>WOVY01010334.1:345000-715000 GCA_013436015.1 Rhipicephalus annulatus
AGCCACGCCAAGTCTCGAAACAACTTTTCAAAGAGGCCATGGTGTTCGTGAAACGTCAGTTGTGGTTGCAGTGCTGGCTAACCAATTTTATAAACATTACATATATGTACTCCTATGTTACAGACATTACTTCAGATTAATAACAGTTGCAGTTAGCCACCATTAAGTTGATTCATGAGTATAGTGTCCAGGGCCACCATCCTCGCACGTTATATTCGCTTACCACTTCTGGTGCTGCTAATATTCATGTTCCTGTTGGCATTGTAACGCACTTGCGAACAACCGGTTATATAAAACGCATGTAGCTGTTGAACGTGTGTGTTGCGTGCATTTGTGCATGTCTTTAGCGCCACTTTGTTATGTTTTGCTCATTATTATTTACAATACAGCCATCATCCATCCGCAGAATTCGCATAACTTTCATTTCCAAGTGACGTGAGTTCTTGCAATTTTTTTTATAGATTCAGTCTGAATGAGCTCCACCTTTTATTGCTGACCTATGGTGTATGCTAACATTTCTTTTGCTCATAATGGGGGTTCTTGTATGGCATGAAATATTAATTTCTTCAGGAAGTTTTCCAGATGGCAAGAATGCACGCTACTTCCT
The DNA here is from genome assembly GCA_013436015.1 of Rhipicephalus annulatus. NCBI lineage: Eukaryota > Metazoa > Arthropoda > Arachnida > Ixodida > Ixodidae > Rhipicephalus > Rhipicephalus annulatus. The sequence goes on from WOVY01010334.1 coordinate 345,608, forward strand.
GAAGCTTTTATCATAAAATGAGCAGTAGCGAGTCAAGAAAATTATTAAGATAAATTCCATCGTACAAGCAAAAGGAGCCTAAGTTTTTACATTCCTGAGGCACTATACAAAACTAATCAAAGTGACAGGCATCAATTTAATAAAAAAGCATAAAAACATGATTTGTTGCTTCTTAACTGTATTGTGACGAATCTCACTTAAATTGTGAACAAAAACTGCAGGCTTGCTGCGCTTTATGGCCTCTGACAGTGGCTCCGCGGCGCACAGCAGCGGCTCCTCCTTGTGTTTCAGCAGTTCGCCGAGCGTCCTGAGTGGCGTGGCCTCACGATCGGGCACCCAGTTGATCTCCCTGATTGGGGCAGAACCACGTTTCTTCTGAGACACTCCACCGCCCATCACAAAAATTAGCAACTCATCGAAACAATAGCCGTGCAACACAGGCGTCTATGCTGATGATGATGATGTCCTAAAAGCATGGCTCACGCCCACTCTAGGGGATCGGCCGAAAAACGACTAATTAGATAGCAGATCACGTATTACTTTCCAATCTAATTAATTTTAAAATGGTTAGAAGAAATCAAATTTTACTGATTGAGAGATTGGTAATCAAAGCCACCTTGATTCGATCGAAAATCTTTGTACAGCAGAACAGATATTCTGGTCGCAATGACACGAAGAGGAGGCTTTCAAGGGGAGAATATAGAAATAATAAAATCCATTCTAATTCGATTAAAATTCGGTTCTAGCTGGTGCCCACGAAATGCTCTGATGATGATACTCCTGTGAAAATTTGCCCCCACTCAGAAACACAGGACAAGTGATGGCAAATTGATAGGCATGGATGACTAAATTAAATTATAGTCCTGAGAGACGCGACTATAGGGCGCAGTGGGTCTCTTTCACAATGGGAAAGAGAGTCCCATACACAAAAACACAATAAAGAAGAGATTTAGGCAAACAATCTTCGTTTGCTTGCCTAAGCTTATTTCTTCGTGTAGTGTCTCACCACTTAGTTCTAATATGACAATTACAACATTCAATTATCAAGAAATCCTAAGGCCTAACGTGGGATGCGTACAGCGATGCATGACCATGGGAACTCCGCTTGTGAATACTGAGGCGACGACGAAACTGAGCGCCTGCCCGGTATACACTATATACAGAGGCAATCTTTTATCAGGCTTTCAAGAAGTTAGACGACCAGCCTCCATTGGAGGAAAGACCGTGATCGTCCAGGCCTAACATCGCAGAAGAAGGTCTCACTAGCACTTATAGGCTCCCTGCTATCTACACGACCTATTGGAACGTCTTTAAGTGAAACACTCTCATATAAAACACTCTCATCAGCGAAACATACACTATACTCTCTCTTTTTCAAACCCCTATAACCCAACTCCAGTTGGACACTTCGCCCTTAAGGTGGCGCAGGCTGTGAAATGAACTTACAACGTGTGCGTCTGTGTGTGTCAAACTATTGAAGGCTTCGGGTGTTGCCTTGTGCAACGACCATTGCCTCCCCAAGTTGGCAAAGAACATTAGTCATTGCAAATGAGACAAGCTTTCTGTTTTTATCAACGTGTGAACTCATGAACCTGGCATGTCGTTTAGGGCTATTGTCAGCGAGAACAATTCATGGTAGGTATTGGTCTATCGATATTTGTGAAATCAGTCTTGCTTTCACGATCCCTTTGTGATAAAACTTCAGACGCAGTTAATAAAGCACCGCTATGCAGGGATTTTCTTCTCGATAGATATGAAAGACCTGTTTTATTCGGCACCCCATGCAAAGCTATTTCAGGTTGTTCGATCATGAATTGGCCATAATGGGGAGATATACCTTTTATGAGCAATGCTGTAGTACCAGTCGGAGCTCTTTAAGCACGGTTAGAGTTTTACCTTGACGCAACGTTCATGTCATTTCATAATCAACTGTTTTTTCAGAATAAAAGCAATGCATCTGTATAGGATCAGGTTTTGCGCCTGTGCTGTACAATTTTTTTTCTTTCTAATGTGAATCATCACCTAGAAACCGTTTTGCTGAATGACAAGGTTTTGAACGTGTTTTGTTTTGTTGATGATTTTTAAACTGTTTCGACAAAGCAACCAAGTTGCGCTTATTCTGACTGTGTGACTGAAGTACTAGACACTTTTAAGGCACTAGTACTCAGGTTTACCGATGAGCCGCCCACTGTTGACAAACTTCAGTTTTTAGATATGCTTTTTGTGATTAACGAAGACCATGTCTGTTGAATGTATCACCCTCATGTACAGAAAGAATTTTCGCCATTTCATTCCGCCTATTCAAAGTAATTTGAAGAGAGCGATAGCAATTGCTAGTTCGCAGATGGCTCTAAATAGGCCCCGCTTACATGCAGTTAAAAAAAAAAGCTTTGAACTACAGGTTTCTAGACTTGTTTTCACAGGTTTCCCTACATTGCTTTTGTGATCTTTGTGTCAGGTTTTAATGAAGACAGTTTGGCGTGATGTCAGTGGCGTTCCTCCAGTGAATGATAAAAATAAGCTTGCCGTCGTTATTCTCTACATTCACGAAGTTTCTCATTCTTCGAAGAATGTGGTTTTTAGGTATAACATACACGTAGTCTTTTCGGCTCCGAAAAAACTCTCTCGTACTTGTGCTCAAGTGTTGTCTGCTAAGAGTCCTGGCTTTGGGAAAAAAACACACAAAGAAAACACGTTTTATGATATGCTCAACTTGTGTTGTTTACAAGATTCCGTTGAGCAGCGGTCGAATGTACATTGACCCGCCTGGCCGGTGTAGTAATGACTGGCTAGCAGAGCATGCCCTGTATATTAGGAATGGGACCAAATTTCATTTACCACATCAGAGCGCTTGCACCCAAGTGAACCAATGTTGGGCAACACATGCCTTTTGCGGAAGAGCAAAGACAAGGTGGCACGGGAGTTGACCGAGGCTATGTACATACAGAAAGCTGACGACCTTTGAGTCATAGTGCCTTCTGTTAATGCTTATCAATATGACTATAGTTTTTTTTGATGATAGGTTTCGATCGAGTGGTGTTTTCAGAGATTGTTATTTTGCTTCATGTGGTGTAGTGCGTATGTTTGAGGATTCTTAAGTGAAGATTTCGGAAGAATAAAATTTCGCTGTGAGTGTGCGCTTTTCCGTGTATCAGGTGTCATCTTCGCTCCTGTATAACATTTGCGTCATCAATTCGAGTTCAGCTATGCACCAAATAGCCTGACAGGAAACATTATTGGCCGGTATTCTACCACAGAGCAACGCCGGAACTCAAAACTCCATTGCGAACGGGCCTTAGGCAGTGTTGCGACCGGGGTTTGCAGGCACTGGAGGTCCGGGATGAAGTTGTCGAGGCAGGAGGAAGAGAGATTTGAAGCAGGTTTATTTACATTATATACAAGGTGAGCTCTCGTACTTGACGAGCTCTTTCTTACATGGCGAGCTCTCGAATCTGGCGTTCTACATGGCGCTCCTTCGAATGAGCTGGGTGGCTCATTATAAAGGGTATGTGATCCCCGGAGCCCTAGATCAGGGAACACGTGCAGATGGTACTGTCCAGTCACAGATCACACACAACTGTCGAGGGGGACGAACATGCACGGCCCACGTGAACGTCCAATATTGAGGCGTGACCCTGCAGTCCAAGGCGGCGCCAGCGGGGCTCTTCCTTGTCGTGTGTTTGCCGCTGGTTGAGGGGTCCCAAGTTCATAACAGCATACTTCAAAGGGTCCGCCGAACTGCTCGCTTAATTATCGGGGCGATTTGCGGCGGCCGCCGCGGTCTCGTTCAAGGAAGATGCTGTATTTGTTGTCCTCTCTCTAACCGCACGACGTCTCACCCCCCGGCTAGGAGAGACAATGCCTGGTGGTCATAGGCAGCCGCCCAGTCGGTTAGTTGTTTAAGGATCCAAAGAGCGCCGCTCTCTCGTCAGCTCTGGTGCCAGTCACAACAGCAGGCATAGGCGTATCAGCCGGGTAAGCAAGGAAAGCGCCCCCCCCCCCCCAATTTTGACAGTGCTCACTCTTGGCCGCACGCAGGAGAAACCAACAAGTAAGGAGAAGTTTTTCGTCACAACAGTAATCCCTCAATTATGTTCTTACGGGAGAATGAAAATGTCACGAGGCTATGATACAAATCAGTGAAATTTCGCCAACATTACCGCCGTGATGATTTTTCTTGTAGGCTCATTGCAGTGCGGGTCGCCTATGCGACAATTTCGCCTTTTGTGCTGTATGGTATTGTAGATGAGGCAAACGCTGAACAGGGGCCCTATAATATTACATCACTTGTTCATGCCTTTATTGTGCTGTGACTTGTTGATGCAGTTGCGGATGGGAACGAGGAAACTTTTTAAAAACCGGTCAAAGAACTTGCTGTTTCTGAAAAATAATTTTCTCCGAAAAGGATTTACCATCACCGCTGCTCTGTCGAAGCTGTTGTGAGCCAATGAGTGTGACAAATCATTTTTGATATTTAATTTTTCGTGCGGAAATGCCAAAAATTGTTCCCGCTTTAGTCTCTGATAAACCTAATCAGCCGTGCATGTGGTAACTTGGAGCCTTAGCGGCAGCTTGTACAATGGCCACGAATGAAGCAGTGGACTCGAGCTCAGTAGGAAGCTCAGCTTCTAAGCTTGCCCCACATTGACCCCACCCGACCAGAGAGACGGTGAAATACCGTGGTTTTTAGCACTATGGATGTTTAATTAGGAGTCGGGCCATAGTTGGTTTTCACTCAACTTGAATTGTCTTTTACAGCTGAAAATACATCTCGAACAGCAAAGAAGCACACACGTGCAGCACTGCTTATTTCTCTCTATTCCTATTTCTAACAGCAAGTATGGACTCACAGAACTGTATACGCGCACAAACTACTAAACAACGTTATGCAGCAAGTGGAAATATTTTATTATTTTATAATCTATCTTGCCAGCTGCTATAAGTAGGCATTGCTTATGTGATAGGCAGCTAGCCAAATTGAATTACATCCAGAAGGAGATGCTCTCTAGCTTCTTGACGTCAGGCAACAAGCAGGCAAACTTGTGGCCCACAAAAAGTTTCAAATGCCGAATAACCAATGGAAAACAATATGCCGCATCGAAAATAATTTATTATCTTATTTTTAGGTGGTTGTGCATAAGTGGTCATTCCGCGATGTATCATGCTCGCGTCATTTGTTGCCTCGCGTAACAAGCTGGTGATGTGCTAATGAAAAAGACTGTTTGCACTAATCATAAACAGCTAACAACCATTTCGAAAGAAAGCAACGAGGGATTCTTTAACGTTATAATCACCCACATTTTGTTCTTTCAAAGAAAAGTTTTGTTTAGACCATTTGTATTGGCGTATTTATGCAGGTGCCTGGGGGCCCCTTGACAATTGTTGATACAAATAAATTGTGTAAACAATGTAGTACGCCCCTAACACCACAAATTATACATTTTAAAGGAAAGGGTTGAGAATATAACGGGTGTAAACAATATAGTACGCCTCTATTACCCCAAATTGTACAATTTTAAAGAAACGTGTTGAGAATACAATGAATGTAAACAGTGTAGTACTCCCCTAACACCAAAAATCATACAGTTTTATAGAAAGGTGTTGAGAATACAATGAGAGTAAACAATGTAGCACGCCCCTAACGCCACAAATTATATTTCACAGAAAAAGGTTGAGAAGTTGATAATAAATGAACAGTAATAAAACAATAGCATTATTGATAATAATTTCATGTTCCAGAAACAGTGTTCGGACTATTATAAAAAAGGCATATTGTAATACACACAAGCCTCAATATATGCAAGAAAATGTAACGCATATTATGAAAAAAATACAACAGCAATCATTTGTTGAAAAATTATGGTTGATCCCCCTGTCATGGAAATCTGCATACAACACGAAAGTCAAACGGGCCTTTACAAGGGTAATTAAACGTTTACTGCACATTGATAAAGGAGGGTTTGCCGAATGTGTGTCTTGGTGTTTGGCCGCCATGGCCCCGTTCAACGTGGATGTATCCTCGTTGAAGCTTGGTACATCTCCATCCCTACAACTAACATCCACCATGATAAATTTAGTAAACAAACTATTGTGGTGTTTCAAGATGTTAACCACCAAAGCACAATCAAAGAAAGGCGTGATAGCAGGATGAGCTTCGCATCCTGCTATCACGCCTGCTATCACGGACGCGGAAATTTGGCTAAGGGCGCCATTCCTCGGCCTGTTAATGTGTGGTTGAACCTCGTGGTATCTAAGGAAGCACGTCGTGAAACCTCTGTGTCTGCGAAGTCATATCTAAGTGCTCGCGCGTCGATGAAGGTCTCTCTTTTAATATATATATATATATATATATATATATATATATATGAAGGCGAGTGAGGTAAATTTGCCCCCACTCGCGAAGGAGTTGGTAAACCACCGTAGACAGGCTTGATATCGGGAAAGTAACTGCGTTATTATTAGTAATAAAGCGTTTTACAACAGCAAAGCAACAACCAGGCGTCACACAATGCGAATCGCGTAACAAGTTGGTCAGCGAATGCTCCAACCCATTAATAAAGCTTCAGGTATAATTATTCATCCTCACCAACCACAGCGTTAAAAATGCACAAAATTCTTCGCAAGTATACAGCGAATACTATTCTTCTCGGAAGTTACGACAAAGGATGGCCTAGTAAATGCCTCCTTACCACACAAAAATTACCACAATTTATGGCGTAGTAGGTACCCTGGAAATGTCCATCTAGCAGTTACCCAAAGAGCGTTTAAAAAAGGCTCTGAAAGGCCACTCTTGCAGCTTTTGTTGCGATTGTGCTGCGCGCTCCGCGCCGGCCTGGCGGTTTTTAGTGTCTCTGGTATTGTTACAGTGACATGAAGCTGCAGTCAAGGCGTCATCGTTGTGCATACTTTGCAACATAATCAAAATAATATACCCATCTTTTTTATTTTTTCACCGATATTCTAATTCAAGAAAAAAAAGACACCTTCTAGCTCTAGCTAATTCAGAATTAGAATTAGCAATAACTGGTGCAGCAGTTTTATCATTTGGTGGAACTACACTATGTTACAGTCACAGGGATGTCTGCTCAACTGCCTTCTATTACACAAAATAAACAAAAAGATTACCATGCTAGTCAGTTTTTATTTCTTGATATTTTTTGTTTTTCATATCTGTTATTAACTCACGCTATTAACTCCTTCATACATTTCAAGTATAGTGTGGCCACTGGCTCATTTAGAATTTTCATCTATTGAGTGTTTTAATTTTAGCGTATATTTCCAGTGTTTCTAAGCTTCATAGGTTTTTACCTCCTCCTCCTTCTCCTCCTCCTCCTCCTCATCATCATCATTTGTGTTAATGCGCAAAATGTGCATCAGAAAATTTTTATGCCAGATTCCGCCTCCTAATTGTTTATTTATATAGGTCTGCTCAGGTACCATCTCCGCTTTTGCTTTTAATGTAATGAGCCAGAAAACATCAATCACTTTTTACTTACTTGCCGGCGTTTCACAAGTCATAGGAAGAAAGATTTAGAAACTATATTCACAAAATTAAACATTACTCCTAATTCTGAAAAGACCCTTTCCCTTGGTGTTTCTTCTCTGGGGCACAGCAATAGGAACGCCTGCATAGCAGTGAATTTCTAAGAGATCAGAAACACAAGTAGGGTTGCTTGTTAGGTCTTTTTTCTTTTTTACTAATGAAATTCTAGTTCTTTTGAATGACCACGCATTTATTCATTTCAAATAATAGTTACTTATGTACTTTATTTTTAGGTCACCTTTTGATTATCCACTTTTATATTCCCCATAGATGACTGAATGGTTATTTTTCTACATAAAAGTTCAAAATTCCTTTTCCCCATTAGAATAACCGCTGGTATATTGGCCAATCCACCATAGGGGGTACGAGCCATAGAATGGAAACAAGCAGGATGGCTGATGGCAGCGCGTGTACATCCTCGTTAATTCGGACGGTCAAGCATGTCGGTGATCGAGCCGTTGAAGACCCTGGAAGAGCTCCTCTCCTTGGACCGACCGCTCCTCTTCGTCGTGGAGGCGTTGAGAGACGTAGAGCGGGGTGAGCAGGGACGACCCAAGAACATGCTCCTGCACAATACGGCCGCCTATCTAGAAGACAAGTGAGTTGACTGTGTATACCGGGGACAGCTTTGCAAATGCGTTCACACCACAATCGATTCGCTTACGAGACCCTCAAAAGTTTCACTAATGGCGTGGGGGAGGGCAGCCTCATTACAGCTGCTACATGTTGTTTTTCAGTCGGTTAAAACCAAAGAACAAATGCTAGCAAGGCACCGCTTTTATGTAACAAGCCACCGCTCGTTTCATGGCCGATCCACCATAGTGGGTTGCACCACAATAAAAGGGGCAATCAATCAATCAATTAATCATTACATAAATCAATCAATTATACAATCAATAATTCATTTAATCATTCACTCAGAATGAATTTGTATTGATGGTACATGCAATCACATTTGCTCATTTCTGTGAAGTCAAGCGCCCTGTGTACGTGTCAGTTCATTCCCACACTGGCACGCCTGTTCGTTGTGTTTTTGGTCAAATATTTTGAACTCGCTGGCAAATTTCGATAAAGTTGCCAGCCCAATCGCTCAGTGAAACGTAATATTTGGAGTAGGGTAGCCAAAATTTTGATTTTTGATGTGCTTAGTTGTATCGACGTGGGTGCCTATATAGGATGCCACGCCGAAAGGACGCAGAAGCGGGCGTGCGCCGAAGAACAGACGTAGCTGGGTGCCGAGCGAAGGATGCCCTAGGGCCAATGTAGAACGCACCTCGAAAATTGACTACGTGTCAATGTGAATTGCGGGCAACAATTACTTGGGTAACAGAATGGCAAGAACTGGTGTCATGGTTTCAAGTTGCATAAATTAACCAACGCCTTCCAGACTGTTTCATGCAGTTGGCAGAGTTGCGGGGAGGGGGGGGGGGGATCGCGTTGAAGTAATGCAAAGATGAGAGCGACTACTGTTGCCGCAATAGTAAACACGTAGACGAGGGAACCTATAAAATAAATGTTGGGGTTTAACGGCTCCACTACACGATACGAGTATGAAAGATGTAGCAGTGCATCAAGAAGCTGATGTTTTTAACGCGTACATTCAATCTAAGCAGTTGATTTCTTGCCGATCCAGAAGCTTGGACGAAGATGGAACCTTGAAAAGGCCAGAAATCCTTGAACCCAGGTGTCGCTCCATCACCCCTGCTCAATGATTTCTTGTAAGCGAGTTATGAAGTACAAAAGGGCTCGTTTTTGGTCAAGTTGGTGCATACTTGGCGCAGATGACTGAGGCGCGACAAGCATTTCATGAAACAGGAGGAGCAGAAGAGAAGTAAAAACAGCGCCAATCTTACGCTTATCTTACTTCTCTTCTGCTCCTCCTGTTTCGCGAAATGTTTGTTGCGCCTCAGTCATCTGGACGAAGGTATGAATTAACCACGCTTTTTCTGAGTGTTTTAAGGACATTAAAGAAGCGTCCTAGAACATGTTCGTACATATAGTTGGTTCACACACAACTGTGGTGTAAGACACAAACGAAGGTTCAGTGATTGCTTATATTCACTTATTTTGAGTTAAACGATCTAATTCACTTCAGTGTCCCACTCGCTCTTTCTTTATTCTACAGTCTCAATCACTCACACCCATGTTTCTGCCCGGCTCCTCGCAGATTCGTATACGGGAGTAACAATGCGAAAAGCTACAATTTCCCGTTATGGCAAGCCATCGAGACTTTTGTCTACTACACGGACAACATGGTGACCATACCCCCGCAGGGCTGGATTACCGCTGCCCACAAGCACGGCGTAAAGGTCTTTGGAAAGCCGAACGTGTATACAGTGCAGTCCACACTTAAAGGGACCATGACAAAGTAACCTGATCATTCGTAATTTTTCAGCGGAATATAGTACTGGACGATCTATTACGCCTACACAGTTATAAAAAGTAGGCTGTAAAAGAATCAGTGCAAAAATAAACCTAAATGTCGCCAGCTGTACATCCCACCCACCACCGGCTTTTGCTGCATTTTGAGTGTTGCTTCTTTGACTGCGTAAAATTGAAGTTCTGCCAATGCAGCATTTCATCTTTTCTGGTTGCGTCAACTGTCTCTACCGTCACAACCGGGTGACATCTGCGCATGTCACGGGGCCGTCACCTGTTGTCATCTATACTGTCACCAATTGATGGGTACGATATTCGCTTTTGCGCTCTTCAGGTACCTTCACTCGGAAATTGGAAGAAGGCGCAAAAGCCATGAACCAGAGCAAGGTAGCTCATCTAGTCGCCAAAGTCGCCTCTCAACTGGCCCGCGTCGCCGCTCTTCACAGGTTTGACGGCTGGCTGGTCCGCATTGTAACAGGTATGGTGAGTGCGCTGCTTTCTTCGATATTTCAATACATGCAGTAACGTTCAGTTTTTAGTCAGGTATTTTCGTTGAACCGAATTTAACTTAGTTTACATAAACATGGGAGAAGGGCAGGCTTGCTTTCGCTTGGTACCACTTGACAGCTTCTCCTGCAGTCGCAGCAGGTGCCTCGAGTATGATAGAAGCAATCTATAGTTAAACCCTTACGTCTGTTTTCGACTGTTACATCGACTTCACTGACGCAGCCAATCTGGGGTAGGAGAGAGAGGAGGTAGACCTGGGGGCTTCAACCTCCCTTGAAATTTCCAACTTTGAGAGGGGCTCACAAAACAGACACGGAGGGTGCTTGAAGACCGCCACCTGAGAATTAATTTTTAGCGATATGTACGCCCTCGTTCAACTTACTCGATATACAGAATCACAGAATATACAAATTCTGTGATGAATTTGTATTGCCATATGTACCGCTGATGCTGAGTGCCAACAGGAGTGGGAGCCCTTTGTCAGGCCTTTGTAGCCTTTTGCTCCTGCTCCTTGTTTCTGTAATGGAAGCAAATAAACTTCAAACTTCAAACTTCAAACTTCAAGCTTTGTTCAGGTGTGCATTAGCTATGTACTAAACTGCAGACTCGGAGTTCTGCAAGAAGTGATTTCGGCAAAGCCTATCGTGCTTCTGCGTTGCATTGATCTGCGAACTCACTCACTCAGACTCACTCAGCCCCGGAACGAGCCATGAGTCTGAGTCTGAGTTTGTCCGGATGAAAATGTTTTCTTAAGTGTGAGTCCCGGTGTTCAGCCTCCGGAAAATTTTTTTGCGAGTGTGAGTTCAGTCAGTCAAAAGTGCATTATATACTTTTTGAGTGCGTGTGAGTCAGCTCCTCATCGTTTGGCCGATTTAGGGTGTTTTGTCATGCGAACAATGGATGGCAAGTGGAATTTTCGAAAGTACATTGTTCTGAAATAAGTCACCTTGCAATGTCGAAAATTTACGATTCCAAGAAAAGCATTGATATATAAATATACGCATGCATATATTCCTACGCTGCCTTGTCCTGTTAGAGTAATGTGGTTATTCGAAAGATTCACGAACTGTACCAGTGAGATAAGAACGTCTAAATATATGAATTCATATGCATAAGCAGCATGGCAAATGTATTTTCACATGTGGAGATTTCCTCTAGTAAGTTTTGTGCAGAAGACATTATGGTAGCTTCGAATAAACAGTGCTCGAACATACTTTCGGAGTAATTGTTTTTTACCCAGCCTTGAAGCCCTTCTCAGTCACAAGTATTGGTGTCAGAACAACGTCACCCCTACAACTAAAGGGGGGCCTGTAAACAGAGCATTCTTGTACTTCGAAAATTGGTCCCGTTAAAAGAAAAGTAATACGACATTAATGCCCAATTAACGGTCTGAGAGTGTCGCTCACGCTGTCTGCGTTTGTATACAGTCGTACTTGATTGATTTATTTGATTGATTTGTAGAGTTTAACGTCCGAAAACCACCATATCAGATCAAGGAAGCTCATCTAGTCGCCAAAGTCGCCTCTCAGCTGGCCCGCGTGGCCTCATTTTCTGTCGATTATGGCCTCATGGCCATATGGCCTCATGGCCATATGGCCTCATTATGGCCTCATTCTTCATAATTATTGTCTCATTGGCCATAATTATGGCCAATAGTGTCGTAGACGAAGTTGCGTTTTACTTTTAAACAAAAGTTTTCAAAGCAGTACTAGTCATTTGTTGTGACGTACACTTGTACGGGAACTCTTTGCATTGCGGTTTTCGGAAACTAAGACATCAGATCGTGCAAGGACTGCCTGCTTTTGAGTATGATGATGATGATGACGACAATGTTGATCAAATTTGATAATACGTCTTGGATAATTGCAGCCTTGTGATACACTTCTGAAGGCGATTTTGCAAAAATAGTTTGGAGGCGTTCACTTAGCATATTATGATGTTTTTTTAGTATATTAGAAACACACGCCCTGCCACGGTAGTATAGTGACTAAGTTACTCTGCTGCTGATCCGTATGTTGCAGGATTGAATCTTGGATGCAGCGGCTGCATTTTCCACGGAGGCAGAAACGCTGTAGGCCCATGTGCTCAGATTTGGTTGCACGTTTAAGAACCACAGGCGGACGTCATTTCCGGAGCCTGCCCGTACGGCATCTCTCATAATCATACGGTCGTTTTGGGACGTTAAACCCCATATATCACTCATAATATAAAACGCGCTAAACTGACGCAGAACGTGTTCGCACGAGATTTGTTTGGGGTGAGCTGTACGCTTCAAACTTAAGTTCTTCACAGTGCACAGCAGCGTTGCGTGGTTATGTACATACATCAGCGCGTGTCAATGCGTCGTCAACTAACTCTAGTAAGGAATTTCGTTTAACCAGATCACTTTGTTAAAAAATCGACCCCCTCACCCCACACATATATTATATTCTTCGTCAGTTCCACTTGTTTATGGTGTACTGAAAACACAATAACATTCTAATACAAAGTGAATGCCGGAGAATCATTTTTGCCCAACCGCTTAAGCCAGGTGTTTTGATTAAACAAACTTGCATATAACGAATTATGGGTTATAATTCTCCATCGCCTGACAACATGGACATTTCGGACAACGATCGGTTCTACCACGTTTTGCGCGTGTGACTACTTTGTTCCCCCCCCCCCCCCCGCTGCAATGACCACTAGGTTGATGCAGGTATATAATAAATAAAAATAAATACATAAAAGTAAATAAAAAATAAATAATCTAATTAGTGGGGATGAATAAAAATAGGCCTTGGCATTTACTGCTCTTAAAATTTCGAATGTAACGCACTTTTGAATGTAACGAGCGTATGTATGGTTGTGTAATAAAAGTATGCATGCCGCCAGTGTAATAAAACGTATGCATGCCGCCAGCTGCGGTACTACTGGCGCGAAATGTACCGCTTTGTCCGACAGTACGTATACGTTCGTGTTCTAAATGTCAATGCCGGAGAGCCCATCGCACAATGTCAATGGACATCTGCAGCCGTTGCTTTGCCACTCCTCGCCTTTTGAGCACATAGGAACTGACGTTTGTGGTCCTCTTCTCTACAAACCTATCGGGAACTGCTGAATGATTGAAACTGTTGATCAGTTGAAACGCTATACGCTGAAACTTCTGCGTTGCCAAATGCCACATCATGCGAAGTTGGCTTTTTTGTCCTTCACGGTATTGTTCTTCGCCATGGCACGCCTCGTTACCTACTCGGTGACCACGCACGTATGCGTTCCTCTCCGAAGCCGATGAAGCCCTTCTTCGTCAATGCAGTGTTGTGCATTGGACAACCAGCGCGTACCATCCGCAAATAAACGGAATGACCGAACGCTTTAACCACACATTGAGTGACTATATTTCCAGGTAAGTGACAGCTGACCAGACCAACGGGAACCACATACTACCTTTTGTTACTTACGCTTAACACAGAACCACTCTGTTTAAGACAGTATTCTCTCCGTTCTTCCTTTTATGAGGGCGCGAACCTTCCTCATTCATGGACACCACTCTTTTGTATCGCCCGGACGCTTCGGAATCCACGACTCTGTCTGAAGTCGCCACTTATGCTAGGAATGCAGGCAACTCATACGTTCCTTAACCGCTCAAGATCAAGCGCACCAGAAGCACCATCACGACGAAAACCTGCCTCCCTGTTCATATTCGCCGGGAACATTGGTATGGCTTGGCGTTCCCTCATCTGCTCTTGGCGTTTCTACAAAGCTGTACTGCGGAAATACGAAGACCCCTACTGAGTCTTATTCAACAAGCCTCTCCGGTCAACTAGGCATCAAGACTGTTCATGTTGATCGACTGAAGCCGCGCTACAACCCACCCGTCGTACGCGTTTTATGGGTGACTACAATGGCGCCTTTTCTGTGCACGGAGAGCAACTTGTACCGTAGATATATGCCACAGGCAGAAGCGCCAGCAAAATAAGATAATGAAAACAGTTGTTGCTGCTTGCGCTTGCTGCGCTCACCAACTGGTCGGTGTACCTCGGCAATTATTTAATAAACGTATCTACCGCTCACCACTAGGCATGCTATCAAAAGTATTACTCACTCGGGCCCTCTTAGATCCAGACTCACGGCTAGACCTGAGTCTGAATCGACTCATGAGTCATAAATGAATTTGCCGACCTATGCGGACTATAGAAGGCGAGTTAATGTAACGGGTAATTTTTAAAGCTCTTCTGTCACCTCATTTGAAAACGCGAGATGTCTTTGTTGAAGCATAACTGCTAGCGGACCTAGAAGGAATTCATTGAATTCATGGTCCGTGTTTGTTCCGCGCAAAGTACTGCCATGTTTGTGTTGTTTGCGCATCCTGCATGCGTGGACAACTCTGACCAATTATGAGCGACCACTGCTGCCTATACATGATATTTTGCTTTGGTGTTAAAGTGGGGTGGCGTGCTCGTCTGAGTTATTAGCACCAATCGACCACTTCTGTGGTTGACGCAAACAGAGGCCCCGGATGACGTTTCACGAGTGAGGCGAGTAGTGTGGACGTCAAAGAACACTTGCGGGGCACGTACAAAACTACGACTCTCAAAGTTCTTTTCGCTGCTTACGACAGGAATGCCTTTTTTTTTTCTAAGGGGAACGCGCTCAAAGCATTCACACTGTTTAATGTTCACCACCTGCGAGTTTCCTAATTTGGAAACGGTGCGTTCAGCGTCACAGCTAGAGCGCACGCACACTCAGGGGCTTCCAATGTGTGGCGCTAGTTTCTTATGGTATTTAAGCGGGTGTTTTGAACTGAGTCGAAATCGTTCTGAATTAACGATGATGTTGTACGAAGTGTTAGAGCATTAACGATGTACTAGTTGTAGGATGTGTTAGGAAATTTAAGTTTAAATTTAGAGATTACCAGACGCAAAGCTACAAACCACTGTAAGAAAGACGTTCTGAGCACACAGCTGTCTTCACTATACATACGCACTTCAACTACAATGGTTTGCCTTCACACGTAGAATATGAGAAGCCACAAACAAGGAGCACCCCAATCATGGCACGCTCAGCCTCGTTCAACCTTCGTAGCACGGTCACATAAAGATTTGCCGATTTGAGCGAGAAACAGACGTAGAGGGCCTATTGTAAGTGTGCACACGTCAAACATAGAGTAGAAAATAACATTGAAGCTCAAAATAAGCCCACAGCTCACCGGCAATAAAACCCCACCCGTCACCGGCAACTTCGGTTTTGTCATTGTGCTTGTGACGCCAAATAATGCATGATGCAGAACCATGGCATCCTAGCAAATCAGCTACAAAACATTGTATAGTATGTTTCTGCAGCACCCGGTGGCACTGGTTGAGACGCTTATTTCCAATGGTAAGTTGAGCGACGCTGAGATAGCTCTTTCGCACTTGCGGCTGACCGCACGGAACATAACTGCTCGCTGGAATGCGGCCGCTCGCAAGGCAAGAAGCTTGTTACGTCACTGCTGGCGAGCATACCAGTGTTGAGCGACTATCCGGCCACTTGTGTGTTTATAAAAACGTCCAAATATAAACCAATTTCAAGACCAATTCTGGTAGAATTTCGCTTGCTTGTATGCGAAAGCAAAAGAATTAGCCCGTAGAGCACATATTATTATCGAAAAGAGGGTGTCACGGCCCCTTTAAGTCAACAAGTTGCAACCGTCATCTTAGGTACAGCTATTGCTGTGCACAATCATGCTCAATGCGTGCGCCCTCACAAACTTCTGCAGGTTGTTTGACTTCGATCTGCCGCTGTACTTCCTCTGTGTTAGCTACACGTACACGGACAAAAATCTAGGTAGCCTGGCAGGGCACGACATGAGCTTGACGCTGAAAGTCAGGGAAGACGCTGGCAACATAGAGGAATTGACCCTCGGGTCGCTCATCGTCATTTCGCGGGGTGGAAAGTACATCGTGGAGCGCGACTTCCCCAGCAGCGCCCAAGGGGACGAGGGCCAAGAACAGCGCGAGTGGTGGGCAAGGTTTCTACGTATATACAAAAAAGTGCTACGCCTGCGCGTAACATTTGTGTGGCCTTCATATATATGCCGAGGGCCCCTAGCGCAAGTGCAAGTCGAAGTACCCACCGCGAAAGCAATCGCAACATTTGGCGCGGCATCCAAGCAGCCACTATACGCGTGTCTGAGGCAATATTATCACCTACATCAGTGCATGCTTTTAGATGGTGTGGTAGATGATGATGATTAATATTATTAATTGATGAGCCGGCTACTAAATTGCAATATATAGCAAGAATTTTCCTTAATATTGTCATGGCAATTCTTACAATGAAGAGAGGAACAGAAATACAAACAACTTTTGCTTCGTCTAATGGGGCTTCCAGTTGTGCATTTTACGTCACGAGGGCACAAGAGGACAGAGACGGCAGAGCACTGCGCTCCTTCCGCTCGCGTCTGTCCTAGAGCTCTGTCCTCTTGTGCCCTCGTGTCCCACGCGTCAGTCTGCTCAGCCGTTTCTTCTTTTACCGTAAGGCACTATATACCATGCCGTTCAAGTACCACGAACCAACTCGCCCACTCTTAATCGCTTGAGTGCTGGAAAGAGCAACACTTACCAACGCTTGGCTGTATAATCGATGCTACAAACTCTGAGCGGTCTCTTTATTTCATTATTTTGGAAATTATCAAAGATTGAGCCCTCGAAGCTGCTTTCGCCACTGCATTTATATTTGGCTCGCTTACAAGGTATCGTAATTTTTAGAGCACCCCCTATAGCACAAGTGTTGCCGCAAATTGATTCCTGGCATCAATACCACCACCTTTGGTAATCCTAATCAGCTATCGTGAGGAAACTGTAGAAGCTCATTCAATGTAAAAATTTGTACTTTTTTCGTTTGAAAATTCATTCACATGAAACGAAAGCAAGATATAGTGGAGGATTTCTGAGGTACACGTAGCGCCGTGGCATCACGTTGTTCGCGTGGCCTTGACCGAGCTCACTGGAAGCTAGGGTACTTCCAGAGGACCGAAAAATTATTTTTTTTTTGCCATGAAGATGAACAAGCATTTGATGAACTGTCATTGGCATATGCGTATATAATTTTAAAATTCGGTCACATCTGCTGGTGTTCATCTGTGTCTGCAAATGTTGTAGAATTCACGCACTCTCTTTTCTAGTAAACAATCTAACAGCTTACAGTTGGCTATTGGCGATTTGGATTCTCACTGGACTAACGATGGTTGTATTTTTCCTGTTGTCATTTCTTGGACTCCTTGTTCAACTTGCATCTTCACTAACTTCTCGGTTTTGTCTGTAATGTCTGGCTTTTAGTGGAAACTCTGTTTTGATAGAAACGTATGTAAACATTATTTCATACAAAACATCATATCAAAGTCGTATTTCATAAAAAAGAATTTTATGCCTGGCATGCCACAACGAAAGCAGCTGCTTCGTCCAAGTTTCATGTTCTCGAGTTTAGGCACTGTTATGTTCATTGCTGTATCTGGCAGGTGTGTTTCGACACCTTTCAAATGAACGTGCTCTGGCTAGGCGAGCTGGTAGGTTTTCACATGCCCAAAACTCTTGCATCGGTCCTCAAACAGCCGAACAAGGCAAGTTCAATCAATCAATCAATCAATCAATCAATCAATCAATCAATCAATCAATCAATCAATCAATCAATCAATATAACGTTCAATCAATCAATCAATCAACCAAAATAAATAAATAAATAGATCAAGTGATCGAATAATCAATCAATCTAAATTTTATTTTTGTATTCCACAATACAGTGCATTGTAAATGCAAAAATATGGGACCAGAGAAAGAAGCTGTGCAAGCGCGGTCACCACACGCCTCACTTATATCACTTCGAACATGGCAAGCTCAATGGCACCTTACGCCTCATTTTCAGGAAATACCTCGTCAAGGACGTCACGTGGTCTGCCAACCTGGAGGAAATCGGAGTTTCTTTCGGTGCCAACGAGAGCGTGTTTTTTTTTCATTGGGGAACTCGTCGTGGAGCGGCCAGTTGTCGGCAGCATGGCTGCGAGGGACTCGCCGACGCCGAGCGACAAAGATCGCGCGGGAAGACCGGAGGCGGAAGCGGGGCTTCGAGAATGGCTGGCGAAAAAAGACGCGACCATTACCGGACAAGACGACCACCCGCAAGAAGCCCCAATCGCTTTTGACGTCTCCATGTCGAGCGACAGAGGAGATAAGCGAAAATCAATAAGCAGGAGTAGAGCCAAGCGATTGGCATACTAATTCAATCGATGGCAGCATTGTCGCGTGCAGCGACAGCCTCAATAAATTACCTTCAGTGTATCGCCTTTCTCGTAGTGGCGCACTTCGACAAAACCGGCAAGAACAAAGTTTGTGGTGCTATCGCCAGTTGTTCTTGTTCTTACTTTGCTTAAAAGCTTATGGCACGTACCCACTCTGGAGGATTGGTCAAGAATGCGTAGTTGTAAATTAAGAAGGTTATGCGAAGAATGTTAGAAGAATAAAAAATAAATAAAAATCAAATGGCACTAATGCATAATACATTAAAATAAAACTACAAGTAATATGGTAATTAATGCGAAACATTTCTTAGAGAACTTCGGCAACTTTGAGCATATCTATCTATCTATCTATCTATCTATCTATCTATCTATCTATCTATCTATCTATCTATCTATCTATCTATCTATCTATCTATCTATCTATCTATCTATCTATCTATCTATCTATCTATCTATCTATCTATCTATCTATCTATCTATCTATCTAGCCACTTACGTCAGGGTGCTCTTGTGGTCACGAAATAACTTGGCGTGAACCAAAATTAGCATGGAAGGGTAAGATCGTTTGACGCATATGACGCGCTGGTCAAGACATGAATAATGTCAAAATAACGTCACGTACGTCGTCAAACACTTCCCGCTAGACATCGGCACATACCCATGGGTGGGTGTGTGCCGCTAGTATGCGGGTATGTGCCACAGGTGATTGACACTTAGTATCTATAGGAATTATTAGAACACACAAGGGCAATTTTAACGCGCGATTGTTCCTCAAAACGTGCCGTCTCTGCATAAATACATTTGTGCCTAACAAAACAAAGACGGTCAATAAACAAATGCCATGGATGACGCGTAAAATATTGCAACTGAAGCACAAACTAAAAAGAAGCAAAAAGAAGGAAGACCTGACCCAACTTAACAGTCTTATTAAAAGCGAACTGTAATCAGCGGTTCGAAGCTCAAAGGATTACTATTTCAACATGCGGCTAACTGGTTTCATGAAAATCGCACCTAGAAAGTTTTGGAATATTTAGGTGAAGCTAAGAGACCTGTCTGTGAGATAATGGTCAATGGCACCACTACAGAAGACGTGGATAAAATCGTTGAACTGTTTTTGAGGCGCACGAAGTGGACTTCATTTCATACAATGATATTGTGTCAATGCTTTTAAACTTGAAGACAACGAAATCATGTGGCCCAGATGGTATCCTAAATATGTTTCTTCAAGTGCTATGTGGAATGCATTGGTAGATTTTTTATACTGTTCAGAGCTTCATTGTTGTCTACTCAGGTGCCCAAAGACTCGAGGACAGCTCGAGTACTGCCAATTTTTTAAATGGGCAATCGTTTATCTGTAGAACATTATCGACCAATATCTTTAACTTCATCTTGCTGTAAACTAATCGAGCATGTCATCGCCAACCAAATGACAAAATGTTTGGACAGAAATTCAGTGTTAATGAACTGCCAGCATGGCTGCAGGAAAGGCTACTCCACTGCGACACAACTGTTACTGTAATTCATAGTTTTGAAAGAACATTGGATAACAATCGTCCAATCGACGCTCTTTTTTAAGACTTTAGCAAGGCGTTCGACAGAGTAGTTCAATGTAAACTCACACAAAAACTCCGAGATTACAATCTTCCTAGCTTTATAGTATCCTGGATAGCAGCTTATCATTCGGATCACGTGCAGTTTGTCACTATTGAGGGCAACAACTCGAGCTGTCTTCCAGTGACATCCTGAATACCCCAGGGTAGCGTCCTGGGGCCATTGTTGTTTTTGGTCTACATAAATGACATTGTCAACGTTGTTACACCTGGGACACAAATCAGATTGTTTGCAGACAATTGTTTATATCAGGAAATAACTACAGTGCATAACCAAACTGACCCCGAGATTAGTTTGCACAACATACAGGCGTGGTGTGACAGATCAGGCATGTCTTTAAACAAAGAAAAAACTGTATTTGTATCACAAGGAAAAAAAGCCCGTTAAAATACACCTACACACTGGCCGCCTCACCGCTGAAATAAGTTGAAAACTATAAATATCTGGGGATAACATTCTCAAACAACCTTTCGTGGAATTTACACATTAGTAATATATGTTCCTCAGCTTTCCGTAAACTTTGTTTCCTGAAACACAAGCTTAAAAATTCACCCGCCCACATTAAACTATTGAGTTACATTACTTTCATTCGACCGAAGTTAGAGTATGCTTGCATTACATGGGATGCCTACACTAAACACAACATATGAATAATAAAGAAAGTTTAAAAAAAAAGATGTTCGCTTCATTTACTTTAAGTTGAAGCACATCGATTCCCCCCCACAGCTGATGACAGAAAATGACATTCCACTCCTCTAAACACGTAGCCAGATTCTCCTCCGCAATTTCCTACAATCACTCATTGAACGTGAATCATCCATAGAACCCTCATTATATGTAACACCTCTGTCCACAGCGCATACACGCCACGATCACACACATGCTATCACCCCTCATTTTGCTCGGACAAATATTTACAAATACACAATTTTTTCCCAGGACAGTGTCGGAGTGGAACTCTAGGCATGAAATGAATGACATTTTTCAAGTTAACTCAATACCCGCCTTAGGTGTTGTGTTTTGATTTTGTATGGTTTTTGTATATTGTGTTTTGATTTTGCTAGATTTTGTATGTTGGAGTGGAAATCTAGGCATACAATGAATGACCCTCTTTAAGTTACCACAATACACGCGTTCAGTGTTGCGTTTCCATTTTGTATGTTTTACTTCAGTTTACTCACTTCTGTTGTAATTACTGTACTGCATTTTTTTATCGTACGCAGTCCGAGTGTCTTTATTAAGTTGAGTGTGGAAATTAGCGCATTCCTTGTACTCACTGTATTGATATTTGGGTATTGTATTTCTTTTTCAGTGTACTATGAGTGCCCTTCCTGCAAGGACCGAATTCTGGTCAGCAGTATGCTATAAAAAAAATGCCCGACATATACGTCAACCCGACGAATGCAAAGAATGAATGTCAGGGCCCCGGCTGGAATCGAACCGAAGCATTCTGCGTGGCAATGAAGCATTTTACCACAGAGCTACGCCAGACCTCGCAGCTGCTTTTCAAATAGACGCTAATTTTCGTGAAACGTCAAAAGTGGTTGAAGTGCTGCCTACCAAATTTTATGAACATTACATATGTACTACTTTGATACAGCCATCACGTCGGGTTAACGTCAATTGTGGTTAGTTGCCACGCGCTGAAGTTAATTTAGGTAGCAGGCCAGCATCCTCGCGAGCATCAGTGCCGCTTCATATCAGCTTCTGGTGTTGCTAGTACGCATGTTTCAGTTGGCATTTTCATCAAGTGCTAACATGTTATATAAAGATCTGCAACTCTTCAACATAAGTCTGTGCGTGCAACACTTATACATATATTTAGCGTCATTTGATTACGTGTCACTAAAAAAAAAATTCCAACACGGTCACCTTCCCTCCGATTGCTTCGCATAACGTCAATTTACAGGTACCTTGAACCTGCAAAATTTTAGCTCGTATTCCAGGAGGACGTATTAACCTGATCGGAACAATTTTGAAAAGATTAGTTAGATTCTGCTACAAATTATTGAAGACAAGATTTCAGTATGCCACAAATTATTGAAGACAATATTTTAGTACGTACAATCAAATTACAAATGATATCAAAAGCATCCCTGTGGCAGTATCCCGAATATGAGGCACCGAACCTTTATGCAGTTTCCACAGTTGAGGTAAACCCAGTTTTTAAATGTGGAGGGAAGCCATGTTCTACTATTTGAATATATGTTCGCGCGCTGTTCTTGTTGTTCTTCCGCTATATTTCGTGGCATTGCTCGGCCGGTCTACTAGACCGGCACACGTCTTCTTTGTCCTCTTCTTCCTCTTCTGCTCGCTCACAGAGCAGGCAGACCCTGCTTAGTAGCTAATAGCCGGGGTGGTATACTGAGCTAATGAAGTCAGGATATGCCCTGACAAAAGCAAATTTAGTGAAGTCCTGCTAAGACCGAGCTTTTTCAGCCAGCTAAGCCATTGAGACTATGCTATTGAAGCCATGCCAAGCTACAACCGAGATAAATATGGTCATGCTAACTAGCATGATAATAACTAGAGACGATCTAACGAAAGACAAGCTAAATTGCGTGCTTATGTACTCAAAACATACTAATTAGAACCGTGCTAGTAACTCTCGTGCTCATGAAGATTTCGTTAGCGGAACGCGTGTTAACGCGTCCCGTTCATATTATTTTAAACGTTCATTTTGTGCAAAGTGGAAAGTCTGTTCCAGTGGATAACCGAGGTGCTCCCTGTATGTCTTCTTGGTAGATTCGGAGCAGCTCAGTCAAGAAATTGGCAGATTCAGAGCAGCTCGGTAGCGCAATTCACTCCACGGAGCAACGTTTTTCTGCTCCGCGAAAAGCTGCAGATTCGACCGGAAGTCGCAAGCGACCCATGCCCTGGAACGGTGCTAACTGTGGGCGCATCAATCCTGGTCGTAGGCCAATATTTTTTTGTGTGTGTGGGGGGGGAAGGGGGTGCAAACTAGGGTCACGTCGTGGCTGGGGAAAGAGCTCGTGAGACTCGAGGGGAGGCGCGTACACCATTTTCACCCGCATCCTGACGCCCGTGGCGCCAACGGACGCCTGTCACGTCTCGGGTTTTGCTAGCGTATAGCGTCCCTGTGCCTGCAGCGTGCGCCATCATGCAAGAAGGGAGACGGGTGTATCGCATTCTATTCTCATTCTGCTCCACCTAGAGCGTGTGTATTTTGTTGGGAGATTTCCTTCGGTTGCCTTCTGCCATAGTGGAGTGCTCCAGCGCAGAGTCCGTTGGCCGCTCGCGAATCTACCAGTGGATGGCGTCATTAGCTATAGGTTGAACACTATATGCGCCTGTGGAATGAGTCCTGCACGCCCCTAGTGCGAAATGCTGCTATTCGGTTTATGTTTTACACGGCGTCTGTATGGCCAGGAGGATCGTTTCTAGACCACCCAGAGTTCTGTTTTTGGCATTGGATTGGCTTTGATTGACTCTGATTGGCCCGCAAGGCGTTTCCCAAGGTCTTTTTTATTGCCATAAAATTCCGCGATTAAGAAATCCGGCCATTCGGTGGAATTTCAGTCTCCGAAATGTCACCCTGTTCACACGCGCCCTGGTCTGCTCTTTTCACACACGCTATACCACTTCCGCGCTAGGTTATGATCGCATGAAGGCCCGCTATAAAAGCACAGCGCGAGAAAACATGAACGAAAAAATAACAAAAAACAGAACCACACTGGTAGGGCACTCGGCATCTTGTGTACTAGCCTTCCTTCGTCCGTGCTTTTTCGCGCTCCTTTACTTATGTACTCAGGTATGGACTACCTAAGTGCCTGAACAAGAGCTTCACTGATCAGACGACTTTTTATTGCGATAGCAATTATGTGAACACTCTCAGCTGGATTTCGCCACCGGCGTCGTTGTCGACGAGAGCGTTGTCGTCATTCACCGTATATGTGTACGTGTCTACATCAATGAAAATGAAACAGAGAAAAAAATCCAGATAAAAAACTCCAGTGCGCACAATAGAACGTAAAACCTATGAAACGTGAGTGCGAGGCGTTAACGACTGAGCCATGAAGATGCACGTCCTTCAGCGTTCATACGGCAAGCTAATTACGTCTACCACTTACCGCTCGTGGCGGGCATCTCGGGGGGACCTATCGTGTTTTCTGCTTTACCAGTAAGATGTCGCAATGAGCTCGCGTCGCCACATCGTCACGACCAAGGTCACTATGCGGTGGCGAGCTCTCATCTCCCACGCACACCCCCGCGGTGAGCATAGGCAGACGCTCACTGACGAGCCCTTGTCTCGCTAAGTGGTTCTGAGAGAGAAAGGAAGAGAAAAGTGAGCGCCGTAACTGTCTGCTTCAGGGAGCGACACCTCAACAGTAGCTCACAAAGGATGGGGGTGAGAAAAGATTAAAAGGATAGGAATAGAGGTGTAGAGAGAGAGAGAGACAGTATGCCAGAGAGCGAGCGTGACGACACATCGAGGGGATAGGAGAGATAGGAAAGATGTAAACACGGTCACAGGAGTCCGAGTACGGGGCACCACTCGCGAGAGCTCTTGTCGGCGTCAGTAGATGGCGTAGACATAGTCCAGTCGGTCAGAGCTACACTGTCGTCGAAGGTCGTCGGCGTCAGGAGATGACGTAGGGCGAGCCCACTCGACCGGAGCTACGCTGACGTCGGAGATCGCGAGGGCACAAATGGTCGGCACGCGAGTCGCCCTGTTCTCGCGGTGAGGAGGTTCGTACGTCTTGGCTGGTATTTGGCTTTCACCGGAACGATTCTGTTGTTACCGAGCGCACAAAGGTGACTGCAATCGTTGCACAGTCTTTCCTTTTGCGAAAAAGAGCATGCTTTTCAGACACAGCAAAGTAACATTGAGACGCTTATTCACGTTCATCTGAACTTGTGAGTACTTTTAGTGCGTTATTTGTGCGTGAGAAACGTGGGGTACTTTGCAATCTGCTTGGCATTCTGCGCATGACTTTCCAATTTGTTGCTGTCGCGTTAAATGTTTCACCTTTGCGGCAAAACTGTGACTTTTTTTTTACTGGTGACGTTGACTCCGAGAGAATTTTCGCAAGTTCAGTTGAAAGATTAATCATGCGAGGCTGTGGCTGTGAAAACATAAAAGCACTGCTTTTGGGAGAACCATAGTAGACAGTGTTTTCTGCAGGGGTATACAGTTCCACAGCGCACCCGCCCCTAGCTGGTGCTTTACCCAATGGGTCTATTCCTACAACGAATCACTACTTGTGCACTTGCGCCATAAAGGTAGCGTGCATGTATACATTTCAATCGTGCATTTTTTCTGCATGCTATTTTTCTCAACTTAATCAAGCAGCGCTTCATTCGCAACTCACGCCCCCCCCCCCTCTCTCATTCCGTCTGACTGATGTCCCACAATTTGATCTGATTCACCTTTTCTCCAAACCCTCATAGGAATCAATGTTGCACTGTACCTTCTACTTCCAACACCAACATGCAGACATTACGAAGCCGCATCGTCATCGGCAAGACCCTTCGAGTTTGGTGACAACCGTTCCATCTCCTGTTCCGCAACCGCAGCCCGTTGACGTCCTTCTTCGCAACATTTTACATGTGAGCAAAATACCTTTTTTATTAATCCGCTACATGCTGAGGCGTGGCGTTAATGTCAGCCATCATGAACAGGCTGTAGTTATTCAGAGTATGAGAAAAAAAAGTGGAATATTTCACCCAGCCACATAAGCCTACCGATACAGCGAAGCTGAGTGATTTGATGGCGTTTCGTGGCTTCCGTGTTGTTCAACCTAATTGCGGCTACACGTTGAACTTACAATCGCCTTTCGTTTTCTTTTTTCCTGTCCGCGTAATTTGAACTTGTTCGTCGTTGTCTTTTCCGTTCTAGAACAGTGACAAACCTCACATCACGGTGCGATGCTCCTTCTTCGAGAGTGCGTACATTCGCGCGTCCCGTCGCTGTATACCTGATCAAGGGGGGGGGGGGAATCACAGCCAAAACTTGGTTGCGCGGGGTGTCCGTCACTGCGCGTTGCTTAGCGATGATGGCTTCGAGGTTGTTACTGCTGCTCATGGGCAGTTTGGCATGACGACACGAAGTTCTGCCGGGTGTTCTAGCAGCACATGCGTCGCTGGATGCCATGGATATGGCGCGGCTGCCTTTTCGTAAAACGCGCATGTTTCATGGCAGACGTTTTAGCTGATGAAAAATAGCAGGTGAATAGACCCTTGTTTGACACATAGATAAGCAGGGTGCGAGGTTCATCTCGGATTCTCGCATAAATGTTATTCCATGTGAAATGCCCCACCACGGTTATCTAGTGACTAAGCTACCCGGCTTCTGACCCGCAGGTCGCGGGATTGAATCCCGGTTGCGGCAGCTGCATTTCCGATGGAGGCGGAAATGTTGTAGGCCCGTGTGCTCAGATTTGGGTGCACGTTAAAGAACCCCAGGTGGTCGAAATTTCCGGAGCCCTCCACTACGGCGTCTCTCATAATCAAATGGTAGTTTGGGACGTTAAATCCCACAGATCAATCAATTTCTCCTTCTATCCGTGCTTCCCTGAGTATGTCTGATTTGTTTCCTGTAATATCAGTAGGTACCTCAGAGAATAGCAGGTACGTGGTTCAACATATGCAGAAACTGAAGGTTCAAACAGGTCGTGAAATGAAAGTGAAGCTGCCTGTTTCTAACTTCTAAATGCAAAGCATTTTTTAGCAAACTTTGGCTACTTTGAGCGTATCTATCTATCTAGCCACTTACGTTTGGCTACTCTCGTGGTCACCGCCTTAACTTGGCGTGAACCAAATCAGCATGGGAGGGTAAGATGGTTTGACAAATCTGACGCGTGGGTCAACACACGAATGTCAACATCCCGTCGTATACGTCGTCAAGCACTTCCCGCCAGCCAGTGGCGCATACCCATGGGCGGGTATGTGCCGCTAGTAGGTGAGTATGTGCCACAGGTGACTGGCACTGAGTATCTACCCAGGAACGACGAGAATACACGTGGGCAATTTGAACGCCCGAGCGTTAAGGAAAACCTGACGTCGGTAGCGTCGACCCAATGAATGCGAAAAATAAATGTCAGCGCCTCAGCTGGAATCCAACCCAAGCAATTTGCGTGGAAATGAAGCAATTTACCACAGAGCTAGGCCAGATCGCGGAACTATTTGTCAAATAGACGTTATATTCGTGAAACGTCAATAGTGGTTATATTGCTGCCCAGCCAATTTTATGAACATTACATATTTACTCCTTTGATACAGCCATCACTTCGGGCCATGCGCTGAAGTTCATTTGTGTAGCAGTGTCCAGGGCCAGCATCCTGGAAAGCATCAGCGCTTCTGGCATTGCTAATACGCATGTTTTAGTTGACATCGTTGCTTAAGTGGAACCAACTGGCTATATAAACATTTGCAACTTATCAACTCTGTGCGGCCAACATTTGTTGAGATATTTAGCGTTATTTTATGACGTGTCGCTCAATAAAAAAATTACAACATGGTCACCTTCCCTCTGCATTCTTCGCATAAGGTTGATTCCCTGGTACGTGGGATCTGCCGATTTTTTCCTGCTTCAATCACTAAGGCATAGACATGCTGATTGCTAATTGTCTTGACGCAATAACGAGTCTATAATTTTTTACAACTGTTCGAAATCACAGATTTTTGGGACCCTAAGCGATCATTTATGTGACACTCCTGGCAGCCATAGCCATTATCACAGTGCGAAGTCAGTGAAACGTCAGGGTAAGGAAAGTTATAAATAGAATGCTAGCTGTCCTTGCTCCAAAATGATATATTGTTAGAAACACAGGAAGGAAAATAAATAGCAGAGTAACTTTTGCTCTTGGAGTTGTGTGTACTTTGGAAGTACAGCAAGTGGTTCCTTTGGTTCTGCTTTCAACTCCACCCGGGCTCCGTCACGAGTCACTTTCGCTCGCTCGGCGTAGCAACCCAGTGTCTTTCTTCCTGATTGCGTTAGGTTTTTTATTACGGCGTGTTTTGAATGGTTTAGTACTCGCTATTCTTACCGTGTGCGTTGTCAGGTATTGCCGCTCAGCTAATCAACGTGGAATCAACATTCGTGACCGCTTTACAGCATCGCAATTGAAATGGTATTATGGCACGAACGTAAGTCAACTATGGCTCTTCAAGCATCGCTGCATCGCTATTTTTTGTCGACAACAAAAAATTTTTATTGGCTGACTTGAAGGGGTCGTGAAACGCTTGCTCTAAAACGACAATGCGGCACCATCGGCGTCTACATGCAATAACTAGGGAACGTCAGCAAAAGTAATGCTTCGCCTATCGAGGAACTCGGAACTTTTTGGTACTTACGAGTACATGCAATATATATATATATATATATATATATATATATATATATATATATATATATATATATATATTGTAAGAATTCATTGAACCCGTGGTATTTCAATATATATATCGTGTGTCTGCTGGTGGTGCCGTATTGTTATAGTGCCTAGAAGAATATACTATAGTATTGTAGTTGTAAAGTGACATTTTCACGACTGCTTTAAAGTGACGTCAGATGAACAGTTGAGGGAAACGCGAGCGGGGAACCTTAATTGTGCTTTTATAGCTATTATATGCACCCGAATGATCAAACGCGTCGAGGTATAGCATTGAATTGGCGGCAAAGATGACTGCTCAACGCTGGTGGCCCTTTCAGCACGAGCGTACAACGAACTGGTTCAACCAGCGCCTTCTGTGGAGGTGCCACGGAATATAGCCTTCCGCCATTCGCTTTTGCCGGACTTCTTTGGCTCGTGTTTTGACAACATGGGAGGAGCAAAGAACGATTTGTGGGGTTTAATGTCCAAAGATGGGCAAAGAACGAGGTGCGTGGTTTGAGTGAGTGAATAAACATTTATTCGGTCCTGAAAACGCGATAAAACGCGCACCTGGCTAATCTCATGATAACAACGCACTGATGAGCTTTAGCCACGTCGGCACGAACGCATGGGGAAAAACATTGGGCCTATCGCGAGTGCTGTGATGACATATATCTGCACGCTCCTTAGGCAACTCGAAGGAGCGAGATGACCGTGGCTGAGCTTGAAGTTCAGAACCACGGAATCATGCTTTCGTGGATTTGCTGCGCGGAGTGTAGATGTTGCTCAAAAGCGATATTTTTTATCAAGAAAGTTCATACACAACCGTGGTGGTAGGGGAACCCCCAAAACAGAACAGTTGTGAAAATGCAGCTTTATCCCATAATTACAATAATTGCTGGGGTTTATCGTTCTCGCACCACGATATGATTATGAAAGACGTCGTAGCGGAGGGCTGCAGAAATTTTGACCACCTTAGTGTTTTTTTAATTTGCACATAACTTTAAGTACATGGGTCTCGTGCAATGGCGCCTCTATCCGAAGCGTGGCAGCCACACCCGGGGTTCGATCTTACGAACAGCTGGTGATTATTTATCCCTAACATCTGAAGCTCAATTGTTTTCATAATACACGTGCTCGTGGTAACTCTGTACCTATATTTCCTCAACACCTTTGTCACATTTGTAATGCAGAGCACGCCATACTTTTAACCGCAGTAACTTCACTTCCTTGCTTACGGTTAACGTAGCTGCACCTTGTTTCTAGATTTGAAAGAAAATGAAGAAACAGCACCTTTAAACCAGCTGATCTCCGTTGAAATTCATCCTATCAATGCTAGAATTCAGAAAAAGCTCATGCCGAAGTCCATATACCATAATATTTTGGTGGTTACACTCTTTAAAGTGCTACATAACAAAGTGTGAAGATACGACATCTCTTTTTAGTGAATCAGCTTCCAGCACATGGGAAAGGGATCGAAGTTTCATGCGTGCGAACATTACTTGCTCCGAATATAGCGCTTACTTGCGTTGTGCAGGTTGAAACTCTACAACCGCGGGTGGTCCTTTGCATAGAGGCAATGGAAAATCTTTCTACTGAACAAGAGCAACAGACGCTGGTCGCCTTGGCAGACGAGGTCGACAGCATCAACTTTTTTGATTGGCAAGAATCGGAGCACTTCTGTGTGCCATGTTAAACCCCACATATCAATCAATCTGTGTGCCATGCACTGCCGCAACGCCTAGCTCCATAGACAGCGATCAGGCCTGTCCGATCAACGACTACCGAGGATGCAACGAGCTCCTTTTCGACATCGGCATTGAGCTTCGAGAACAACGCGGGGGCTCATTGTCCTTGGTCTGCTTCAGAACAGGCGAGCCCAAAGTCACGCCTCCTCGACAATCAAACTTGGACCGGTCAATTGCTTTCGTTCGGTGGCTACTCAGAACCTACGTCTGCATCAATGGCCTCAAACTACAACGTAAATGGGTGACAGCGCACATCCGTATAATTCAAGAACTGCCCGAGAATTCCCGGCTGACGAGACTCAAGCTGGAGTGTCCTCGTGGTGACAGTGTGCAGGCCGACTTCGCCGCGCTCTGGATTACAAACATCCTTTTGGCCGCCATATCAGCTCTCTTGATGAACACGATGTGCCTTACTTCCCTTATCTTCCGTGTGTGCTTCGTGAAAGACCAATTGCCACAGACATTCATGAACGCCCTCGCCGCAAATACGACACTGAAGTACCTCGAACTGTGGGTCAACTTCAATATCCCGAAAACACGAGAACGCGTCAGGGCGTACGTCAGAAGTAACAGATTGCTCACGAATATGCACCTTTTCGGTGTAGTGACGAATGGCAATGAGTTCTTGCTTCTAGAGGCCCTCGTTTGTAACTATACTTTCTCCGTACTGCACATTATTGGACTTGAAAGTGGAGCAAATAGTGCACGTTTCCTTACCAGTATACTGACCGATTGTACTAGCCTAAAGAAGCTCACTATCGATGGCTTGGCAGCCCAGTATGTTATATCAGAGGCAACACAGACCCACTGTGTGGAGGCCCTGGCAGGAAACGGCACGTTGGAAAAACTCCACCTTTCATACTCCTTGTGGCGTCCGACTCACGGGATTGTTTTCGTTGGATTCCTACCTGAGAACAAACGTCTCAAGAAGTTAGATATATTCCGTACGCTCTTCTGCGATTACGAATCGCATCGGCCTGTCCTTGAAGCACTGAAGCAGACTGACTCATCGGGACGCGTTTTCTTTGGGTGTTTGACGCACAAAACACCAGAAACAGGTCACTTGCATTTCCACGCCTTTTCAGGTGTCAAGATTCATGAAGAGACGAACGCGAAAGTTAACGCTTTGCAATGTTTGCCTTCGTTCGATCACTTCACTTCCGTCACATTGGGTTTATTCGAGTCCGATCAGCGTTTGTTCAACTCCGCCGCCAAGTACATCCGGGCAACAACCATGCTGCGAAAGCTCAGCCTTCTAGTGACAAATCCAGCTTCAGAAGTGCCCTCATCGTGCTGGGTACTTCTCTTCGAATCGATCTCGTCCAACACCAGCATGACGGATCTCTCGATTTCCGGCAGCGACGATTTCTCTTATACTGGCCACCTCGCTCGCACTGTTGCAGTCAGCACATGCATCACGCGGGCGTCCTATGCAGAGACTCGACCAGAATGGAGCCCCAATGGCCCACTTTTGGCATTGTCGAGGACTCTTGGCGAGAACTATAATCTCTTCAAAGTCTACCTGTCCAACCTCACTAAAATGGACGCCGAAGCAAGGCGCTGCTGGTTCACTGTCATGGAAGTGACCGGAAGGAACTCTGGCCTGGTGAAATGGGCTGGTGCCGTCATCATATCTGGTACACTCGAATGGTATGTTTATCAATTTATTTCATGCGTAGGGGGGGGGTCGTCTTTATTTTCGCGCTGTTTGTGCGCGTCCATCCTATATTATGTATTCATGTTGAATGACCAGGCGTCCAAAAAAAAGCCCGAAGCAAAAAACCAAGCCTTCCGGCACGCTGCCTTTGTGACTTCTGTAATGAGAGATAAGATGCGTTTATTGATAGTTTGGCTGTTTATGGGCACGGTGGGTGCGGCCCTGTCGTGGTTCTAGTTGGTGTCTAGGGCCAATCGGCGGGCATTGTCAAAGGTTTTCAGTTGGCTTCCCATTTCCAGAGACCTCCCACTACCAGCTATGTTAACTGTTGTCCAGCATATAGGCCAGGTGGTAGACAAGAGGCGTAGTGAAAACGTATGCGTAACGTGCGCCAATGTGATAATCACTTCAAACCTAACTATTAATGTGTTAAGGCGAATTCCATGTAACATCTGCAAATGTCAGAAAGTGGTCTTCTGCAAGCGACACCAGTCCCATGCTTATTTTCTTTTTAGTGTGGGAGGGGCTCGAATGTCAAACACAAGGTGGGTGGGCTAAGACAGCATCCTTAACGCTTCGGGTATTAGTGGCGTTACCTCTTCTCTCCATACTCTAGAGTATACGGAGTTTTAGGCTTGCTATCCAAATTTCACTCAATTCGAAAGAGAACCCTCGTCATACATCCTCAATTTCGCACAAGCGACAAGGGTCACATCTCTCTGGGAAGGACATTTCAGCACACCACTTGTGCGTGCTAGTACAAGTGTCAAAATAGTTAAAATTGCAATTTCTATTTGGGACTTCAGGAGTGGTTCTACGTTTAAGCAATAAAATGGTGACGCTCAAGTGAATGTCGACGGGTAACGATTGAGTACAATCTAAGTAGTTAAGTGCATCAATTCTTTATGAATTACAATTGCTACGTGACAGCCATTCTAAGATCTACAGATTGAGCTATCTGGACGGGTTAAGAAACCATTCTATTCGACAAATGAAAACATTTAATGCAACTGATCAATTTCTGACACTGATTCTGACAGCTAGTTGGCGGCGGCAAATGAAAAGATTTATTAGCCCTCGAGAGAGGTCGGTATCGAGTTGAAGCACTCACTGGATACGTTAAGTGGTATCCCTCCAGTAGGGACACGAGCCTTTCTTGTCTCTTTGTCGTCGTTCTGTTCTCACGCTATAACTATCGTCATGTATTACGAAATATCCCTAACTGCCACACTTGTAAGCTATCCCTCCGTTCATTTTATGGGGTATACAAATGTGCATTCTAACGTGGAAGAGTCCGCCAGCGCCGCCACTAGCCATTACGGCGGAACACTTTTTCTGTCTGTTGGCGTCATGTAACTCGTGATCGTAGTACGGGCTCGCTGCTGACCAAGAATCCTTCCCTTACTACCTGAACGCATGAAGTCCGTCGAACGAGAACCTCGTTATGAATGAAGGAAAGAAGTAGAAATAATAACAGTTTGTTTTTTTTTCTTGTTAGACACCATATTAATTAGAACTCACAGAGCGAGGGCCTCGCTCATTCTTAGCAAGCGCCCGCTCGCAATGAATGGGTGCAGACGTTCTCTGCAGAGTTCCTGCTATCCGTAAGTAACTGTTCTTTGCATCACCCGTGTTATATCAAACAGGTACACCGCCAACGCACTGGAGAAAGTATCGCGGTGCCTAGCGCTTGTCAAAGAGCTCGCCGAGAAGGAGGGCATTGCCGTGGACGATGTAGCCAGGATGCTACGAAGCCGTCTCGTGAGCGTCGACGGGATGCACGACTTCATGAGACTGACCGGCGTCGTCAAGACACGCGTGACGTGTGCGCCCGCTGCCGACGGCTTTAGCTTCCAAATCGAGGACCTGAACGACGACTGCTGGCGCTTGGTGAGGCGATACCTGAGCTTCGACGATGTGAAGCGCTTCATCGTCACCCGCCGGCTGAACGACAACCACGGCTAGATAAACCAGAAGCGAAGAAGAGTGGGCCAAGGGACAAATACGCTTTAATTGATCTTCGCTATCCTGAGTGCGATTCGTCACTGTTACAGCATATGTACGAATTGTTTCGATATTCAGTTTTCCGGTACCCTTCGGGTACTCACATAATTAAAAGGTCGCCTGTAAATGAATTCGCATCAACATTGCAGACTTAGCTTCGTCCATCCCAACGAAATCAGTTGTTTCTTGTGTACGATATAACCCCTGCATTGTAATCAGGTAACAAGGTGGAGGGCTGAAGGCGAGAAGCGGAGTTCTCAGACAACTACGAGCTAGGAAAAAAATTTAGACGCATTCGCACAAGAGGCGCATGTCTGAAGGAACTGCGGCACTTGGCAGCCTTGGTGGTGGTGATTGTAAAAACTTAACAAAGATCTCCGGCCAATTCATGGCCTCGGCCTAGCCCACCCCTGAGGAGGATTGGAGACACCGCCTATCGCTGCTTCACAGGCTTCTAGGATCGCCCACAGTTGATCCTGGAGGTCGGAGCAGCATTGCCCGGCCATCTGCCGCGCCGCAGCTTCATCTTGCGGAAGCTGCATTGTTTTCTTATATAAGAGAGAATGCGTCTAAACGATTCCAGCCACACCTTGCTTCCGTATTCTTAGCACGAAAGCTCGTTATGCCGAGGTCTGCCATGGCTCCACGGATGCATTTTTGTCATGAATATGATGTTGCAAAACATAAACAGATAGAAAAGTTTCGTCGCCAGGGGTCGAACCTGCGACCCCTCGCTCCACAGCGCGGGACCAGTCACTCGTATACAGAGCGTATATACGTTGTTCTGCATACGAACGACGAGGTATCTATGTACAGTTAGCCAAAACTTAAGCTATTCGGTGCAGTGACCACTTTTTGTCTGTCATCACCACATTACGAAACGAAGCTGTAAAAAAATTGCTTCGAGTACATGTGCTTTTTGGGCATACACTTGTCCTGACCATCTTTAAAACTTCATTCAGTGGTATGGCAAAGATACACAGAATAAAACTGTCACTCATGCAGAATAGTTAAAGTTTCGGCCAGCTGTATGCTATATACCATTGGCATTCTTCGGGGGCACAGCGCATTCAGTGCTTTTTCGTCATCGCTGGCCATATGGCTCGAAGGGCACAGAGCTAGCACGCGCACTGAAGTGGTCGGCCCGTGCGCAACGATGCGCGCGCGCTTACCTCCCGATTGATGCACTTTGTGCGTTTTGTGCTTCAACCTCAAGTTTGCTTTGAAATATTACAGTGAATAAAGCAAGTGCACGAATGTCAATTCGCCCGCTCCAGCGAAAGGAGCACGCTGCTCACACACGAAGCAGTTGTTCACGCACGTCCCGTGTCTAATTGTGCGTTCGTTTTGTGAGTCTTTATGTTTGAGCAGAGTGCTTTAAGTGTCGAGCATTGAGAGTTGTTGGCCCGGCCGAACTATGTGTATGATCATTTCGTCCGTACTTTTTGCTTCAGGCGCACGCTGCAAATTTTATTTTAGCTCCTCGCCATTTTTCGCGCTACATTACGATTTGTAGCCGTAGTATTCATTCCTTCGCTCTTTCACCGAAACAGCGCTGAGTGAAGGCTCAACTATATAAGGCTCAACTATATATGTAAAGAAAAGTTTCGCTTTGGCTTGTTGTACGATTTCCTAAGACAGAGGTAGCAGTCGTCCTTTTTTCTTCAAAGAGCTAATGTATTCAAAGTAGCTGTAATTCGTGCGGCCTAAGGAGATAAGCTGGACTGCCTAACAGAAAATATTTATTAATCAAGCGCGTTACATGCTACAGGACTTAGGCAATTCTCATTGCTCACTAGTGGTCCACCAAAAATGGAGAAAGCGATAGGGGCCACCAACGTGACCTAATGGTATTTTCGCCACAATCACCTATTGGCTGGCTTAAATAAGTTGCCAAAATGCACCTACCTCGCTGTCGCCCACATATGCGCGAAGTTTTACGCCCTTAAAAGCAAACAGTCTGTGCCTTCCGGCCAAACAAAAAAAGGTTGTGAGCATACCAAAAATAATGGCACCGTTTCTTTTTTTGGTTGTAAAGTATGTGTTACAAGCTGCCACTCTAGCGTCGCCAGCGCGAAGTCGGCGACGGGAATGACAGCAGGTTAGTTCGTTCCGTACGCAAGCAGAGACAGTGAAGAGATCAGAGACGTGAGAAAACAAAACGACCTTTACTCTAGTGATATTGCCGCACACGGGATCAAGTACAACACTTCAATACAACTAACAAAATTGACACTAACACCTGACTAACAACTAACAATTGACTAACAACTTACAATACAACTAACAATACAACAAAGTTGTACCGACGGCGCCACCACCATAGGTACAGAGGATCAAACGTCGGTGGCGACGTTCGAAAAAGACAACCCAATCTGCACTTCCCGGCTCTCTTTCATGCACCTGCTGTTCCCGCCGGTCAGCGAGGTAGTACGGCGCCCGTTTATTGCCGTGACGCCGGGTCACAGAAATGGCGGTCTGTGACAGTATGCCAAGCGGATTTATGACCTGTTGGATCGTTGCAAGCGTCAAAAAGCTGGAATTGAATCCCGGTGGCGGCTGCATTTGCGATGGAGGCGAAAATGTTGTAGGCCCATGTGCTCAGATTTGCGTGCACGTTAAAGAACCCCATGTGGGCGAAATTTTCTCAGCCCTCCACTTCGGATGTAATCATATGGTGGTTTTGGAACGCTAAATCCCACATATTAATCACTTTCGCAGTGGCACACCTACGCCCTTAAAAGCGTTCACCTGAGATTCCGCCGATAGGGTTGCTTCGAGATCAACCAGAGTGCCACCCCACACCGCTGACGCCATGCGATTTA
The DNA here is from genome assembly GCA_013436015.1 of Rhipicephalus annulatus. Classification (NCBI taxonomy): domain Eukaryota; kingdom Metazoa; phylum Arthropoda; class Arachnida; order Ixodida; family Ixodidae; genus Rhipicephalus; species Rhipicephalus annulatus. Next base: position 382,469 of record WOVY01010334.1, read on the forward strand.
ATACTGGTGGCACTTATTACGTCCGTGGCGACTGTTCCGCGTTGATATATATGTAGGGATTTGGTCATCTAACCACGCCATTTGAAGTTTTCTTTCAACGAGGGTGAACCGCTGGCTCAACCACCGAGATGAACGTACGCCCACGCGCCAACGAACCTGTGAGCAGACTGGCCGAACAGCTGGAGCTGTCGGCGGAGCATTGGCCGTCACAGAGTTGAACCTCACAAATTGCGTCAACGTCGACGTCCTGCAACTGCTTCCACTCATCACCGAATGCAAGCAGTTGGAACGTTTGTGGTGCGCCACCTGGGCCATACATTCGAGCGACGTGGTCCGGCTTGTGGTTCAGCAGCTACCACACCTTGTCGAAGTCGAGTTCTCTTGCCTTGGTGGGAGAGATTCTTCGGAAGCCGAGATTAATCCCATCATACCATCTGGGAAACTTCGAGGTGGCGGCACTTCCAACGTGCGACGTGTATACTGCGAAGTGGGCCAGGACCGCAATTTCGCGTCAACGCATGCCTTAATGAAACACTCTCCAAATGCGGCCCACTTACACGTGCAGCTATTGCACGGTTATTTCCGCAAGGCTGTTCGAGAATTCCACACCCTTATTGCGACGTGCACACGGCTGGAGACGTTCACCTTCACCTCGGAGGTGCCCTCGCCTTTTCAGAGCGAGCCGGGGTTTCCACTCTTTTTTGCGAAGTTCGCCGCAGTCTGCGCAAACATCAGGTACCACTGGTCGAATTACTTCTGGAGTTGCTTTCGACTACAGGACCTCGTGGTTGACTGTGTTGAAAGAAGGTGTATGCCATTTCAAACTGTACTGGTCGCTGGTCAGGACAAGAAAACGCCGGACAGGATTCGTTTGGCTAGCCAGAAGAACACGTGGCAGCACGTGCGCCAGCTATGTCTCGTGCTGTTGCCACCGAGCCAGACCTGCATCTACCCAGCCGCATACGGCTGTTACTTCGATTGTCTTTGCGTGTTCAGCGCAAGGCTGAGGCACGTCGTCGAGGTTAACATATGCACGTTCCACTTCAAAACGGGGCTCGACGTGAGTGCACTACTTCAAGAAGGCTCGCTGCAGTTCCTGCGGGCGCTCTCGGCTCCCCCTTGTGGGTTTTGCTGCGTTTCGTCTCTGCGCTGTCTGTCGCTACACTGCCCTCACTTCAGAGAACTGAACGTGCGCTTCGAGACGAGGGGCAACTTGTCCCAGTGCGACGGCTGCGCGAACGAAAGCTCGCTTGTCAATGAATTTCGCAATTGCACCAGTCCCGCCATTCCGAATGGACTTGCGAGGTTGACCTTGAGCTATGTTCGTGACGTTATGTGCCGGTGGTTCATCGAATGCTGCTGTGCGATGGCCACACTGCGGTTGTCATATTGCCCTTCGAAGGTTGACTTCGGGCGTCTGTGTAGCACTCTCGCCGACAGCACAGGGACGAGCTGCTTCATTTTACAGCACCACCTAATTTGGTTGGACGACGTAGATTTGCTGGTGAGTATCTATTTCTGTGTGCATAGCCTCTCCTTGCCACTAACGCGATATGTCTCGCTGCTTTAATGTCTTGGAAGCATGTCTGTATTGCTGTATTGAGAACAATTTTACCTAATACGCTACGGTCGCTCACACTGTCTACTATGTTTCAAGCCTTGTTGGTTTGGCGGAGTTAACACTGATGTGCTGTAATGGTACTACACTATAAGCTTCGCTGTACTCTTTTTTCGTGCACTTGCACATGGACGCGAGCAATCAGTCTTAACAAAAAGCGGGATATCTAAACCATTTCGTGATCCTCTGCTTCAAGACTTTACTAAACAGTCTTATAGTAAGCCCAAGCTCTGATTCGCTTGTTACAGAAACTCTCCTTGAACTGTATCCTCTGTCAAACCATTCATGAAAGCGAAATTTCCACGCCGTTCCATTACAGACCAACCTGCGCCACTTGGCTTATCTTCGGTACCTGTGCCTTTTATCAGGAACTAGTATATAACCCAATGCGGCATTGACTGCCGTAACCGATGCCTGCCAGAGCCTACCACAGCTGAAGTGCCTGCACATTCAATACCAGGACATCACTGACCCTGCGATTCTTAAAACTATCACGTTACTACGAAGACCTGGAGGGGTACAGGGTGGTCATCGCGTGATTAAAGATGGTCTCTGCTTCCAAGGTTGTTCGACTGCCATATACTTTTTCAGTCACAGCGCTATTCCCACAGAATTCCATAGATGCAAAGAGCGATTTTTTTTCCAATTCAATTCATATAAATTTAAACGAGAGTTTTGACAATGCAGCTAAGAAACCACAAACGTAGTTCCCTATGTAATACTATGCCTTACTTGAATTAACTGCCTGTTGGTTTCATTAGCTGTGTACGACACACAAGAACGAGCCTTTCGGACGATTCACATATACACGAGGTGCGCATTTTCGACACATTCACGACATCACTACGCTCGGCGCTACAGCGACAGTATTACGCTGCATTACGCTGCGCGTCAGGCACTGCCACCGTGATTAAACGACATGTAGAGGTACGAACTGCAAAGATAATGTGCAGGTAGACGCTTCAGCAATATTTCTGGGACAAAAGTGTATAAATTGGTGATCCAACGCCGTACGGCGTATACGCTCAAAAGTGCGTGAGACGTGTGATATTAGTCGCGACATATTCACTGCAAAAATCCATATGCATCGCACCATGCACGTTGATAATTATTACATGGTTTCCGCCTAAAGTGCTCACCGAGTAGCAACATATTCGATATTGGCAAGTCACAGTAATACATTTTTTCGGCATTCAGGCATTCTGTGCATATATATAGATTCCATCAAGCAGAGTTTTTCTAACAGGGGAATGTTACTGTTACTTAGTTTTGCTGTGGAGGAGTAATGATGATATAATGAAATCTTGAGTATTCAAAATATATAATGTCGTTTTGTCGCTCCAACTTCAGCTAGAACGTATTATAATACTAACAAAATGAAACAGTATAAAATATAAAATTGGACCCCGGCCCACATTAGAGTTTCCACAAGCTTCCGTATAGGAAGCATCAAGAACATAATTTCTAGTAATGACATGCACATACACGGCAATTAGTCGGAACTTTTATGCTGCGAGCACGGAGCAAACGTTGAAATGTTGTGAGCTGTTACGCATGGCGGGCTGAATAGTAGGTCGCTTAAGCGTCGTCACCACAACTTGTAGTTGTTGACCGCGCACCCACCATCTACCTACACATCAATAGAATTTTTAGGTGCAATTGAGATATAGATAATAAATTAAAGAAAAGCTTAATTTAAGGTGTGCCAGCGTCTTCTAGGCGTAGTAGTATCATAGCGTTTTTTCTTTTACAATTAGGCAGATGAATACTCCGTTGCCATGCATGAACCAATGCCGGTAACAAACATTCCGTAGTATTTGTTGGTGTGTTATTTGTCCTGTTGTGTATTCGTGAGGATCACATCAACAAGAACGTGTGTCCTTAAAAATGTACGTGGTCAATGAAGGAGAGTCATCGTATGTGCACATCGGCGTATGTACACATTGGGGTGGCTTAATTGCCACGGTTCACCTTGGTGCCGATGCTCAACAATGTGTATCGCAAAACCGTTCCCGCTGTGCCCTAGTGTTTTGCGTTTAATTGGATCTGCGACAAGGACGACTTACGAGGAAATGGTGGCGTACAGACTCTACTGGAGCCGGGCGCACTCGACGGCAATTTCCCGGAAAAGCCCCCATGCCCCGCAAAGCGGCCGTCTCGCGTCGTGATTTTGTACATTGAAGGCCAGCGCATAGAATGCCCGATCGACATTCGTCACATGACGAGATTATCGAAAGAAGGTTCAGCACCAACCTTGTGGGGGCACCATAGCTATGAAGGGCATCGTTTAATGCAGTCGCAAGCGAAATAACGCGCCGTTTCCGTCACAGAGCAGTCGCGGCGAAGACATGCCGCGGTGGTCTAGTGGCTAAGGTACTCGGCTGCTGACCCGCAGGTCGCGGGTTCAATTCCCGGCTGCGGCGGCTGCATTTCCTATGGAGGCGGAAATGTTGTAGGCCCATGTGCTCAGATTTGGGTGCACGTTAAATAACCCCAGGTGGTCGAAATTTATGGAGCCCTCCCCTACGACGTCTCTCATAATCATTTAGTGGTTTTGGGACGTTAAACCCCACAAATCACTCAATCAATTAATGCAGTCGCAAGCAAAAGAACGCGGCGTTTCCGTCACGGAGCAGTCGCTGCGAAGACGGCCATGAAATAACGCAATGGTTAGAGAAGATGCGCGCTCCTCGCCATCATTCTCGGGCTCTGAGGCTATAGGTTGTTTTAACAGCGGAACTGTTTGTGACAGCGGATGGTTGTAATCCGTCAACAGAAAAATGTCATCATCATGAACAGGCACGCTGTATGCTCGTCCTCCTCTTCTTAGTCTTCTTCATTTCCTGCTTTGCTTCCACAACACGTGCCCCGACTTGTCCGGCATGCAATGCTATAACTTTGATAGGAGAGTGAGAGCAAATATAGAGAAGGAGAAAAAGGAAGCGAAATAGAGAGAAAGGAAGATAGAGAAAAAGAGATGGAAGGAGACAGAAAGATAGACATAGACCAAAATGAGGGTAAAAAAGGGAACAACGAAGACAGAAAGACAGGCAATAAAACTTACAAAGAAAAAAAATAAAAACAGGCACACATAGAGATTAAAAACAAAAATCTAAACAAAAAAAGGAAGAGAAAGAAAACAAAGAGAAAAATTATAGAGAAAAAGAAAAAAAACCTGAAAGAAAAATGAAGCTAGAAATATAGAGACAGAGAAAAAGAAAGAAGGAGGAAGAGGAGGCAAACGCGCCGTAAAACGACGTTATACTATAGTCTCGCGAAGTATTCCCACGAAATTTCCGTTGCACTTCTCGCGAGATATATTCCCGTTAAAGAGATGATGCGAAATTATACTTTGTTTCAGGCATTCGTTGCAACGCATTGGAGGCTAGCGAGACTTGATCAGATGCGCTGGCAATACTTCGCATTAATATGTGGATTGTTTTACCACCCAGAATAGATTTTTGATTTTCGTTTTTAGGCTAAGTAGTAAATGAAGCTGTTTAGTACCCTGTAAATGACTACACGTCATTGTATGACTATTATTGTACGACTAGATTGTTTAGCCCCTTGTTACTTTCGTTTTTGCAATATTTCATATACACACCTTCAAGACACGTCACGGTGAGTCCCTTGCGAGCGTTCGCAAAGAAGAAAGCGGGCCACGAGATTGGCGGGCTGACCGATTTTCCTGACGAAACTTTCTGCGTAGCGGTTCGCCACAGCGGATCAGCGTCTAAGTTGTTCGGCTGCTGGCCCGAAGGTCACGTGCTTGATTCCGGCCACAGTAGAGGCAAAATCGTATAAAGGCCTGAAGGCCTGGGTACTGTGCGGCGTCAGTGCGCTTTACAAAACACCAGATGGTCAAAGTTTCTGGAGCCCCTCACATATTACGTCTCTCATAATCATATCGCAGTTTTGGGACGTAAAGCCCCAGATTTTTTATCATTCTTGCTGAGCTTCCGTGCACAGTGGTGCCCCTGGTAGAGTACAGTGACGTCGTTACCGCCAAACCCCCGACATGAGTTTTCAAGAAACATTTCACATGACAAGTGAGGTGGGGAAGGGACGTGGGCTTGGGAGAGCCGCTTCATCTTCGAGAGTCCGAACAGTAGCTCCGCTGTTAATTCCACCCCTGTACCCATAGTGCAAGCAGCGCCACTTATTTATTTTGTTAATTTTTTGTTGGGTTGCATGACTGTTCATAGAAAAATTTGGTTCTCCCTCGCACAAGAACACCATTCATGTTGAGTAACGCTAATTTGGCATGGCTCTAAAATACAATATGCAAGTAGGGGCTCGCTTAAACGAAAAATAAGAAGATTTCAGTCAGCGGAGTGGCATGAACACATGTTGAAAGCTGCGTAAGCCCGTACCACACTTTGAGTTAGGATATTCTAATTTTTGGCCGATATTTCTAGAGATATTTATTATGGCGTCTCTCATAATCATATGGTGGTTTTGGGAAGTTAAACCCCACATATAGATCAAATTAATCGATATTCTTATCTATACACACAAGCCCTGCGATTGGTCTTGTCTATTATATGCTGAGCCCAGAGCTTACATAGCTCTGTCACTAATACTACTGTGACTGCACATGTAGTGTGCGTTCGATTCCCCGTGAGGCAATAAAACACTGAAACGCTCAAGAGAACTCCAGATTATGTGCGTATCGTGTGAAAACCCAGAGGTGAAGGCGTGCATGCTCAGATTGTTTGAACCAGCAATTCTCTTGGATAATGCCGATCTAGTTTTTTCATCTTCCATGTGCTCTATAATGCTCCAAAATCACTGAGATATAAACTCTTTTGAATGACAGAGAAAAAACTTGGCGCATCCCACGTACAGTAGGAATCGATGATATGTGAAGCACGAATGAGGAACGTTGATATGACACCTTAAAATCAGCACAACGCGATATGACAACGCGATATGAGTTGATATGACACCTTAAAATCAGGCGGGCGTAAGTTATGCCGTATATGACTTCATGTCACCACGTATCATTTACCTTCGTCGTCTATTCATGTCACGTGATAGCAAATTGGTATATGTGGAGATAGCGGAACGGTCGCGAGCGCGCTCTGAGCGTATCATGTAGTCATGTTTTACATGACACACATGTCATTCATTACCATGTTTGAACTTGTCATTTACCTTCTTCATCCGTTCATGTCAGGCAACACTAAATGTGGTATACGTGAAGGTAGCGAAACAACCCCGAGTGCATCATGAGCGTAGCATGCAGTCAGGTTCTTCCATGACACGCATATGATGATTTACACGTTAGGGTCTGTCACTGATGTTCGCCATGCAGTCATGTAATACCATACCAGTTTTGCATTATGTAAAGTAAACGAAACAACCGCAGGAGCGGCACGACCATGAAATATAAATGAGGACATTTATGACATACTTGTCATAAGTTTCATGTTATGACAAGTCACTCATGGTCATCATACAGTATGTTATGTGGTACCATTTTTAGTATGGATAGCATTATCGAAACTGCCAGGAGAGCTAAATATTGTAGGCGAATAGATAGATAGATAGATAGATAGATAGACAGATAGATAGATAGATAGATAGATAGATAGATAGATAGATAGATAGATAGATAGATAGATAGATAGATAGATAGATAGATAGATACTCTGAAAGTCCCCGAAATTCGCCGAGAAATGCTTCGCATTTAAAAAGAAAACATCGCAATACAATGAGTAAGGTTCTAGTAGAGATATTTTTTTTTTACATATTGAAGGCAACACATGCAATTACCTCGTCTCATTCAACAGGGTCTCGTCCACTATGAAATCGCTATAATTAAAACTCAGACTCTGTTAACCCATCTGTCCTGAGAGAGACACAGCGACGTGCACGTGGAGAGATAGTTACTTCCCATCAGTTACTCTGAAGAACGGAAAATAAGGAAGAAATGTGACAGGGTCGTTTAGAAACCAAAAATGAATATTTTCTACTCGCTTTCAAGCGGAGACATTACGTGGTTTGAGGAAGTGTTGATCGAGACAGAGGTCTTGCAAAGTAAAAATCTCTAGCCGATGCCCCCGCCTTTGCTCTTATGACACGACGGGCGTCTTCCAGATAGCTGTCGCTTATGCCTGCCAAGACTCTAATGCGTACAGCAAAGTCAGCAGTGTGGTGAGATGCATCGCTGACAGCGGCCTTGCATGCTCTTTCCCTCCAGAAAAGGCCGTCATTCGCGCCGTCGTGAGTAGCACGTGCTTTACAGTAATCAGCTACACGAAAGAATACTTTGGCTGCGAATAAACATGTTAGCCTCGAAAGTTTGACCAGAAGCCTGACTAATCACGCATGCAGTAACGTAAGCACACTTATGTTGAGGTATACCTGCGCATGTAATGTGATACGGTCGTAGATTGTTCTAAAATACTTTATTCACCATTGCGAAAGCCTTTTACCGAATATCGCGTCATTTCTCTCTCTCTCTCTCTATTTGTGGTAAACGTAATTTACAGAAACGGCTTACTACAAGTCCATAGGCCAAACGCGACCCTACGCAGCTGTTCACTTTGTTGATAGTTGTGTCATAGAAAAGTTTTTGATGTTAAGGATGATATTAAGTATGTATGAGTTGGCTAACCTCCGTGTCTTTTCTTTCCTATTCCTCCTCATTTACATACTGCTCTTAGTTGTCTTGCAAACAAAAGAAATAAAAGAAAAAAAGTTTGTTCTCGCGTGGCATGGTGACATGCGTGGCATGGCGACACAATTATACACTGTAAGCCCATAATAAAGCTAATGCCTATTCTCATCAATCGTTAGGAATTGAAAAAGTTATTTCAATTTTTAGAGTGTTAACAAGCATTTAGTGGCACCAGTACAGTACTCTATTGTAGATGCGACATTTTAATAATAATAATAATATTATTATTAATAATAATTTATTTAACGAGCCCAGAAACAACCATTAACTTATAAACTCCTTGCGCAGGTGCATGCAAAAATAAAACAAAAATAAACAATACAACACAGACTTTACAAAAAGAAATCAACACAAAATTGGATGGATAAAAAGACAAGATGAGAATCATGGAATGGGAGTGAAAAAGAATGTGGAATATAAACAAATGCCAAGTTTGTAAAACACCAACTATGATAATTTAAAGAAAAGTGTGTACAGTTACACTATATCCTGTAAGAAAGAAAACAAACAGTGCGAAAAAATCAAGAGTAGTATATGTTTAACAGAAAATCAAAATAACACTAGAAAACAATTGAAAAATGTTACACAAAACGTAATAGCAATATATCATGTACCAATGAAAACGCAGTTGCCAGGATGAAGACAGTTGTTCAAAAATATTTTCTTACTTGATTTTTAATGCATGTCCCGTGGTTGATGATTTAATGATGTAAAGGAGAGATTTATACAGCTTGGCTCCCGTAAACGTAGTAGTGAATCAATCGTAGGTTCGTGCCAAAATTTAATCACTCGTAGTTTCGTGTCAGGTGTCTATGCTGGCTAGTTGGTATTTCATTGCAGATTTTTTAGTCTGGCGCCGCGTACGAAATTGTAAGAAAAAGTTGACAGGAAAGATGCGCACACGCAACGAAGCTTAATTTTGCATTGACTGCGCTTATAAAGCCAAGGAGTGACGTGTTACTGAGAACACCGCCACATAGTACTTCAAGATAAAACCAGATAAAATCACCTACCACGCTAATTGTCGAGGTAATCTATTTCACAAGAAAACAGGTCAAAAGACGGCTTACTGATGCAACTTCTCCCCAGCTTGTCGATGACATACGACTGGAATATTTTCCTCTCTTGTTTCATTGTATACCTTTTTAGTACTCGCGCCTTAGGCTCAGTTGAGGTGGTCGAAATTTCCGGAGCCCTCCACTACGGCGTCTCTCATAATCATATGGTTGTTTTGGGAAGTTCAAACCCACATATCAATATCATTATCAAGCTGGGGGGCGCAGTGGGCTGACGGGCACTGATTGCTGCAATGGAGAGCCAAGTCGATGCCCGTGCCACTCTTTAACGTGCTCTCGTGTTCCCTAAGACGTTCATTGAGGCACCACCCCGTTTGACCAACGTACACCAGTCCGCCCGTCATTGGGATCTCGTACACGACCTTGCTTAAGCATCCGACCAAGGACGTGACTTGCTTCTTGGTGCACGTCGGCGGCCTGCTAGTGTTCACAAGAGTTCACTTGGCGGCATATGGCTCTGATCTTGTTTGGGACGCTGAAGATAACACGAACACCTACGCATCCCGCATTCTTTTTGATGCGATGCAAGACACCTTGAAGATGAGAGATGACTGAAGTCTTTGGGTGTGAAGCCTGTCCTAAGTCTTTTTCTGCAGCTTCGGTGGGTTTCTTGCACAAATAATTGTGGCCAGTTCACATGTGAGAGAGACACCCGGCACCAGTCAATCTGTCCGTTTTGTTGACAAAGATGTCCTGTATCTTGTGGCGGCAAGATCGCCGCAATGCACTCCTCAAAGCCGATACCGTGATGCCCCGCTTGACAAGCTTGGAGTGGCCAGACGTAAACGAAAGCAGCGCCTTCTTGGAGCGGATAGAGTATAGGCGCAAGAGACGTGTTCCCCTACGACTTCCCAATACTTTATACCGAAGGTAGTGTTCATATTGGTCTATATGTTTTAGGCGAATTTAGCAGCCGGCCGGCCTTAGGCATAAATATTATTACCTTCGTTTTCTTGCACGCTTGCGGGGAAACGTCAAATTTTTTTATTTAAGACGGTATTAGTAACAAAGTTAAGGATATCTAAATGATATCCGAATATACCTTTAATAAATGGTAAGTGAAGCTGTCCTGGAGCGGAGTGAAAATGGCCTTGTCTTACTGCCCACTTTATGTCAGAAAATGTAAAGGGAGAGTTCGAATTTTTCCACTGATAAGGGCGTGCTACACAATCCCGCATGGTTTTATGATGCGTATTTTCTCGGGAGTAGATGTTTATTTGTGTACTAATGTCTTGGGTAAGAGCCGGGTGGGCCTCGCCAAAGACGTTGCTTGCGTTCTGTTAGGAAAATCTATGGAAAAATATTTGTAGTGAGTAACTCGTAAACGTCCTCATCGAATGATGATTTCACTTTTCTAATATGATTCTTGAGATGGACAACTCATAATTAAGGGTATAATTTCCGATATGTGTCTCGTAAAGAGAAGTCGGGCGTTCGTTGATAACGTCGGCGCATAGCTCAAACACGCTTACGTTCTGAGGTCAGTTTTAGCATTCACCAACCTTACACAATTCAGAACGCGTTACTAGGTGTCGTGAGCAACCTTTGCCTAATGCAGCGTATAGGATACAAGCCTTGTATACGGCTATATCGAAGGTGGCAGGTGACCCGAGGTTACAGATGAATATTTCGGTGAAACAAGTATTGTTGTTTTAATTTATCAAGTATTTACGCTCGTTGAAAAGTTGTTTATCCTCTAGTGAAGTTTTAATGTGCTGGTGGGAACTAGAACTCAATGCAGCTGCGATGATAGAGGGTGACCTGCGTAAAGATTCAAGCCATGTGAAACTATAGTTAAATCTATTCACAATTTTGGGTACTGAGTCATGAATGTCTGAAGGGGGATGGGCTTACATACCACATAAAGGCCGTTTGCGCAAATTGTACTTCCTTAGAGCCATGCATATATATATATATATATATATATATATATATATATATATATATATATATATATATATATATATATCTTGTGGCAGGTTCACATAACTTAAGCTTTGAATTGAAACCTTGGGTTCTAATAAGAGTAACTAATCTCATTGATGAAATTTTATACTGGGGCTCAAGACAGTACATTTATAATTTTGTGTCAGCTTTGTGTCATGTGCTATCTCTTTCGCTGATTGTCCAAACAGTAGAATGGCTCATAAAGTATTTGTTAAGTTCTTCATATAATGAATGAAGGAAACATAAACAGGCAAAAACGTATAGTGCGTGATATTACGTGTGCGTAATATAAGCTATAATTTTTAGAATAACAAGAACGAAAAACACAAATTTAATTAAAAACAATCCGGCGAATCCCACACATTGTAAAAATGAATGTAATGCGGAGCCATAAGAATTAATCTGCAAATATTGCCTTGCTTGTATTTGAAGCAAACTAAGTCATTCGTGTCATCACATGGAGTTCACCATCGCAAGTTTGTCTTGCATTGATGCAAGCACAATCTGGCCTATGTCATGGTATTGAAACGTCCATTTTAGAATATACAATGCATGAAGTGTCATTTATGTTCATCGCTTACTCACCTGATTCCATGCAAATCCTGGCATATCCACTTAATAAAGCTGCCGGAAGCGGAGCGAGACAGCAACGTGTAAATTATTCTGTACATGACATGCCTGCCACAATTTGTATATTAGGACCATCATCTATATTCATCATACAGCAACGTCAGACAGTACATGTATACCAAACTGCTAACAAAACGACAGCGAGCGCACTATGAGGTTGGTATGCAAATGATGTCGTACATAAGATACATTTTAATATTTTCATGCTGCCCACCTGTCAATTATGGTCGTGATGCAGACCCGCCACGCGATTCCAATTTTAGGGTATATCAAGCAAAAAAAAAAACTGACTCCAACGCAATATGATCGTGACATGTAAATCATAGCGTACATGACATGCACGCAATTATTTTGCCGTTACCAGCTGTAGTTTATGTTCGCCCTACAGCCACGTCGCGCAATACCCATTATGGTGTATATCAGTGCCGCAAAATGGACGCTAACACCCCATGAGCGTCGTATCTTAATCCTGCCATACATTTACTTCATGTCACAATTATGGTGTAAATAGCTGTTATTAATGTTAGTGACACAGTCACATTGTTGATACCAAATTCAGTATACTATATCAGCCTCGTAAAACGAACGCGAGCGCACCTTGAGCATAGCGTGCAAATTCAGCCAGTTAATAACCATTAGAGTATGATTGTCATGTTACAACTTGTCATTTAAGTCCGCCAAACACAAATGTCTTGCCATACCATTTTTGAAAAATATCTATTTATTTAAATGGCCGCGGACGCCCACAAAATCATGTTCAGTAAATTATTCCATACATGACATGCATGTAATCATTAGTACGTTAGCACCTGTCACTTACATTCATCATACCAACCTCCTTATGTCACTTATGTTCATAATACCCGTCGATTGACACGCCTGGCTTCGAGATGCGCGGCTTCCTCGTCGGGAGTACGCAATTTCTTAAAACTCCACATAGCTCTGTAGACACGATCGGGCATAATAGCGTATGTCTCCGCGGCCTCCATCGATCGGCAGGGCTTGCTTCCTTGCTCTCCCTACTTTGTCTTTCTCCTTCTTCTGTTTAGTTGATGTTCACTCTGCCTCTCTTTCTTCTTTAGGCGCGTAGCACTTGCGGGGCCCGGTTCGTCGTTCATCTATCTCATCTGGCGTCACCACGCTTCCATTGAAACGCCCAGTGCAGGCCTAATCAAGGCTATAGCAAGGCTCAAAACCAGGTTCAAAAGAAAGAGCAAGACCAATAATTATATAATTAACACATGTTGTCAAGAAGTAAACGATATAAATAACATTAAATCATTAAAACATTTGGAAAATTGGTGGCTGACACAGGTGCCACGCAAAGCCACACTTCGTTGTGCACCTCCTCATAAAACCAACACCCCTCTAGCACTCTGTCAGCGCACGCCGTTTGGCAACCACTCATGCAAGACAACGTCGATGACACCCGAATTCTGAGCTCGAGGCTCAGCCAACAGCCGCTGCTCGACAAGCATGACAAGCTTAGTGACATCAGGCTGTGCCCCGCCAAGTCAAGACTGAGTGCGGACGAACCAATAAGAATAAACTCTTTGCAAAAAAAGCGCAAGTTGTACGTCTTCATCGGCAGACAAATCCAGCCGTGGTGCGTGTGAAGGCAGCTGCCGCGCAACGTACATAGCGCAGAACAACCTTACCGCTTCTCACTTGCGCGAAAATTCAAACTGCATAGTACCTTAATGCCCAAATTGCAATAGCCGAAGTCGTTGCACCAAGAGCAATTTGTACTAACCAAAGAGAGAATACCGACGGCCTCCCACGAAGTAGGCAATCGCTGATTCAGTGTTCATACAGGTAATGAATAAACATGTGTGCATTCTTGACTATCAAACAGACTTTGACGACTTCGGCTTTGAAAATATGAGAGCAATAAAATATGATTTCTTTGAAAATGATTCACAATCTTCGTTTTTTTTTCTTTTTTCAGACATTTCTTGACACGCACAGACTTTTTACATTGCTTGATTTGGTCTTCTTTTGAATTTTTCTTGAACTTAACTTTTCAGTTAAGAACATAGTCTTGCACGCATTCACAAGTTGTGTTCTATAGAGTCAATGCTCACGAAAATCAACCAATACTCCTATAATAGCAAAGTTGTGATCACTGTCGACATTGTGTTTTGCTTCCATAAAAAATACTAATATTTTTAATGCAATTACAAGTGATACTGTGGATATCTCCTGTATTTCAAAGCATACCATAGTTGCCCGTTGTACTATCGAAAAGCATATAACTTCAATAAATTAAAAAAAACGCCGGAGGAGTTGTACGTGCATTGTTATATGTCCTGCACGCGTGTGCTAGTGGGTTGAGTGATTTAGTAGTGTTGCAGAAATGCAGACATTTGACGCACAACCGGAGTTATAGAAGTGAATGACGGACAATCACCCTCTTATTGACTGCCCTGTGGGTTTCCTCATCCTGCTTAGCAAAGTGCAAGCAGCATTGTACGACGACCACATCGATCTTGATCACCATTTTTTTTTTTTTGCAGGGGCTTCACCGAGAATAATCGTTCTACTCAGTCTTCACCAATCCAGGTAGAAATAGAAGTTGAGTCCGGAATCAGTGGCACACACCTACGGTGGCTGAAGGCGCGGTATGTGCATCTTTTTTCGTTCAATAGTCTTTCTGCGACACATTCCGGACCATTTCTTCGCCCATAATTGGCCCAGCAAAGTGTCCCACAGCAACGGAAGCGTGGCTCGTCAATTATTGCATCTTTCTGTGCGCACGCCTATTCCTTCGTAGTTGTTTCTGTGGCTGTATTATGCTGCGTACATACGAATAAACAGAGAAATAATTGATTAATACGTGGAGTTTAATCTCCCAAAACCACCACATCATTATGAGAGACTCCGTAATGGAGGGCTCCGAAAATTTCGACCACCTGCGGTTCTTTAACGTGCACCCAAATCTGAGCACACGGGCCTACAACAATTTCGCCTCCATCGGAAATGCAGCCGCCGCAGCCGGGATTTCATCACGAGATATGTGGGTCAGCAGCCGAGTACCTTAGCCACTAGACCACCGCGGCGGGGCAAACAGAGAAATGAGAACTTTCAGAGAGGATGTCGGGTGACCTGCCTTTTTCGGAGTACACGCACTGTAGCTTTGCAATTATTCATGCACATGTTTCTTTAGAGGACGACAATTGTGGTGTGCATGGCAAGAAATGTACGCTTTATTCATACCACTTAGAGCTTGCATACTTCATGTTGTCACACCTTTGACCAGAGGCATCGGGTCGTTCAAATTGGTGTGCGCCTAAACCAATAATTAAGACCAGGGGATTGAAAGTTAATTTTAATCCTGAGTTGTGCCTTGAATGTCAGCCAAGTATCGTCTCTTGATCTATACGTATAAGTTTAAGCATTACATTTTCCATCTCATGAGAAAATAGCATTCCGGGTTTTGATATGCCCTGTCGTTATTATTGTATTTGTACCCACTCAAATATAACGTGTATCGCGCGACTATTCAATAATGTCATTGGATATTCGTATTTAAGTGAATATACACACACATTCCAGGTCTATATACTTATAACGTGATGAGTTCAGACATTCAGACATAAAACTGACTTAATGCGATGTATGGCGAGTGGTTTTGTATATCTATCTTGGTAATGCGTCACTACGAAGAGCAATGTTATTTCTCGACGCAGTTCTTTAACGCTTTTAGCAGCTGCTCTCTTTTAACGACATAGCGTCCTGAAAGCATCCGAGTTTTTCATTGCTGACCCCGCATTTGTGAGTGAACAAAATAAATGGCCGATGGCACTATAACAAATCAACAACGGGGATTTATTATCACAAAATACATGACCCGCTAAGCACAAGTCACACAGTCTATGAAAGTGAAGAAGCAGGAAGAAAATAATTTGCTTTATAATATCGCTGACTTAATGTTTCAGCTGCTTCGAAAATGGATCAAGGGAGAAGAGCTTAACACGTATTTTATTTATTTAATACATACTGCGGACCACACTTCGGTCCAAGCAGGAGGGCATGGCGTAATACAAAGAGAAATACAATACACGCAAAACAAAAACAAAACAGTGCACAGTTATTCAGTATCGCAAGTACTAGATTCGATTGTCTGGTTCCAGTCTGAAATGGTGCGTGGAAAAAATGAAAGTTTGAACGTGTCCGTTCTCGCGAAGTACGGAGTTAGTGCATTTGGTTGGTGATGTCTTGTCGGTCTTGTGTTTAATGGAGAAAGAAAAGGGGTTGGATCAAGGGAAAGTTTGCGATTATATAAAAGAGACAGAAAATCAAGGCGGGACTTCTTTCTACGATCCTGAAGGGAAGGAATATTATTAGCTAGCTATATTAGCTATATCATTAGCTATATCATTATAGTGTTACAAAATCTGCCCCGCCACGATGGTCTAGTGTCTAAGGTACTCAGCAGCTGACCCGCAGGTCGCGGGGTCAAATCCTAGCTGCGGCCGCTGCATTTCCGATGGAGGTGGAAATGCTGTAGGCCCATGTTCTCAGATTTGGGTGCACGATAAAGAACCCCAGGTGGTCGAAATTTCCGGAGCCCTTCACTACGGCGTCTCTCATAATCATATGGTGGTTTTGGGACGTTAAACCCCCCAAACCAACTTGGGCGCACGTTAAAGAACTCCAGGTGGTCGAAAATGCCGAAGCCATGCACTACGGCGTCTCTCATAATCATATGGTGGTTTTAGGACGTTACACCCCGCATATCAATCATGTTACAAAATCTGACATCTTCATTGACGCTGAAGTGTCGACCGTATTTTAATACTAAACGTTGTCGAACCATCATTACTGTAGCGCATGCTAACTCCAAGTCGCCCCGAATATGCGAATGGTTTTAAATGCGAAGCATTTCTTAGCGAACTTCGGTGACTTTGAGCGTATCTATTTATCTATATCTATCTATCTAGACGACCATAAGTGACCAGTCATATCATGAAATGATGACATTTATTTCATGAATGTCATGATTTACATTTTATGGTCCTGCTGCTTTTGAGTTGGTTTCGTCCACATGCCATATTGCTAAACTGGTATAGTATGTAGTATGGCATGACTACATGGCGAACATAAGTGGCAGAGCCTAATGTGGAAACCATGACATGCATGTCATGTAAGTCATGATACCACACCTCGCTCATGATGCACTCGCGGTCGTCCCGCTAGCTTCACATATTTATTTATCTATTTATAAATACCTGACAGGCTCCAAGTAGGAGTAATATGCGAAAAAAAAAAGGCTATACTATACTTATTTATCAAGAAGCAAGAAACAAACAAAATAAATTCAAGATCTAAGTATACAATCGCTAAGTATGAGGAAGCACATGCACAAATAATATAAAACTTGTGTTACAACTAATTGAATGGGATGAAATGGAAATGTACAATGAATGAAAACCGATAAGAACGATATCTTTAGGAAACACAGTCATAAATATTATTTAATTCCTAAGCGCCAAGTGGTCGCAAATGCGCACATCATCACAAAACCACGTATAGCAAATTGGGTAATACGTGACGTGAATGGATGACGAGAGTATATGACTGGTGTAAACAAGATAATCACGAGATGCGTGTCATGTAACAACATGACTACATGCCACGCTCATGATGATTGATTGATATGTGGGGTTTAACGTCCCAAAACCACCATATGATTATGAGAGACGCCGTAGTGGAGGGCTCCGGAAATTTTGACCACCTGGGGTTCTTTAACGTGCACCCAAATCTGAGCACACGGGCACGCTCATGATGCGCTCACGGCTGTTTCGCTAGCTTCACATATACCAAATTGGGTATCACGTGACGTGAACAGATGACGAAGGTAAATGACACGTCCAAAGATGATAATCATGATATGTGTCATGTAAAATATAAATAGATGCTATGCTCATAGCACACTCAAAGACGTTTCGCTAGCTCCACATATATCAAATTTGTTATCACGTGACTTGAATGGATGATGAAGGTAAATGATACGTTCAATCATGAGCATCATGACATAAAAGTCATGTACGGCATAATTTACGTCCACCTCGTAACTTTGTGTTGATTTTAATGTGACACATCAAACTTCCTTCTTCGTTCTTCGCATATCATCAGTTCCCAGCATACGTGGAATGTGCCAATTCTTTTTGTCTCCCTCTTATAATGAGTGAAATCGACGCTTTTTATCTCATTCACGGACATTGGGACGGTGAAGAACGAGCCAGGTACTTGAATTAAAACAATTTCCCAGAATGTGTGTTTCAAAAAGCCCCTTTCACCTGACGTATTCTGCAAAGGTTCGCACGTATTAGCACGCGTACGCTGTATAAAACCACATAAGGAAGGGCGAAAAAATCGCGAGGCACGCGCAGCAAGAAGTGCGAAAGAGTGGAAAGCCATGCTACCCTAGCTGCGGCACACGTGGATGATGAATGCATTCGATGAGCGCAACCTCCTTGAATGCATCGAAGGAAGCAGAGCGAAGAAAAAAAAAGAGGCTTATAGTGATGACCGTATGAAATCTCCTGCAAGTAGTTTTGGGTAAACAGTATACACCGTGCACTGCACAATGAAACCTCTATTTTTACGTCAGAGTGCTCGATATTTTGAACGGAAGGTTACTTTCCTGACATCTATTTTTAATGTGAACTTGTGAATCTTTAGTAAAGGTTAATTTTGCAAAGTTTGCTAGATAGGTTTTATTTTATTGGCACACAAATTTGTGAAAAATGTGTACCTTTAGTAAAGGTTTCTGTGCTTAGAGTTATATGGGGAAGGGCACGAGTGGCTCAAAAGTTCAATTTTTGACTGTTCAGTTTCGATAGGTGGTGCCATGTACAGTAGCCCAGTTGAACCAAGCAAGGAGACCCATGCCCTCCGAAATGCTAGAAAATTATTCAATGGCCATTGTTGCTACTGTGGCTCGCGCTATATTTTGTTGCTACTGCTAGTAGTGTCTGTGGTCGCGTAGTAAAGGCGAACAATTTTGAGCACGATAATAGTGAAGTCTGAAAGACCACTGTCAGGCGGGTGATTCGAAGGGCGGTAACGTGATGGGGGCCATTACAATGCGATTTTATT
This sequence comes from Rhipicephalus annulatus, assembly GCA_013436015.1. Taxonomy (NCBI): domain Eukaryota; kingdom Metazoa; phylum Arthropoda; class Arachnida; order Ixodida; family Ixodidae; genus Rhipicephalus; species Rhipicephalus annulatus. The sequence continues at coordinate 401,529 of WOVY01010334.1, forward strand.
TCAAAAAAAGCACTTTTTTTTCACCGAAGTTGAACTGCGTGGTTTCCTGACCGCTATTTGAACAATAACGTCTACAGGATATTTGCCTTTAGAGTCCCTTTAAACTCATTGCATTGTGATTCATTTAGTGTACGACAGGTGGCACCGCATCTGCATAGTTTTTTCCAAGTGGTTCTCATACCGCGACGGGCTGTAAATAAAGGGTCTCCCAGCCTTTCGAGAGTGATTGCATATATCAATCTCCGCGCACGACGTCGGCATTTCGCGCATGCTTTTTTCGTGAGGACATACCTTAGAGGCGCGTTCGTACTAAAGGCTGAGCGGCAAAGCAAGCTTTCTAATGCGGCGAGGCGACGAGCCCGCGTACCTGTTTAGACAGTACGGCTCTCTTGGCTGCCCACGCGGCCGAGGGGGCGGGGAATCTCGTACTTTCGCACACGTGTCGCTATCTCGTAGCAATGGTTCTCATAAATACTCACCAAGATACACCAGCACCCTCACCCTGCCACCACCTCATGGCATTTTGACTGGCTGCGGCAAAGTGGAGAGCATTGGCGGGCGGGAAAAAAAAATGTTCCCCGAGTGACCGTTCCACGTGCTAGCCGCACAGCCGCAACGTACGTGCCGGCACACCTGCCGCTTCCACGCAGAGGGTGAAAGAGCGTGTTGCGCCATATAGTAGATCATTATAGAAGTACGTCTTGTTGAAGACCAATCTGAGCCGATCCAAGTGTGCTAGCCGGATTATGGCCATATTTTTATCCGCTGTAGTACGCTACTGTAGCCACCATTTTCGAAACGAAGTCTCGCGCTGTCGCGAACGTGTTGGAGAGCGGCGCGACCACCTCATAAGTACGCACGCGCGCATCGCATCCGTGCGTACGTAGTGGCCGCGTACTTAACGCGATATGTGCGCGTTGCGGTCTGCGCATGCGCACTGTGCAAAACGTAGCGTTTTTACGTATGCAACGCCGCCACGTACGATACGTAAGCAGTATACTAAAACTCTCTAATAAATCATGACACAATTCTGATTCAGAAGCTGTGTACTTCGAAAAAAAAGTGGGATTGGCCCCACTTAGGGCTGGTGTATCTTTCATGCTTTCATTATATCAACAAATACTTTAGCCATGAACCTTCTTTTTGTAACTCACTATTGTCCAATGTACAAGAACGCTTATCACAGGAAAGGCCCAAGGCCTAAAAACAATAAATCGGCTCTAATTTTTCGCTTCGCTTGTCGTGAGAACTCAAGATGCACGAGTCTTTACATTTCAATGATCGTGACCAGTGCTGAGCACTATCCACCAATTTCTCTGTGTTCAGAATGCCGTATAGGTGGTGAGCCTATGCGTGCATGGTGCAATAAAGTAACAAATTTTCTCTTTAGGCTTAACTTGGCGTAATGTACAGTTTAAGGGTGTTCGAGGTGATATGATACCTGATTATCAACGAATGGTGCCCCTTTCTTTGCGTCATTGCGTGGTATGGTTCCATGATAAGGCCCGTACTCTAACTTTGTGCCGACAGTGCTTATTTGTTTCGGGTCCTAGAACCACACTCTACTACACAATGCCGCAGAGCGATTAGGAGAGTTTTTCTGACAATGATCTCTTGTGACTCGCCAATCTGGCATCGACGCAGAGTTCTGTTGCCCGCAAGAGATAGGAAAGGTACAACAAGCCCCCTGTGCATGAATTATGTATAATACACCACGTCCCCTGAACATTAGCTTACGAGTAACTTCTTTTTGGTGCTTATCTGTTCGAATGAAGGATGTATAGTCTATTGAATTTAATGGTGAAGCTTCATGAATTACCGTGGCCCCGCAGCGGTGGTGTGGGGGCTAAGGTACTCGGCTGCTGACCGGAAGGTCGCGGGATTGAATCCTGGCTGCGGCGGCTGCATTTTCGATGGAGGCGAAAATGCTATAGGCCCTTGTGCTCAGATTCGGGTGCACGTAAAAGAACCATAGGTTGTCCAAATTTCTGGAACTCGTTCAATACGGTGTCTCTCATAATCATATGGCGGTTGTGGGATGTTAAACCCCACATATCATGAATTACCGCAAGGAGAGAGGACAGACGAGAAAACGAAAAGCATAAAGGTAGAAGAAAAGAGCTTAAAACAGCTGAAAACGAAGGATGAAAAACATTAAGGAAAAAAAAGGAAACAAAAAGAAGTGACCGTCTATGGAGTAGCTATATTGAGAAGAAAAATTGCGAGCATTGCTGCCTCACAAGTGTGTGTGTGTGTGTGTGGTGACAGCATCAGAAACGTCTGTTGGTTGTTAGACGCTCTGAGTTCCAACACTTTACCCTAAGATTTAATTTAGTGATCCTTATTTAATTAGTTAGTTGTTCCATGTAACCACTGTTGCCCTTTCAGCCTAGCTTCTTTGGCGGCTGCGTACAAGTCATTGACTTCTGATCAACTCGGTAGTCTATTCTTCACCGCTATATCAGGGCTAATATACCTACAGCAGTCGGTTATAAAAAATGGTTCTAGATTTTCTCTAGTAACCCGTCTCGTTGCTTAATTAAAAGAGATATAAGACGCACATACTGGCATCCAACACCAGCCCATCGCCTCTTTCAAACAGTGGCGCTTACAAAGACGTAGCTTTGGCGGGGTGGAAAAAATAGATAAAATGTCACCTTTACTCCTCAAGTTTTGTTATCCCCCTGATTTATCGTAATTCTCAGCGAAAACTACGCCTGCAGCGTTCGAAAAACTTCAATACTGCATTAGACTATTTTGTCAAGACTATGCCTACTTCGTGAACATTGCCCATCATTCTGGAAACTACGTGACCGCTAGAGATAGAGCTAAAATATTCCACAGAACGTGAATAAATGCCGACGCCCTTCGCCACTTGTCAGTTCATCGACGGATGACGCTCTGTTCGCCGCTATCAGTGCCAGTGCCTTGCTGCCATTTGACTTCCCTTTTATGTGGCCACAAGTTCGGCCAAATAACAAGGTCAATCTAAATGGGCTGTGAATTTCGGAACGGAAAGTTGTCGGAAGCGCGACTATATATCCATAGGTGAGGAGAGGACAAACAAACAAAGCTAAAAACTCAAGATGATTTTTTTCCTTAAAATAGTCGCAATTTTATATATGACAAAGTCAACTATACCTTTACTTCACGATGTATCTCAGACATGGCTAAATGGTAAATTGCCTCAATTTTTCGTCGTGTGGGGAGGGGGGTGCATATCTAGGCAATATACTATCAGAGCTTGGGTTTAGTTCGACGTGTTCTTTGGTTCGCTAATACCACCTAGGAAGATAATTTCAGGCCTGCTCCCTGCCGCAGTGACCTCACTCATTTAGCTCGAGCACGCGTACGGGAGGCTGTGAATTCATTGCCACCATCGGCTCTCATTGTAAGATAAAACGTTCGCGGCAAGATTTAGTGGGTTAACAGCTTTATTTTGCCTTCTTAGTAAAAAAAAAGCGCATGTTTAAGTGATATATTATGCTTGTCTGCGTTTGGAGATGTATATAGGAGCCATTTCTTCCACAAGAAAGTAAGAAGCATTGTGCGCTGTCGAATATATTGATCGATCTATAAGAGGAAAATTTGATGGCTCAGCAAAGTGATGAAATAAATAAGGTAAATTTTTTCATGCTGTTTTGATATAAACACACACACACACACACACACACACACGCACACACATACGCACACGCACACGCACACACACACGCACACACACACACACACACACACTAGAACAAGCGAAAAAAACTGTTACTACTCATTTGCAAAGTTTCTGCAGTTTTAATTGTACTATATCGAGCATCTGTCTTCATAAACGCGTACTTGTTTATGAGCGTGTGCTGCTGCCACAAATATGCTTTTCAGCAGAATATCAGGGTGATGACCATTGCAAGAGGAAACAAAATTTTTCGTTGCACAAAAATATCTTGTGACGGACACAAGGAGTGGCGTTTTTTCTTTTGCTCTGGCCCCTCTCGCACGAGTGCGTAGTCCCTCTTGTAACTTATGGGCCGGGGCAAAATTTTATTGGGTCTAGATTAAACCGTGTAGCCCCCGTGGGCACTTTTACTGCATTGCAGGTACTTGCATTGGTATATTTCGTAGCGGTTCTCAAATAATCTATAGCTTGAAGTAGAGCACACTCCTGAAAATCATTTAAGAAAGCACTTTACCCCAAGTCTCTACAGGCATCTCGATTTCAAGGAAACGTATGAGGTGAAGGTGCTAGTGACACTGGCGCAAAATTATAATACTGCAATAAAGAGGTTGAAACACAGGCAATAAAATAATATGAACAAATTCCCCTCACTAAGGAATTCAACAGCATGCCTTCCTTTTTCTCGATCAAGTAAATGGAGGTAATGCGAAAAATCCGAGGTGGTTATCGCCAATATCAAATCTTCACCGACGCTGAAGGAAGAATGCTTCTTTTAAAAACGCACCGCCACGCGCGTTCAATATTTTAATGCTAAGTCTTACGCTAACAAGTCAGAAGCACACACGGCACCTTTATTTTAGAGCAAGAACAGAACATGGTGGAAATAATGCCATTAGAATGACCTCGAAATATGAAGTATGGGCACACGTACCTTCGGGTCATGAAGAAAATAGATGTTGACGTCCACTCGACCAACGACACGCTCCCATTTAGTTCTTCGGTTGTCTTTAGGAAACAAGAACTCTCGCAACTTCGGTCCTTTTGCCGGGAAAATTCACCACGCAGCATCGCCCAACCATTCGGATTTGCAGCTGTACAGATTGCGAATATCCAGTGCACAAAACACATCACATATTCATGCTGCAGTTCACTGACACAGAAAAAGACGGTCTTCTCGAGTCACTAACAAGTGCACCAGCATGCCACGAAAACTTTCATCGGGCTTGGCAATCTATGTCTTTCGAGTGAAGAGAGCAAGCGTAGGCACGTCTGTGCAACAAAAAACGGTGGTCCAAGCGTAGTGACATTAGAGCCTGTAGCAGAAACAGTGAACAGGCCTGAAGTTATGTAGGTGGCATTGCTTCGTCGCATTGCCAGTTTAACGAGGAATCGCTCACTTTTCTGTGGTGGTTTCGTGCGTACCTTCAGTAGTTTACTTATTTTTATGTGTTGCCTGCTGGTGCGACATTTCAGAGCTGAACGATCTGACACAATGTGTAGATAGCAGCTACTGTGATTGCCGATTACTTTCGCTTACACACGGCTGGCGTGTCCTCGCCTTTGGTGACGGTAAACGCGACACGCTAAGCAACGAGACACTGTACTATACGGCTGCAAAGCTATATTTTGAAAGCTTGTCTCGCTGCAGTGGTTTTCGACGAATGTGCAACGCGAGTTTTCGAACTATTATGCTATTGTGCTCGTGAACACTTGCCTCACAATTGCTTCTGCAAAGTTATTTGTGTATATTGTCAGTACGTCATTTCGCTATTAAAACAACTTTGCTTAGTTTTAGTTTCTTTTCTCTCCTGCATGTAATTAGAGAGCCACAATGCGCAATAAAGTCGCGTATAACAACAACACGTAAAAGGTCTGCAATGAATAAAAAATTCAATTTCGCACACGGCGTCGCTACAGCTTCCGGTTGTGACGTCATATTTATTTTTTAATTATTTTTTGACGTTATATAGTTGTCCCCTCTTCACGAAGATCGCAATGGTGGCAACGAGCCGCCAACTACTGGACCCATGGACTTGTATGGAAGTTACGCTCCCAGTTTACATATACCTTGCAAATATTCTGAGTATCCAGTCTGATCCCTTCATCCGCGCCACGATCTAGTGACATGACTAAATTTTATTCAATCGCACTGCATTTCACCCAACTTATAACGGCTAGGGTGTCAGTAGCTTCGCTAGGGTTGGTGTATTCTTCCCTGGAAGATGATGTGATATTATGCGTATTACTAAGTCAACACATTCTTCGCGATAGCAGGCAGGCAACTCATAAAACATTTGCACGCGCAGTCAAATCATAAAAATCAGAACACCATAGCGAAACGTTGCTTAGGAATAATGAGTGCGATTAATACCGCTCTATTTAAGTGACTGGTTAGCAAAGCCAGCAATCCGCTCAATAACTCATTGCATTGATTTCTATTAGTTGTGTGTTCGACAGGTTAACTAGGGAAAAATTTGGTTCTATATCTGATGATCTGGTTGCTCCGTGGCTGCCGCGTTTGTTCAAAACGCATGCAGTACCATCTATTTCAAACGTGTCTGATGTGCTCAAGGACAAAAGATTGGTGAAAATGAAAGTCTTCCTGCCTCTTTAGTCATCACCAGTGGCATTGCGCAAGTGGTAAGCGCCCAATCATTTACGCAGGCGCCGATGTCGAAAGTGGTGGAAACGGACTAATGCTTACGAGGTGCTGACTACGTTATGAAGGTGATACGTACGTACTCCACGTGCTGCACCCGGAGCGGTGCCGGGCTCCCCGTCAAGGACCTTACGGGGAAGGCGCGACGCCAGATGACCCGTCACGTAGCACGCGTTTCACCAGGCCACACTTCAAGCACGCAGTCTCCACCCTCACCCTTTTCGGTAATGACGCCGTTAGGCACGCGTGTGGTGGCCGATGGCCCTTTCCCTTTGACCGGGTGAATGACGGAGGCTATATAGGGTTGCCACGAGACCGAGAATCGCCCGTAGAAATTGACGCGACTGGGTCAGCTCCGACGGAAGCTTTATCAGCGGACGGGCTCTCCCTTCACCTGAGACGATAGCAGTGATGAAAGGGCCGAAGTTATCCATTAAGCAGCGCGCCTGCTGACACGTTTTTTTTGGATATACATTTGCCGTTGAAATTCGCTCTCCTAGAAAGCTCTAAGGTGAAACGTTTCTCTTGAAGTTTGCCATGCAGGCACTTTTTTAGTCAGGGAATTGAAAAATTCATTTTCGTGTAAAGCACTAAAATACATCAAAAGAATTCTATGAGTTCAAGCAAAAAGTGACAGACTATACTGCAGTCAAGCCATGAAGACACTGCGTGTTCTCCTCCTGTGCAGCGTAGTGGGCTACGTAGCCTTGCCGTGCACGTGTGTGGTCCCCGAAAGCCCATCTCTAGGGCTTATAGACAAACTAAAGGAATTCGTGGGCAATATGTTGAACAACCAAGACAGTGGTATGACTCAGCGGCTGCTACAGGCGGACCTTTCACCTTCCTGTACGGTTGGCCTCTTGAGGTTGATGCGCAGCATCCGGAACTTGGACCCCTGGGTTATGAGAAGTAAGCAATGTTGCATTTGCATCATCTTTTGTTTTATTGGTTAATGCCTAGACATCTAATGACTTGGCTATGGTCTTTGTTGAATGTTCAGAAGCGAGCTGTTGCAATCCAGAGAGAGCATAATTCCTGTCACCGAAATGTTTGCGCTATTCACGAAAAAGTGAAAGATGATGGTACGTATGAGGACGTTATATATAAAACGTATCCTCCCCTCATATATATATACGGTGTTCCAGCTAACTTTAGCCAGAGTTTAAACATAAACATAAGCCAATGCATTTTGCTAACCATTGCCTAGAGTTATTCAGACTATTTTCTTCTGTTCTAGAATATTGTTTCATTAGATTTGTTTAAATAACTAACCATTGAAGGAACAAAGACGGATAAAAAATTTCAACGAGAAAGTTGTAGATCGTTTTGCAAACGTTCAATTCAACAGTTTTGAGCTTTCCATCTATTTAGTATTAGTGTTTTTGTGCTCATTACAAATGCCAGTGAAATACCAAAAAAAATATCACGTGACAAACCCGCTAGCGCGCCAGTGCGCACGTTGATTGTAGTGCTCCTTAACGTTCAAAAGACAGTTCACGGCTCATTCGTAAGAAACTCATATACCCGGAAAGTGATAAGGAAAAAAAAAGGGGGGGGGGGGTAAAAGCACTCTTTTTTCTTCGATGGTCGCTTGCACTTAAGATGAGGTGAATGATAACAAAACATTATTGAATGAAAATGTCTCGGCAAGTTACAAGTAATAAAACTTCGGGGCCACATTTATGTTCGCAAGACAAACAAAATGCTAGTATGCACCCTTATTCTGTTGTAGCTACCACCAAAAACTCTTTTGAAGCTCGCCATTTTCTTGCAACAGAAAGTATGTACCACGGGGAAATTCGCAAGACTGTGGTATCGCTGAATGCATGTTCGGTGACATAAAAATTTGGTAGAGGTCAAATAAAACATAATGTTTTACAAGCAATCTCTTCAGGTAGCACAAACTATCTGGAGGTACCACGCCTGCCAATCGCTACAGAAGGGGAGGTTTCGATTTCAGAGACAACTTACCACATTCACATTTTATCTAGTTTTCTTGTTGTTTTTCTCGTTTTTGAAGTGCAATACGCGACATGATAGTTCGCCACTCTGTTGATTTAAAGAATGCATCGTTCACAAACGTAAAAAATGTCCCTATATCCATGTACCATACATACGTTCTTATCTCTTGCTTACAAACACACTGAACGTTTGTAAGCAGGGGCCAGGTAACGCTTGCTAAATGATATTGAACAACTCGTTAAGGAATACTAGTACTTATGGAGCCTGCGAAAAAATATGAATACATGTAATGTGACTTAATCTTGATCTGGGCAAAGCATTATTTTATCAATCTCATCTTAAATGCACCTGTTTGAAAAAATGCCCACTGCTCTTCATTCGTGAGCACTAGAACCTGCGTGCGCGGCGTCACGTGATAGAGGCTTGTTTAATATACCACAGTTGATAAGCTTGCCTCGCGGTGGTGGTCTAGCGGCTAAGGTACTCGGCTGCTGATCCGCATGTCGCGGGATCAAATCAAGGCTGTGGCGGCTGCATTTTCGATAGAGGCGAAAATGTTGTACGCCTGTGTGCTCAGATATTGGTGCACGTTAAAGTACCTCAGGTGGTCGAAATTTCCGGAGCCTTCTACTACGGCGTCTCTCATAATCATGTGGTGGTTTTGGGACGTAAAACCCCACAAATCAGTCAATTATTTGACAAGCTCCTCATTTTAACGGACGTCGATTTCCGAGCGGCTTTAGAAGCACATACGAAATAATATAAAAAAGCCATTGCGTTGGTATAGCACGAATTCCTTAGCATTTTATATTTCGCTTTGCTTAGAAATGAGAATGCGTTACATATTCTGCGATGTATAAATACAGACTTTTCGAGAATATGTGTACTAAACTCCGTACTCTTCCAATATTCCCAAGGACTTGTTTTTTATCTCCCTGACCTCGGAGACTGAGACATGTTCCTTGTCAAAACGTTGGTTGAAGCCTGGTACAACCCTTTTTCGACCACTATTAATCCCATAATTTCCTAATGGAAAAGTGAAATTTTATTTACATTTTTAAGTTATATTAACACATACTGCCATCTTGCATAGCAAGATATTGCACGAATGAGTACAACATACGTACACTAAAACTACAATATGAAAAAAAGAGTATATACAACGAAAAAGATCTTACTATATCAGGAAAGTACACAAAGCTCGTCGGTGAACGCAGTTTGGCAATATGACTCAATAAATTCATCATTATGTATACATTAACAACATTAATTATGTAGATGATGAGTAATTGGAGCAAAACATATACATGTAATGAACCGAATGTGACATTGACCTAAAAGGAGTAAACTTGGTTAAATGTAACAAATCGGGTTTTCTATCTTATGTAGTCCTTTACGCAGCCTAAATGTTTGGGTAGTGAAATATTGCCCTGAGTTTAGTCAAAAGTTTATTATTACTTACTGTGTCGAATTCTTTACTGAAGTCAATAAAAATTGCATCAAGCATCTTTACCATTATGTTGTGATGCAATATCATGGGAAAACTTTAGTAATTGTGTTACCATCGAAAAGCCACAACGAAAGCAATGTTCAGTAGTTGAGACAATTTTATGTTCAGACCCGTCATGGATGGCACGTTTATGGATGATGTGCTACCTTTCTTTACAAGATAATGAAATAGGTCTACAGTTACACACTACCTGTTTATTTCCATTCTTATGTACTTTTCTATTGGGGTTTAAGGTCCCTAAACCACCATATGGTTATGAGAAACACCATAGTGGAGGTATTTGAATATTTCGATCATTTGGGGTTTTTAAATGTGAACCCTAATGTAAGCACTCAGGCCTCAAGCATTTTCGTCTCTATTGATAATGTGGCCGCCACGGCCGAGGTACGATCCCGTGACCTGCGGGTCAGCAGCTGAGTGCCTTAGCCACTAGAACACCGTGGTTTATCGTACGTATGTACGAGAACAACCTTGTAACCTTTTCAGAGCTATGGAAACTAGGTGATTAAATGGACTGAAATAATGATTGCTCAATACCAAGAGGTTAATTAAGAATATTGTCTCAAAGTATAACACGTATGTTGTTTGGCCCTATAATTTTCATCGTATCATATTTGAGTACATGGTTACACAGGCCAGCTGTAGTGATTAGCATGCTAGGAAACGGTAGTGGCGAAAAGCTAGGGCAGAATCTAAATAAGCAGACGTTGGCTGCTACGGGTCTTTGTTCTCTGAATGGCTCTCCTGTGCAGATGTTTTATGCACCAGAATTATTGCGAACTATTCCACCTTGCATTGATATGCAAGGTGGAATAGAGCTCTGAAAAGCTGCAAATATTTTTGTTATTACTTATATATACGGAATAAAAAAAATCACGCTTTCTAGATATGGATTGCCGAAGCTAAATGATATTGAACAGCAAGAACCTTCCCGTCAGTATTTAAATATTCAAATATCCACGCACAACAAGTGACCAATGGCTGAGGTTCATGGTTGATTGAGTAGTTTTAGGGGCGAAACTTCTTATAGCGACACCCGTTCATCCCTCGTAATCTGTAACAAGTATAACATTTTGACCTCCAAGGTGGTGCCGGTGAGAGACTTCTTCTGTGTGTTGTTCAACAATAAAAAATAGTGCTGAATGTACATGTCAATGGCTGCTAATGGAGAATGAGAGACAGGAGCATTCGGTTTTTAGTTAACGCGCAGGCTGCGATCACCATTAGCAGCCATTGGCATGTACATTGAGCACTATCTGACAAGAAAGGGTTGCTACGTTATACTCACTGGGTGTAACCTCCTTAGCTGTAGAAAGGTTTAGCGAGCGTTGTGCCGCAGTGCCATGAATACAATGAACTTGTATATACCATGAATGAACTCGAGGTGGTTAAAAATGGGAAGTAGATACGAAGTGCAAGCCATAAGAAAGTCAAAGCCGAATTATCCGCCTCTGATTTCCCATTAGCAGCCATTGGCATGTACATTGAGCACTATCTGACAAGAAAGGGTTGCTACGTTATACTCACTGGGTGTAACCTCCTTAGCTGTAGAAAGGTTTAGCGAGCGTTGTGCCGCAGTGCCATGAATACAATGAACTTGTATATACCATGAATGAACTCGAGGTGGTTAAAAATGGGAAGTAGATACGAAGTGCAAGCCATAAGAAAGTCAAAGCCGAATTATCCGCCTCTGATTTCCCATTAGCAGCCATTGGCATGTACATTGAGCACTATCTGACTGAAAAAGTTTGCTATGTCATACTCGCTGGGCGTAACCTCCTTGGTTTCGAAAGGTTGAGCGAGCGTTCGGCCGCAGTGCCATGAATACAGTGAACTAGTATATACCATGAACTCAAGGTGGTTAAAGGTGGGAAGTGGACCCGAAGCGCAAGCCGTAAGAAAGTGTGCGTGTGCCACCTCTCGTTTAGTCCTTCGAATGTCCGCTGGATGGCGGTGCTTCTATATGGGGAATATATGCGGAAAAGATGCGAGATGGTGGTACTTGGAGTGTTGAATAGATGGACGAACGGACACATAGACAAATGCATGGATGGACGCATGAACGGACGCAGGGGTGGCTGCATGGACGAACGCAGGGACGGACGCACGAACAGACGCATGCACGGACGGGCTGATGGACGCATGGACGGTCACAGTGACGGACGCATGGACGGACGGAAGCAAGAACGAATGGACGGACGAATTCTTCGTCCCACTCTCCATCATTCACTCCGTGGATATGCTGCCATTTTTTTAATGGGCCCACTTCGGTTAAGCTCTTTATTGTTTTTTGCTGTACGTCTTTTGATATGGGCTAAGCCTAATGTGGGTAGTATGGCGGCTGCAGAAGACTTCAAATGACACACTGGTCTTATTGTACATAGATCTATTTTGATACTAGCCCCGCCGTGGTGGTCTAGTGGCTAAGGTACACGGCTGCTGACCCGCAGGTCGCGGGTTTGAATCCCGGCTGCTGCGGCTGCATTTCCGATGGAGGCGGAAATGTTGTAGGCCCGTGTGCTCAGATTTGGGTGCACGTTAAAGAGCCCCAGGTGATCTAAATTTCCGGAGCCCTCCACTACGGCGTCTCTCATAATCATATGGTGGTTTTGGGACGTTAAACCTCACATATCAATCAATCATCTATTTTGATACTACCCACGTCGTGTACAAGCGGCTACGCGAATAAATAATTCTGTGTTTAGTTTTCATCTCCAAGTAATCTAGTTTATGAATAAATACACCAGACACGACATTATTATCAATTCTTTCCATTTCTATTCTCGTAACTTTGTGAAATCGCCAAGTAAGCCTTCTGATCTGACTAGACTGGAAACGGTGATGACTCAAATTCAGCTCTCCAGATGTGCACACATCACCATTTATCTTTCTCTATGGCTAAATTTTGCGTCATAAACTCAGCAGCGAGTGAAATTTCACACATTGATAAAAATGATAAAAGGAGACGGGATAGTGTAATAGGTAAATAGGCAAGAGGAATGAATGCATTCGATATTTATAAAAGCAAGGTAAAGTAAACGAAAATAATTCCTGCGTATAGCTCACAATGTTGTTGTGAACCCCCCCCCCTCTCTCTCTCTCTCATATATATATATATATATATATATATATATATATATATATATATATATATATATATATATATATATAGATTATGTTCTCAACGAACGAACGAAAGTGACGTTTACCAGGTTACCAGGTGGCTTCACAAGGTCCAAGTACCAAGAGCGGTTCGAACAGCACAGCCAAAACAAAAGCACATGCACGAGAACCACTGCGTCTTCATCTGCCGCTTTAACGCTGGCAGATTACGTGCGTGGCATTGCCCCTCCTCCCGAAAGAGCTTCGTCTCGATACCAAACAATGCACTTGCTGTAAACAGCACAAAGCCTAATGTCCTGAAAACTATGAATGTCACAATCTGTGGTATGGTTTATCCACATCACTTGCACAATCTCAGGCTGGCCGCGACTGTCAGCGTAGTGGTGGTTGCCTTCCTTCCGGAAGGACTTCGTAGTTGAAGTCACTCACTCGTCGTGACACTTTGTAAGGGCTGGAATGGTGACTGCGAAGTTCTTAAGAAAGGCCTTTGTGGCAAATGGGAGTCTAAACTACCAATTGGTCACCGGGTTGGTCATCGACTTGTCTGTGGCGAAGGTTGTTACGCTGTGTGCCGATGTCCTGTTGCTTCTTTATGTTCACATGGGCCAGTGGGCGCGCTTTCTCAGCTCAAAAAACAAAACTCTCGGCATTCTGATTAAGATGGTTCATTCTGTCGGTTTCGCATGATAGCATGGCATCCAATATCGTCTGAATATCACGACCGCATAGAAGACGTAACGGCTTGAAGGAAGCATGTGGTCCCTTACGTAGCGGTATTGTACGGGAATGTTACGTAAGGCAGTACCTCATCTCATGTCTTGTGCTGTACGTCTATGTACATAACAAGCATATATGTCATCGTTTCGTTTAGCCTTTCGGTCAATCCGTTTGTTTGTGTGTGATCAGCTGTAATTCTGCGATGTGTGGTGTAACTTAGCCAAAATACGTGTTCAAGGAACCTTGCCGTAAACGCCATTCTTCGTTCTCTGATGACGCAGGATCACGCACCGTGGCGTAGCTCAGTGCTCTCTGCAAAAAATTACAGCATATTCAAGGACTGAATGATGATGAGTGGGGCTAAACGTTCATCCGTCCCTCTGTTCGTTCATCCGTCGGTCCGTGCAACCGTGGGCCGATCTGTCCGTTCGTGTGTCTGTCCGTCTGTACGTCCGTCCGTCTAGTGAAACCTCCAAGTACTACCACCTGGCATCTTTTCATCATATATTATTATATACAAATACCACCACCCTGTGGACATTTCAAGAACTAAACGAGAAGTGGCTGCCTACTACATATATCGAGGACGCACGACCCACGACTTAAGGAGCTTCGTCTCTGAATGTCTATCTCCTCTGGCACGTACCCACTCTCTCAGGTATGCGCCACCGGTGGTTAAAACCAATAACGGGAGACGAACTGGTGACGCCATAAGGAGCATCGCCCCTAAAAACTGAGCAACTTCAGAAGCTGTGTCCTTGGGAAGAGCCTTTGATTCTGCGTAGCGGGTTAAATAACCAGTAGCGACGATTATCCACTTGTTTACCGAAGACGATAAGGGAAACGTGCCCAGGAGATCCATGCTAACCGGATCTAAAGGTGTTCTCGGATAGAGTAAAGTGGTCTTGCAGGCTTCACAGATGGGGACTTTCGGTACTGGCATTCGCGGCAGACTTGGACGTTTTGCTTAACACAAGCGGCAAGTTTCTCCCAGTAGTAAGACTAGCGTACCCTAACGAGTGTTCGCGTGATACCCAGGTGGCCAGATGAAGGTTCCTCATAGAAGGCAATTTTAATTTCGTTACGAAGCCCTGCTTGAACGACCAATAGATAAGTTTGCTCACTGGCAGCAGCATTTGACTTGAACAACACGCCCTGTCGCATACAAAAGGTTGACAATGTGCGAGTTATACGCGGGGGTAGAGATACATCATGGCCCTCGAGATGTTCAATTATAGGTCGCAATTGAACATCCACTCACGGCTTTGTAACTACATCTGGTATGCTTACGGCCCCAAAGAAAGGGAATTCGTCTTCGAGGTTTTGAGCAGCAGGCTCAACTGGCAGGCGTGACAACGTGTCTGCCTCTTCGTGCGCACGACCCGACATATACATGTTAGTAACGTCATACTTCTGCAATTGTAAGTTTCATCGAGCTAGTCGTCCGAAAGGCTCTCGCAGATTCGCCAGCCAGCACAGCGAGTGATGATTCGTCACTACCTTGAAACAGTGTCCGTAGAGGTAAGGTGGAAGCTTAGCAAGTGCACATACGACGGCTAGGCAGTCATTTTCTGTGGTGTTGTAGCTGCACTCTGGGCGTGATAGGCTTCGACTTGAGTAAGCGATAACTTTTTCAATTCCCTCCTGCTGCTGTCCGAGTACCGCGCCCAGGCCGATGTCACTGCCGTCGTTATGAATTCCTGGCTCGGCTTCCTCGTCAAAGTGCGCAAGAATAGGTGGCAATGCCAGGTGATGCCGTAGCTCGGTGAATGCCATTTCTTGTTCGGAGCTCGAAATGAACAGTTTGTCGTCTCTGGTTGGTCTAGTAAGTAGTTCGACAATTTTCGAAAAAAAACGGCCTAAAGCGCCGGTGTCATGCACATAACCCAAGGAACCGCCGAACACTTTTATTATCAGAAGGAGTCGGGAAGGGTGATACATCGGCTGTTTTCTCAGGGTCATAACGGACGCTTTCTGCGCTGACAACATGGCCAAGGAACTTCAATTCCTCGTCACCAAAGTTGAATTTCTGAAGCTTTACCTAAGGTTAGCCGATCGGGTTGCCTCGAGCACTTGTCTTAGACGATTCAGATGTTTGAAGAAGAAGGCAGAAAACATGACCACGTCATCTAAGTAGACAAGGCAGCTTTGCCACTTTAAGTCGGCTAACACAGTTTCTATCATGGATGGTAGCTGGCGCAGAACAGAGACTAAACGGGAGCATTAGGAATTCGTAGTGGCTATCCGGTGTGACAAAGGCTGATTTTAAAAGTTCGCGCTCATAAACCTCCATTTGCCCATAGCAAATTTTCAAATAAAGAGAAGAAAAATATTTTGCTCGCATAGCTGGTTAAGAGAGTCATCAATACACGGCAGCGGATAAACGTCCTTTTGTGTGACGTTGTTGAGCTTTCTGTAATCGATACAGAAGTTAAGCGTACCATCTTTTTTCTTGACCAGGACGACGAGTCATGACCACGGGCTGTTCGAAGGCTGAATAACGCCATCGTCAATCATTTTCTTCACCTGTTTCTTCATTGCTTGACGTTCTTTCTGCGAGACATGGTATGCATGTTAGTAGATAGGTCGTGCATCATCGTAAGTTAATATTCTGTGCTGCTTGGTTGGCATCTGACTGACTTCAGAGGATTGAACAAAGCAAATTAAGTAACAGCTTTCGCAAGACCTTCTGATTCTCTTCCGACAGTGCATTGTTGATGTCAACATCTGTTTCGGCTGTTCCATCGCAGCTACTGTCTTCCCACACAAAGCACTCGATGACGTATACCAAGGCTTCAGCGTAGGCGACGGCAGTGTCACGGAAAAGGTGACGTTGTTCACTCGTAAAATTTATTACCATGACCTCGCTTTATAATTTTTGATCTCAATGATGCCTTGAGCCAGAGAAATTTCAAGCGCTAGTAATAGGAAGACGTTGCACTCTGCCAGTGTTTCACCGTCACTTATGCCCTTGCAGGTCACCTGGATAAGGATACTCGCACGAGGTGGTATTGTGACACTGCCATCAGAAAGATGAATAGTGGCAGGACGGGGCTGGTACCCGTCAACGTATCCTTGGCTGCAGAAAATGAAAAGCAGCGTCTGCACAAGTAGATCATGGCACCACATTCCAGAAGAACGTCTATTCCGATAATCAATTCACGTAGCATGAGAGAGGTAACCAAAAACGTGGAACCTCGTATTTGCAGCCTGGCAGTGCACACACCAAGCTCCTTGACAACGTGTCGTCCAGCAGGGCGTACGTGCAACCCTATGCAAGGCGTGATAACTTTTTTCAGTAGACTTGCCGATTTTCCACTAATACTCGAGTAGTCCGTGCCAGTGTCTACTAATGTGAATATATGTCGACTGTAGATGAGCACAGGTATGCTCGTTGAGAAGGCACGAGGCTGAGATACGGGCGTCGTTGAATTGCCCTCGGCACGAAGTCATGTTGATGGGAGGTCGATGTCTTCAACACGTTGAGAATCAGCGGCCTTGCCTCGACAGCCACCGCCCGAGATTGAAGATCTCGGGTGGTGGCTGTCTGAATAGGGGACAGGGTGAATTCGCAGGAAAATCCTGAAGGCGAAGTAGGCGGTACTGGCAATCTCTGTACACCCGACCCACCTCACCACAGTAGTAGCAAAGCGGTCCTCGGCCAGACATGCGCCGATTGTCGGATTCACGCGCGACGGGCTGAGTGTCTTCAAAATAAGGCACCACCTGTGCAGACTGGAATGTGGCATACGGTGTTGCTGTGGGTATCGGCGCTGGCGCAGGTGAGTAGTATCCGAATGTGTCGGCATAACTGGCGGACTGGAAGCCAGCCCTCACCGGAGGTTTCACCACCAACGAGATGGTGCGTCTCAGAGGGTTGGCATACATCACGCTTCGAGGTTTGTCGCAAGGTGCGAACGCCTGAAGTGGCGCCCCAAGCTGTACAGGTGTCTCGCGACAAAGTGCGCCGAGTGCCTGCTGGACTTCGTCACATGTGATGCTGGCTTCGCAGTTAGTAGTCGGCTGCTGATGTGCCTGGTGCAGCTGTTGCAGCCCGTCACGGACAACCAAACGTCCTCACAAAGCGCTTCTACGTCGGTCGGTAATGATCCTAGCCTGATGGTGCAGGTAGCATTCGATTGCCGATTATACTGGTTCCGCTGCTGCAGCTCCTTCTCGATGGCGATGACTTCAGTGAGGAACTCCGCAACAGTTTTGGGAGTACTTGGGAGTGCTAATGGGCTGCTCCTGCACGCCCCGCATCAAGCTACGCAGCTTCTTTGCTTCCGGCATGTTAGCATCGGCTTGATTGAACAGATGAACCATATCCCCCCGTTCATGACAACACCTTATTTGGGCATCTGAATGTGGGACTCGAGAGCCCATTACGCTCGCTCTCGACGATCAGGGCTCGAGTATGTATCGATATGTCTGCGACAGAACTCGCGCTATGACGTTAGGAGGTCCTTGCGGTTCTGAAACCACGTACGCGAACCCGTCAGACGGCTGAAGTACACATTTCTGAGCTTCGATACTTCATATCAACCGTTGAAATCCGCTACGTGCTCGAACTCCGCCAGCCAGTCTTCCACATATTGAAAAATACCACCTTGGAAAGGACTCGGCCTGCGTGGTTTCTGCAGCGCACAATAAGCAGGTGAAGCTGCAGCGCCCGCTGCAGCTGCGGCAGCACAGGCGATAGAAAAGGTTGTAGCGGCAGCATTCTCTATACCTGTCGACGTTGTAGCTGTAGAGCGAGGCGCAAACTCGTGAGCAAGACTTCGAATTCGCCGACTTGCATGATGCACTGCATTTTGCACTAGCATGGTACGTCAGCTCCGGATTTTGGTTGGCGTTCTTGCTACTGGGAGGAGTGCGTCGCATAGGGGATAATACCCAGCACATTCACCAAAAAATATCACGTTTTTAAACTAAAGCGACTTACCAGGTGGCTTCACAACGTCCCAGTGCTTAGAGCGGTCAGCACAGCACAGCCACAACGAAGGCACATGCACGAGAACCACTACATCTTCGTGTACCTTTTTGACACTGGCAGATAAATTAAGCACGTGATATAAGCCCGTATACATAACATTCTTGCAGTGAACGCATGGTACTCATAAGAAATCGTATATGAAAATGAAGCATCTGATTTGTTTTCATCAGTTATATTGTGGGTGTGAGTCAGAACGGCGTTTCCCGAGATATTGTTTCCAATTGCTTTCTTCGATCTTCAAGACAGCCCATTCGTATAGATATGAAAATATATCAACGCGAATCTTCAAAATGTACGTGTCTGTATACCGTTGTGTGGAGTCGAGGGTTTTCAGTAATTCACGAAAAGCACCACCAGAGTGTATGTGAGAACCTAACGAAAAAAAAAGAAGAAATCGCTTGTTAATTGTCTTATCTTTTCTTATTGTGGTAGCTAGTAGGTCGTCATAACATCCCCTTGTAGTAATAGCATAAAAGAAAAAGATTTACCTTTTTATATCTCCCGCATTTACTCTATGAATATTTTTCGCAAGTTGTTCTTAAACACCTTGCGATTCGTGACATGCATTTCTCTGTCAAAGAGGCACATGTATGCAATGTATGTAAGCTCAGAGAAGCATAGACGATATAGCGTATGTCAAAGTCTCAATGAATAGTGGTGTTCTTCAAAGTGACTATATTTAAGGAAAAGGTTTAGACGCGTTCGATGAGGCATTTTCATGTCTTGCAAACAAGACCTCCAAGGAAAGTATTTGCTCTTCAAACCATTGTGATTTCTGGAACTCCCTATCTTTGCTTTACCCTTTAGTTTTTACAAGTCCCAAAGCCTTTTTTTTTCACAGATAATATCAGTGCTGACAACAAACTCAGTTTGGGATGCGTGCGATAATGGTGTCACAAAAAACACCAACGCCTCATATCTAAGAGAACAAAGTGTTGATATATGTAAAATGTACAAGGAAATTCGAAATAAAACACTGAGGGTTGCCATTTGTCTTAAGAAGCTTCCGCGCAGTAATCGCATTTTGTATTACCGGAAATATTTTTAAAACTGCACGACACCAGGCGCTGCCATACGACGAGGAAATATTAACGCATGACATACTCTGAAACTCATCGCCTACCTTCAATGTAGTCAAGGTTTTCCTCAATCTACACTGGGGGGCAGCGACCACTCAGAGATTGCCGTGGTAGCGAAGTCAAGCCATCGTTTTGTTTGTGTTGCGTCGCGCCCTTGGCGTAAAGGAAAAACTCCCTTAAAAAACGTTGTAAAGCAACGGGATTTCGCGCTGTGCGCGTGCTCACGATGTCCTTCTGGCAAAGTGCCGATCTGCGAGCAATGCGGGAAAAAAAAGTAAAAGTACAGCGTATTGGCATGTATAAAAATTTGGTAGGTGTACACAACAAACGGAAAAGTTGCGACCTGCATCATTTACTCAAATGCAGCTGGAATCATTTTCAGGGGTGCATCGCGTTCCTTTTTCGCCACAATTTGAAGTGAGAAGGTTAAAAAAAGTCAACATCAGAAACCTGATTTTACATTCACAGAAAAAACAATAGGCAAAACACACCGTACCCACACTACACGAAGGAAATGCAGACAAGACGCCAGAGTTTTCTCAATTTTAGAGTTTTCATTTCTCTCTTTCTGAGCCTGTGCTATTTTGTTTACGTGGAAAATTTAAAAAGGTGCCACCGGCGATCAGTTTGGTGAAAAACGTCTCAATAATCACACATATTGGCACTTCAACTCTCGCGGATGTAAGCATACGTGGGTAGAAATGGGCTCTCAGCCCGTCATACCTGCCACAGAATCTCATAGACTTTGCCGGTTTCTCACCAATTGCTCCAGCCACAATTTGTTGGAGAATTCATATATGAAAAAAAAAACTGGTATCGATACAATTAAAACACGTTCATTAAACCCAAGAACTGAACATTTACTCATAATCTTCAACTACAGTGTCAATCATAGCATCGTTCTAGGGTGCAAAATTCTATGATTCAACTGAATTCAGTTATTCAATGCGTATTGTCATCTTATAATATATATATATATATATATATATATATATATATATATATATATATATAGATATATAATATTTTTTGGATGCAAACTCGGGGGCGAATTCATGGAGCTTATTTGAATCATGAGTCTAGTGGCAGCTTGACCGAACATTTTTTTTTCTTTCTCGGGCACGTTTTCAGCCGAAGATTTCGTTCATATGGATCCTAGGCCCCAATGAACAAAGTTATCTTCCACCAGATTCATTTGTAGAACAAAACTTTAGCCAATCTTTCTGCTAGACATATTATTAAGTAAGTTGGCTGAGCGATGGTGAAGGTGCACCTCCGAACGAAAGGCTTTCAGAATTACGCGTCATATCTGTTATTATAAAAATCTGTGCTTCAGTTAGCGTTTTTAATACCATTTACATACGTTTTTGAATACATCAAGCTTGCTATCATATACTTCAGCACTACGCAATTCTGGACTAAAGCCTAAAAGAGACATTACGTGTTATATATATATATATATATATATATATATATATATATATATATATATATATATATATATATATATACATACAGAAACGAACTATCGCAGGAAATAGTCCACACCACATGAAAGCGGCTGGCCTACGAACAGAGCACGGCGTAAATATATAATTTCGCTCGATCGCATGGCCATGCCACAACCAAACATGCAAAGCTTCAGTACACGACTATGTTTTATTGAGAACCTCACATTGGTCATTATTAATATTACCCCTTTCATCGAGGGGCTTCTACATAGTTGGGTCTATTACCCTTTATTTTTCACCCCTTTTCATGATTCTGTTGTCTTTTTGTTCTTTTCATTTGGCGTTGATTTCTTTTTGTCTGTGCGTTCTCACTCTTGTTATTTTATTTATTTTTCTGAAGAATGCCCTGCATTGTATTGTTCATTTTTATCGTTTTATTTCTGCGGGTGCCTGTTCAATGACCTGATGATTGTTCCTGGGCACGGTAAATAATAATAATATATTATTATTATTATTATTATTATTATTATTATTATTATTATTATTATTATTATTATTATTATTATTATTATTGCTACAAAAAACTGTAGAAGTTCACTACTGCTTAGGGACAATATTACTATAAAAGGGCTGTACTAACGCTTGCTTCCATGTACGCAATGACACATACATGTCACTAGGACACTCTTCACCATTCTTGGCTGCGTGAAAGGTCTCAAGTGTTTCACGCGCCTATTTTTCGTGACTTCTGCGCAAAATCTTCATGTGCTCATATATACCGGATCACACTGCACTCTATACAGTAAATGTCTAAAATCGATCTTTTCTATTTGATAATAGCCCTGCCGCGGTGGTCTAGTAGCTAAGGTACTCGGCTGCTGACCCGCAGGTCGCGGGTTCAAATCCCGGCTGCGGCGGCTGCATTTCCGATGGAGGCAGAAATGTTGTAGGCCCGTGTACTCAGATTTGGGCGCACGTTAAAGAACACCAGGTGGTCAAAATTTCCGGAGCCCTCCACTACGGCGTCTCTCATAATCATATGGTGGTTTTGGGACGTTAAACCCCACAAATCTAATCTAATCTATTTGATAATAATATATAGTGTTCCCAAGCTATATCATGAAACGACGCCAACCACACTATCCACAAATGTTTGTCATGCACCTATCACTTTGTGGCATATTTCACCTACTCTATCCTTAAAGGGAACACTTGTGGTCTCCTTTGCTCAGGTGAAGCCTTGGCGTTTTTTTTTTCTTCCATTCTTTATTTGTAGCAGTGTTTCTGCTGCAGCAGACACAACAGCACATGAAAAAGCCGCATCAGCGGAGCTGTTTAAACCAGTCGGAATCTGTCTAAAGAAAAAAAAAGAACTCTGAGCCTTGACGTGCGCCTGCTTCACTACCCCATAGAACGCTCCGCCACCAGTCTGCCTGCTTGGACACTGCGCGCAATCGCTCGGTCGTGCAGCATGTGACGTCACAGTCAGATGCGCATGACCTCCTTCGTTCTGTATAAATGCCTGTATTATATACCTGTATTGTTCCGTACTATACGCCTGCTGCAGATTCAGTCATATGTATTATGGAATGTGAAGTTTTACGTCACAAAACCTGAATATGATTGTGAGGGACGCCGTAGTGGAGTACTTCCCAAATTTTGACTACCTCGTATTCCTTAAAGCGCGCTGACGTAACACAGAGCTCGGGCCCTAGTATGTCATCTATATTGAAAATGCGACCAAAGCGACGGAGATTGAACGCCAGATGCAGACATGGAGAGACCGAAGAAGCCTCGCACTGCCAACGAGAAATCCGCTTACCGATAATTGAGCATGTTACCAAGAGAGAATGATAAAATCGACTGGTTCAAAGAAATTAACTACATGGTACGAACGAAATTCAGTCTGAGCAGCACGTCGGGGGTTCGATCCCGGTCGCGGCGATTGCATTTCGATGGAGGCGAAATGCAGGAGGTCCGTGTACTGTGCCACGTAGGTGCAAGTAAAATAACACCGGATAGTCGAAATTTTCTGAGTCCACCAAGAAAGCGTCTATCATAAATGATATCTCAGTTTTAGAACAAAAAAACATCATATAGGTGTATGATTACTACGGCTGAAACAGCGAGAGGGACTGTGCGGGACTGCGTTGTAACATGGCATCACTAAACATTGCTTTGTGTAACTTAACGACCATTGACACCGTCAAGCCAAGAAGAGGGAACGTTGTTTATAGTAATTATAATATAAAGGTGAACAACTAAAAGTGGACGAAAAGGCAAATTACCACCAGCTGGTACCGAGCCTACCTTTTTATTACGCCATTGTCTCTTCTCGACTCTGCAAGTTTGCGGTAATTATACATATTAACCGAATATACTTTGCGGGGGCTGAGCGACAGAAGTGATGAGAGGCTACTCTTCCCAGCTCACGATCGTAATACCAGATTCGGACCGTATTCCTGGGCCATATACAACATTTTTCGGCCACCTGGAACGACCTGAAGGAGGTTCATTCTCATCATCTCTCTTGGCCCTAACCCACCTCCCCACGTGACCCAATTTATGGGATCAAAGAGTAGTTTCCTCTTTCTTTGGTTGCAACTTTATTGGAAGCATTCATTAGAACCACAGCGCCAAAATGATGTGCGCTATATAAAGCCGACAAGTATGGCAGCTTGGTCATAGCTCATTTTTGTCGTCTTTTGCATCCGCATGACTTTAGCGCAATCCTTTCTATAACTGTTCCAGTAATCAGCATCAAGTAATTAGTGTTCTCATTTTTGTGCCTCAGTGGTCGACGCATCCGGCAAGTACCCGACAGGCCTCTTCCAGGGAACCTTGTCAGACCTCGGAGCATTCGACCAGTGCGTTGAGACTCTGGTACATGACCAATTTGGCAATGAGAAGGTTCGGGGCCAATACTGCAACCTATACATTCCCATGACCAACGATACACGGCCGCTGGAGTACGTGGCATCAGCTCTGCGCATGTCACATCCTCGGGTAAGCAAAGAAAGCAGCTGGACTCCTGATTCAACGGTCTTCTATTACGCCGCGATAAAGCGTGTGCGCATGTCGTCACTTATCATCCATTTCTTTACCCCTTTACTTTTATTTTGATAGCGCTTTATATTCTCCACGCATTCACAGTTATGCCCATTTCTCTCTTTCTTTTTTTTCTCTCTCTGCCTCTTTTCACCCCTCACCTTACTATTAGACCCACTACAGCCATTGGTTAGAAAACGTGGGCTCACTGAGAGCTTACATAATGGCGATTTTATAGTAAAGAACATTCAAAGAATATGATAAGTAAAGCTGAATTCAATGGGCACGTTCACGAAAGCATGAAACCAACTGCCTAATGACAAGGGGGCTGCGCCACCAAAGGGTTTTCTTAATTCACATTTATCGAAAAAGCGAAGAAAAAGCAAAAAATAAAAACTTTTTCCACAGTGTGGAATACACAGACTAGACGTTGTCGTTCTGAATCCTGCATACTACGGCGAATGGCGCAGCTTCGTAAGTTGTCGTAGTGTGAACGCTAACGTAAAAAGAAAGAGTTGTTTTTCTTCTTCTATTTTATCAGCAGCCAAGTCGGCAATATGTATTAGAACTGACTAATTTATTTTTAAAGCTATACTCGTATAATTGTACTAATCAGTGGTTGTTTGTTTTTTCAGTAATGCACATCCGTCAAAGCATGTCACAATAAATTATGTGACAAAATTCTGTATTCATGCTTCAACCCGCATTTAGCTTGTACTAGTTATGATTGCCCATATCCAGATATCAAAACTTGTAAGACGCTCTTTGCCTTGAAGAGTATGAAACACGACCGCGTAATTAGGCTCCGCTCACATGGCCTTCTCAGTTGCTAGCTTCGCTTCAACTGTTAGGGGCCACTTCAATTGTGTCGCAAGGAAAGCAACACCTGTGATCATACCATTATTTGTTTCAAACTATTCTAGGGTGGCTAGTTCGAGGGTGGTCTCTAAGTGCCCACTACTATTCCATAATTCTTAATTATGTGAATTGGTGCAGTACCCACTACACAAGCGTAAAGAACGCACCCTACTGCGCTCCTGCACACTTTGTTGATGCTACTGCTCCCAATTATGATTAATTATGCCTTTGTGCTGTAAAATAGGTTTCCATTTAAATGAACCAATCGTTGTGCGATTCCCACGTTTGGATGTCTGACGCGATTCTACGCTTCCGCTACGCAATATTACACACATTAAGGAGACGCCTCCCAATGTACAGCATTCATATAGCTTTTTTTTGTTCAGGGTGCATATACTAACTTGTGAAGTGAGAACTTATTATTTCAGCTGCATCAAAACGTTGCAACATGTCACATATACACCAGCTTACACTCTTTACCGCAACCATCATGACCCGTGCGCTTAGAAGAAATATTCTTTAACACGAAACAAAAAAGCCTAGCGATTATATTTTTTATCTCATAAAATTTGCAAATTTAGAAGTAACTTTTGCATAATATTAAAAACCGGAGTCTATACCGTACATAAGCATGCCAAAATTGTGGAATAATAGATGCGCGATTGATCAAAATAACAAAAATTTGAAATTGCAGCAAGAAGTCACTAGGTGTTTGTGTCTCCGCCACCGAATGCGGAAGTAAACTGTCATTAATTATTTATTTTCATTTTTCTTATCGTAAGCATTTATTACGCCATCTCGTATTCAGTGGTCAGCCCTACTTGTGTCGGTTTTGCATATATGCCGCCGCCTACCTGAGTGCTTACGCGGTACTTGTGCTTTCAAAAGTAGAGCTTGAATAGCCTCAACAGAGTTCTTGAGGTTTAATGACGATTTGCCATTTGTCGGGCGCCTTTGCTAATAAAGAAAGTGTTTTATTAAGAGCTCAAGTTGGGACACTTCTATGTTATTTATGGTGCGAATCAAGCACGGATCTAACACGAATGACAAAAAGATAGCCCTTTAGTCAGACACAAAAATAATAATGATAATCGAGGACAGTCACTTTCAGACTTTGTTGCTTGATTCAGAAATGTTATTTAATCCCTAACGTTACCTATTGCTTTGTTTTTACGCTGTCAGATTTTTTCGCAAAAACCTTCTGTAGAAGATAGCACGAAACTGCCCACTGAGATTATTCGCAATGGCGACCGTTCATTACACTATACTAACCGTGAACCAATATGCATCCCTAAAGAATTTTAGAGCCGGTTATCCTGAACTGATTAAACTCCGCATAGCTTTCCTTCTCTATCATTTCTCCTAAATCCGGGGATTTCGCAAGTCGTACACACTTAGGATGATCTTTTATACGAACGCCAGTTGCCTAAACAACAGGAAAAAACGAACTGTTGTTTTATTCACGTTTCTTACAATAAATGGTCTTGTTCTAGCAGATGCCTTTAGGTAGTATACGAGAGATTATTGGTCAGCTGCCAGGTCATAGAAAAGATCCCGTGATACGTGACGCCAACAGGAAAAATGATGTTACGCACTCGTCTCCATGACTGTGGTCGGCGCAAACACTTCCAGGTTTAAATGCGCAGATATACACATTAAAGTGGATGGGAGATGACCGCCGCTGTAGCTCAGTTGGTATAGAGCTTTGAACGCGTATTTATATTCAAAGTTCGGTCTGTGCTAGTGGCAACTTACCCTTTCGTCCACCATGTCGACATTAATATTATGATTTTAAGCAAAGAAAATTCCATATACCTTCCCTCGAATTGTCGTCTGTTGGTTGTCATTGTTATTTTGTCTAAAAAAACAAGCCCTTAAAATTCCCCCTTTTTTTTCTATTTACACGATTGAACTCGGTATACTGGAGGAACGATATATTTTTGAACGCATGATTCGACACTAGTGTCATCCTCTGAATTCACTCCGAGCAAATGATACCTTTAAAGCCATCCGATGGAACTGGTGTATTGCAATATGCCTTTTAAATTATCGAATACAAAACTTATTTAGTGAAACATCGTACTTTAGGGAAAATATATATGAAATATTTTTTAAGTAAAGCACGCTTCTTGCAGTGGGCTAATTTAGCGCAAGAAGTATAAATGGGCCAGAAGCCACCAGTGACTTTTCACAATTTTTGTAAAGGACCCCTCATCATGTCTTCACATTTCAAGCTGACAAGTGCAACGCTTAGGGTACGGTAGGGCAAAATGCGATGAAACTTTAAAATAGTGAATATATACTTTTGTTCCACTCGTTATCAGTTAACGTCAATGCAGAAACTTTCCCTCGAGTATAAGGTATGTGCTACATAAATATAACCATGTTGCCGCAGTTCAAAAGAATAATAAAGACAAATGAAAATGCATCAGGTGTTTTGTTTTGCCTCACAGGTTGGGGCAAAATGAGACACCCGATGGATTTTTTTTTATTTGCCGAGAGCGCTGGAAGAGTGCACTGCTCACTTTGCCCCAGCCGGTAGGGGCAAAACAGTATAATTAGCATAAACAAAAATCTGCTGAGTTGTTTCAGTAGAAATACCTAAAATTCACTCCGTAGTCTATCACGCAGTCTGCACAATCCCACTTTTTGCACTCCACGCATTGAATCCCGACAGACCCAAATGCTCTCTCGCATTGAAATTCTTTGCAGATCAAACACCGTCAGTCTTTCTTTGTGGCAATGTTGTCTTTTTTGAACGATTGCACTTAACGATTCAATTGTACATATGTTCTGACACCTCTTCCTTCACCTTGTTTTTTCTGTTTTGATACCGAACTGCACGGGCTATTCGTGGCTTTCAATTTCGTCAGCCGGGCTTCGTGAGGCGATGAATTTTGGGTTTTCTATCGTTTGGTATTTTTAAAACTTTGGTATAAAAAAACCTCATTAAAGCTCTAATCTAAAACATTTTTTAGCGCTTTTAGTTGGAGATTCTTTCCATTTTTCTTGCGCTTTTTGAGAGGATAGTTGGCGATGCAGAATATCCTCGACGCCGCTCGAATGGAGCGAGTCCTGTTCTCAACAACAATCAGTGCTTGTTTATGTCGTTTTCTTGTCAGGAAGCTTTATATCTTATTCTGTTGTACGTCCTAACCCTAGTAAGCAAACAATTATAATACATAAAGTGTGTAAGTAAATGTTTCACTTATTAAGGCACTCTATAAGGTAGCTTGATGCCTTTTTGTTGCCTTTTCCTTCTCTAACATGTCCAAATTCAAGCTTGAACATTTCCGCTTTCGCCCCGGTAGCAAATTAACTAAACATTTGGTAGCAACTAGCTAGAAGTATGAAGTAAGAAAATTAATACTTACATTGTTGTACTGACGCCAGAGTAGCTTCATGTATGGATCCGAAAATTTTGTTGAGCATAATTTCACCCCTTTGTGACAGGTCACTAACATAATAACACTAGCCGCATAATTCTTCCCGCGGGAACGCTGCAAAAAATGATCAGCTTTTACACACGAAAAGATAGACAAGTAGTAGCACTTACTGCTAGAAAAGAAAAAAAAACACAGAAAAGTATTTTTTGTATCAGCTACAGACGCCAGCAGAATCAAAATGCCGCGTTTTTCACCGCATATCATGTTGCCCCACCCAACCCCACATGGCGAGCACACGATCGTACGTGTCTGCCCAGCGTTACATCAGTATGTGCCACCGAAAAAGCTCAAATCTTAAACTGAATGGCGTCTGCTTATCTTCTCGCGCACTTTGTGCTTGAAATTGGGGTGATCGCGTACGACACTGATTGATATGCAGATGAAGGTGCGGTGCCACGCAACCAAGAGAACCTCGATGTACTCCGCGCCCGCCACTCCGTTTCCCATACTGGATCTTGCGCCTCCAGTATGGGAGAGTGCAGGGAAGCGGTTTTGTTTGCGAAAGCTAAACAGAGGAAGAGCCAAGGCTGCGAAGCACGCTTCCTCACATCATGATTGCGCGCCACTTCAAAATATTTCTTTATCGAACTTTATCCGTCCCGCTGCAAGATTTGGGTGGTCAGAGCAACCCTCGAACATTTGTTATGGGAGTGTGACTGAGGTTAAGGCCTCAGACGGGGACGCTGCCTTGAACCGAAAGCGCTGGGAGAGTGCACTGATCAGCACAACCATCTAGAACCAACTGCCGGTGGTTCAGCGGGCCGAGCCAGTCGCCAGAGTTCAAGGGCTCGTGGCCGACACCTAGGCGGGGATATTCACCCCAATCCCCGAATAACTTTTTTCTTTTCAATATAGTTGTCTC
Source organism: Rhipicephalus annulatus (assembly GCA_013436015.1). Classification (NCBI taxonomy): domain Eukaryota; kingdom Metazoa; phylum Arthropoda; class Arachnida; order Ixodida; family Ixodidae; genus Rhipicephalus; species Rhipicephalus annulatus. The sequence goes on from WOVY01010334.1 coordinate 430,907, forward strand.
TCTCCCTCTGCTTAAAAGGAATCAGTATAAAAAAATTCTATACAATTTTATCTGTTCGGCACGTAACGACCTCCAGTTCAGGACACGTTTGCGATGTAGCCTTGTCAAGGGGTGTTTAGCATTGAAAAAAAAAATCCACAGCATATCCAGGGAGTGAATGATGATGACTGCGGCAAAGCGTCCGTCCATCCGCACATCCGTCTGCCTGTCTGTCTGTCCATCCGTCTGTTTTGTCGATTCGTCCATCCGTATGTTTGTGCGTTCGTCTGTCCGTCCGTGAATCAGTCCATCCGTCTATCCATCCGCCCATCGGTGCTTCCGCCTGTGCTTCCGTTCATGCTTCCGTCCGTCCGTCCATCTGTCTGTCTGTCTGTCTGTCTGTCTGTCTGTCTGTCTGTCTGTCTGTCTGTCTGTCTGTCTGTCTGTTCTGATACTGTAGGTTGCTTTTGATGTAGATGTAGGTTAAAATATACCCCCTCTCCCAATTTATCCAACATCATAGTTATTTGTGTTGTTTAGTAGCAGTTTCGCGTAATTATTTTTTTTTCAGACGGCCGAGTTCGCTATCGGCAGTTCCGGCATATCAATGATCCAAGGTGCCCGTCTAGGCATCTGCTTCATCAGTGACTGCAATGAGCAAGACATCGAAGGCGTCATCAAAGCGAGTGAGTGTATCCGTTCATCAGCTCCTTTTGAGATCAATGTATGCGTGATTGACTTCAGGGAGAGATTCGCCGCTTGACACTTGTGCCTTCTTATCGGTTGTTTCTTCAAGTGAGTTCTGCTGTTTTATCACAATAAATAAAGCATGCAAAACGAATCTAGTGCTTTGTGCTTCGTATATTCTTGGTCAAGCGTCACTCAGTTGTAAAGGAAAACGATTATTAACAAAACTAAAAAGGGCAACAGGCAATTTAGCTGCGGTGAATAAAAGACAACTTAAGGGCGGGTGAACCTTGTCAATAAATCAGTAGACCACGTAACGTACGTATTGCGTAATGGCCGTTATTAATGTTGTAACAACCTCTGCACAAGAGCCCATGCCATTAAGTATTCTTTATGTACATATTTTACTGCTGGACATAAAACTAGGAAGGATATATTCAAAGCAAAAGAGTCTAACCAGACCGTAGTTCTTAACCAATAGTTCTTAAGTACTTCATGATAAGCACACCATTAATTCTGAAGTTGTTTGCAAGTGTAAATTATGGTAGCTTATCATGTATAGAAAGATACACAGAGCGAAATAAAGATCAGTACACCTATGAAGACCAGGATACTTCTCAACATGCGTTTCTTAAGAACCAGTGCACGTAATAAAAGAAATAAAAACTAGATAAACTAAGTGTAATCAAGCACAACACTGGTACTCGATATTCGCACTTTTGCTAGGCTGCCTAAGCCAAGGTCACGGGTTTAAGCTGAGCTGCAGTGATCACGTTTCGACGGAGAATTAATTCCCGAGCAGCGAGTACAGTGCGATGTCAGTGCACGTTAAAAATCACAAGATGGTCGAAGTTTTGGGAATATTCTACTACGGCATCTCACAGAAGCACATCGTGGTTGAGGGGAAAACGTTAAACCCCAGATATTGTTATTATTATTATTAATATTATTATTATTATTATTAATCTGATATCAATGTTAATTTGTGGCATTCGCAATATAGGTGGTACTTTTTTAAACGCTACTGCTATTTGTATTTGTTTCTTAACTCACAAGGAGAACATTTGCAACCAGTGCAGTATTATGATTAACGTTCGCACGAAAACCGGCTTCCTCTTTTTTGCAGTGCTCGGAGACTTGGTTGATGTAAATGTCAAACACTGCGTTACCAACGAGCCGAGGCCCTGGACAACCACGCAGATATCCATTGTGTAAGACTTGCTGTTTCACTTTGAAGACAATAAGTAGCCACTCTGTATAACGAATCGTCTACTTTCATGCATATTGCTACGCTAAAGCCGTGTGCAACAGTTGAACAGCGAAGGAACAAACTTTATGTGTTAGAATGAAAAAGCCAGTTTGGAATCTTGCGTCTCACTGGACTGATCGATGCCTCTACAGTAGCTACTGAGTTGCAAGGCAGATATTTTGAAGAAATAATGGTGACAGAAGGCACCCAGTGACCTTTTGATAACCAATAATAACCAATTGATGAAGGTAACAAGGCTTGACGTGATCAAAAATTTTTGAACGGGGGCTATCACTCAACGTTTCGACAAAGGCATGTCAGTCAACGTTTTGACAAGGGCATTTGCCATCGTGCAATGAATACAGGGATGAATTGCTATTTGAGATTGAATGACAGTTTGCAGTAGCACCCTAGGACGCTATGAAGGATCGCTCGACCTTGGCCAAAGCTCGAGATCTTTCCGAGCTCTAGCGACACGCCTATTTGAATGAGCCAACAGTGCGAAAAAAGTGAAATACACCCCTGAACATGCGGCGTTTTATTGGTTATGGTGGAACCTGGCATTGCGTCTAGGATGGTCGACAAAACTGGGTGCTGTTTTAAAACCAGAGGCGTCTTTTAGGGGCGCAGCTCCTCTTAGCCTAACCTTGTCCTTCGTCCGGTGTAACCAAACGAAAACGAAAACGAGCAAAAAAATCACAGCACATCCACAGAGTGAATGGTGATGGGTGCGACGAAGCATTCATCCGTTCATCCGTCCGTGTGCCCAGCCGTCCGTGAATACGTCCATGCGTCCGATCGCGTTCGAGAATGCAGTCGGCACGTGGGTAACACCGACGAGATGCGAGTCAAGGAAGTCGAGTGCAAGCGTCTTCAACGCGCCTGCCGATCTGCTTCGTTCATGCCCCCCCCTCCAACAATTCGCATTGTACGGCGACGATTCTGGAGACTGAAAAAGGCACTAGTTCTACGCGTACCCAGACACAGCCCGCGCAGCAGCCAATCGGAGAGTAGCGGCAGAGTAACGCCATCAAGGAAATGAGACGAGAAATTGTCATCGATTTCTTTTGCCTTTTTTTCTTTCTCGTCTCTTCTCTCGGTTACGCGTGACGCGTGACAAGGTTAGACATAGAGGAGCTTCGCCCCTAAAAAAGGAAGGAAGTATCTCCCAAACAGTATAATAGATGGCGCTGTCTCAAAGACGTTCATAGAAACTGCATTCGGAACATGGGTGCATTTGCATGGGTGCATTTTTGCCCTCAATGGAACGACAAACGAATGGAAAAGAATCACAGCATATCCACGGAGTGATTGATGATGTATAGGGCGAAGCGTCTGTTCGTCCGTCCATGAGTGCGTCCATCCGTCGATGCATGCTTTTGTCCGTCCATGCATATGCGCGTCCGTCCGTCTGTCCGTCTGTCTGTCTTTCTGTCTTTTTGTCTGTCTGGCGACGAGCACGAGCCATTGTGGGCCTCCGCGCGTCTTCGTCCATGCCCCACCAACGAAGCAATGAGCACGAGCCGCCACGGCACTCCGCTGCAACGTCCGTGCTCCACCAACGATCCCCACACGTACGATGATGATCTAGGACACTGAGAGAGACGCTCGTTTTCCCTACACCCGCAGGCACGGCCCGTGCGCAGCCAAACGGACAGTAGCGGTACAGTGCCATCTAGAATATCCATTTGATTGATTGATTGATTAATTGATATGTAGGGTTTAACGTCCCAAAACTACGATATGACTATGAAATACGCCGTAGTGGAAGGCTCCGGAAATTTCGACCACCTGGAGTTCTTTAACGTGCACCCAAATCTGAGCACACGGGCCTAGAACATTTCCGCCTTTATCTGAAATGCAGCCGCCATAGCCGGGATTCAAGCCCGTGACTTGCGGGTCAGCAGCCGAGTACCTTAGCCACTAGACCACCATGGCGGGGCAGCCTTTACAGTTCAGCTGTTTCAGGGAGACAATGTACAATTGTACAATGACAAAGGAAACTGTGTTTTGAATAAATATTATTAATATTGAAGAGAAGGGATACAATTCAATCTAGCGATTTCTAATTCACGTGTTCACCTCTTCTCGTAGGGCTTTCCTGGGCATTGTCGTGGCTGTGATCACAGCTAGTAGCGTCTTTGATTACTACATAAAATATCAGCAAATCAAGAAAGGTGAGTTTTTCTTTACTAAAGAACTGTGGATATGATGTTTCCGTTTATATTTTTTATATGTAGCGTATGGCGTTCAAGTTTCACGCATAAAAAATATGATTGACAAATGAGCACTGCACAATAGTGTCTTCAAAAAGACCCAGATCGTACGTTGGGACTCCAATCACATTAAACTTAAAGCTAAGCTTCTTAACAGCTTTTAGAGTTCCTTACTTATAGTTTCTTAAGAGCGCAATATTTTGAAGCTCTTCAAGCGAATTTCTTCATGTATTTGGAAGCGCGGATCAATGTTAATCGGATGTCTTGCGCTGTGTAAAAAAGGATTTCTACCTACACATTACTGTGGTGCATCGCGGCGAGAACAGGAAGTGAAATAAGTCGACCTAACATGTACGCGAACGTGTCATAGCTGGACAGGAAGCTGTGTGCACCGGAGAGTGTGAAGGTGTTGAGTGTACTTAAGGTAGTATGTGGCATGCCTGTGGCCTCACTGTTAGTCTTAATTAACTTTAGATGACCTTGCTCTTACTTCCGATGCAGAATGTGTACATTGCACCGTAAAATGCGTGTTTCATTTTTACTTTATCAGAAGTGTTTGCAAAAAAAGCACCTGTGCTCGCTTTTTTTCTAAAGTCTAGAAAAAAATGTTAGTCGTCAATAGCAATGATCAAAGCGTGTCTTAAAGCGCTGATGTCCGTCGAAAGTATTTTTAAACACAAGGTGATGGTTGTAAGAAGAATATCAAGTTGAACAAACATCGTATCTTATAGGTATTTCCCGAACACTCGAGCTTTAGCATTGCGACACAGGCACCTGAGTCAAATAAGGCTTTCTTAAACAGGTATTCGAGCTCGAAAAATTAAAATTGGGGGAGGGTGTTTCATGAAAGCAGCTTCAGGCACAGTTATAGACAAACAACCCCTGTTTTGGACATAAGCATCTGTTTGTGAACTGGTGTGAATGGAATCATTTGAAAATTGGACTACATGCTTTTGTGGTCCTAGAGAGCCTAGCCGTTCCTGCTGCAGACCTCTAGAAATTAGATTATAGGCAAATGCTTATTTTGCCTCTCGCGTTCATTTCATGCACTTTGATATATGAGCATAAATTAGAGGTTAGGAAGACTTTTATACTGTTTGTATAGTTTGTCTAAATGCCTATTTTGGATGTTTGTGCCAAGTTTATAAGTCCCAATAAATGCCTATTTTCGGAATTTATGCCTATATGAACACTATTTAGCCTCAAATTTTGCTTTCAAGTACAGTTGGAGATGTTACCGGGCAAAATTGAGCTTTCGGAAATCTATGGAGTGCAACCTGTACTCCATCTCAGAAGTTCCTTTCAGCCCTATTTAGGCTACGATGCCCCTTATCCCGCCAAGTTGGGGCGAGCGCCCATGACATGAAGGGCAAGTGGCGTTCGTTCTGACAATTCACCTCTTTCTCGGGCGTGTAGCTTTGCATATCTTCGCATACAAGATAATAAGCACCCTGTCCACGCATTTCTATTGCCTACTAGAAATGCTCAAACCTTGTGAGAGTTATGGACTTCACAGATAGAGGAGAAATTGACTCTGTGCGATTAGACCAGGTTAATATCAAGCTTAAAGACCCTTCTGGCCTGTTAGCGGTCTGGCGATTAACTTCTACACTGTTCTTCTTAGCCAAGCCGAAAAGAAAGGGGCCCAGGAGCATGTTTACTCGACTGTGCACACCTAACTTACCATCCCGGACAATGAAAGGGAAGACTGTTCCGCAAACCCCGTGGAAAAGAAATTACATGGCTATGCTAAACCAATGGTGCTTTTGTACTATCATAAGATAAAACATTTCTCTTTGCTTTCCGGTCCGTAGACACAGATCACGTACATATTTGTACGTGATCTGTGTCTACGTCATAATATGTGTACGTACATATTTGCACAAAACTTGATTTTGTGTAAAAGTTTATTGTGCCTATATATACTATTTTGGTGGCCTGAAACAGTGCTTTGCCTGCGTACATTGGGCGCCTAAAACTTGAGTTTTAGTGCCTCTAAATGCAGCCTACTTATCACCACATTTATAAGGAGTAAAATACCTTACAATTATGTCATGTAACTCAGCACCAAGTGCCTTTGCAGTAAAGGATTTTTTAAACTTCACTCTAGCTGGGTTTTCTATGTTGCAACACATTGAAAATTATGTCGCCCGAGTGCCAGCAATATTATACCGAAAGAAAAAAACTTAATTTTTTTCAGGACCCCTACACAAAGCGCTCTGCGCTTTTTCATTGGAAGCGAATATAGAACTCCTGTTGAACACAGGAAGCGGAAAAGAATCAGAAGCAAGCATGTACAGATTTCTTCATGGGATGCGGATCTTCGCCATATACTCAATCGTTCTGGGTCATTCGTACAGCTTTTTTGATCCCTTAGCTGTTGGTGAGTACACTTCATGCCTTCCAAGTTTTGTAAAATCCTTCAAACGCATTTTTAAAGAATCTGCGTGTTGAAACACCGAGATCTAGTAAAATGATACATACTTAAATGAAAGTGCCTGATAAATGGTACAGTTGTCTCTGCTTTGGCTGGCCAGCTACATACATAATGCTAACAAAAGTTTGTTTGAATAGAACGCATTTCTCGGAACGCTTTATTCAATGTGATTTAAGCAAGGACTATTGAACATCTTATTGATATATGAAACTGAAAAAAATCGAGCACACAAATTACACTGTGATGTTATAAATGTTAGGGAAACTCCAAAAGCTTAGGCAGCTACTAGGCTAGGTAATGAAAAAAGCATGGTTGGTTCCTCCGTCATAGGAATCGGTAAAACACGGACTTGAAGCGTCTCCTTTCAGATGAAGTTAAGTGCTCACTATACATTGATATAATGGAGCTTATACAATATCTGATGGTTTTTAACAACAAAATTTTAACACCATTTTTCGTAAACGCATCCACGTTGAACCTAAGTGAAACATTCCATCGCGATTACTATAATGACCTTGATTAATGATTGAATAATTATTAAATACGCCCTTGGGGTCATAGATGCCTGTGTTCGTTCTAGTAGTAAACAGTGAGAGCTGAACCAAAGATTATGGTGTGACAGCTAGCAGAGCGCGACTGATTGTACGCAAAGGTGTAAATCACCTGTGGCGTTTTTCAGGATAGAGTTGGCACATACCCGCACGCGGGTATGTGCTACTGTTTGGCGTGAAGTGTTTGACGGCATACGCGATGGGATTGAGACGTTACGCATGTTTTGACGAGCGCGTCATATTCGTCAAACACCATCTTACCTCCCTATTCTAATTTTGGTTCACTCACGCCAGGTTAAAAGGGTGATCCCTATATATATATGCCAAAAGGGATTGCAGTACTCAAAGAAATGTTTCACGTTCGCATTTAGTACTTTGTACTTTCATGCATACCAATCCTTGCACAAAAGATGTAGTATTGGAAGCACCGCGTATTGGATTCTATATGTTTTTTATCAGTGTAATACCAATACCATCGAACACTCTGTCTAATAAAAACCACTGTGGAAGCTTTTAGTGTCTTTGGAGTGAATGAACCTCAGGATAAAGTACTTTTGTTATCTCTTCAAGTACCCCAGCAGGACCGTCTGCTGGTATGGCACGTTTGCAACGGGACACTTTAGGATGTATTCGCTTAAACAGACCAACAACCTATTGTTATGGTGCCATTTCTTAAGGGAACGAAAAGCTTACCGGCCAGTGAGTATTCAAGGAGTTTCTAAGTGGAAAACGTGGTAAGATAAATGTAATCAGAATTTTCTATCTGTAGCGAATATGACTAATGTACTCACTTGCTGCAAACTGTAAGCGTGAGAGTAGTTCGTGTTAGAGCGTGGTGGTTTACTGCAGATGCGTGCACTCTGAATGCATGCGCCGCGGCTCGATGGCAGTGCCGCTTCTCATCGAGCAACTTTTGTGACTCCCTAAGAAGCTCAGAATAGAGCGGGGCTGGATAACACTATGCATACTCTAACTTTGAGAGCTGGCACTCATGAGAGCATCAGACTACGCGGCAACGTACAGCATGATAGACTCCATATTTCATAATCAAGATTCCTTTCGGCTCCGCTAAGCTACTCCACATCATGGTTTTTCTTACCTTTAGGTGTGAGTTAAAGCTACAAGTCTTAATCAGAAAGCGAAAGGAATGCTTGGCTCTGACTATATTTCATGGTCTTTTCATTTCTATTAGGAGCTCATCACACGTTCTGGTTAGTTGTCGGTCCCTTCAAAGGAACTGAAAACGTAACATGACGCGTATTGCTATTGGTTCTAAAGAAGTAAGCTCATGATTGCTAATTCAATTCAAGCAACTAAAGCAATAACGCCTGTGTCTGAAAATATAGTGGCTGCATTTTTAACTAATAATTTGACATTTTAATAAAACCGCTAGACACCTCGTTTGGTTCAGCGGCTCCGGACAATTCATACTTACGCAAATAATAATAACCACGTTGCAAGTGCCTCTTTTCGTAGAAGCACCGACCATGTCAAATGCATTGTGATGGTGTCTACTATTATTTTTGGTAGATGCACTGGGAGTAAACAACATAGTTAGGGTAGGCTTACTTTGCATAAGCTCTGAAATTTGTTCCAGAAATACTGCCCAAGCTTATCGCTTTCAGACCATTTATATTGCCTTATACTGATTACTGCGTCGTGAAGTGAACATGGAGCGAAAAAGTTTAATTTTCAGAAAAGCGAGGGACATTTATACATAAAATCGTCATGGTACGTCTGCGTTGTGTCACACATTGCCCTAAAAATTAAAGTTCAACTCTATAGTCAGAGGGAGCGTTTTAAAGACGACTGTAAAGAAAGTGCTCTGGTGTGTTAATGCTCATAATGAAAACTACAATTATTTTTGTTGCAGCTCGAATAGTCAACATTCTCCATTATGCTGACACACTGGGATTCGGTTTCGTTCTGGCCGGTTACTGGGGTGTGGACGTGTTCTTCTTCATCAGGTACGAACCTACACTCATAAGCTGCATATACTAATCCCTATAAAATGCACAGATCCTTTGAAGGGGTACCGTGGCTTTCGTGAGGTGTTTCGCCTTTTAGCCGCCGCTTCCTGCTTTGTAAAAGAAAAGAAAATAACACTTTGTTTCACTTCACTTAACGTCCAGGAAGCCCTTTGCAGACATCAATAATTGATGCCGAAGTTATCAAGTTTGCTTCTCTGGGAGGCGGAAGCCACTTGTTTCATATTGTCTTATATACATAAAAAAGAACAATAAAACAGTTGAAAACGAAGAATACATTCAGTACAATCACATGAGGGATATCAAATAGACATTAGGCTTCTCGGTGCGTGAAAAGGAAATAATACCGCCCTTGAAAAGAAGATGAGATCTGCTGCCCGATGGTTCGAGTGCCAACTAAAGGGAAAGGGGGAACAGGCTTTGTGAGTTTTTGCGTGACGCTGCATTTCACAAGACCGCACAAGCATGGGTAGCGTCGGAGTTTCAACATCGCCTCAGTACACATACAAAAATCTGCAGTTTCTTCACAATTTCGAAGCAATCAATGCGATAGAAACACACTGGAAGAGTAAACGAAGTAAGACTAGCCGCTGTACGGGCGAACAGCTTGCGCATCGGGCCCCCGGACTACGGAATCCTGGCAAAAAACATGTTTCGCTGAGTTTAGCATGTCTCACTTGCAGCTGCATGTGGTTCTATGGAACCACATGCAGAACCACGCGCAGAGCTTTCGCGAACACGCGTACGAGTGCGATTTTTTTTTCTGTGTGCGTACTCACGCGACGCCACAAAAGCGAGGTGAACAGAGTAAGTACACTGGCGTGACCTTGGCTGAGCTTGAAGATCAGATTTCTGGCTTATAATCTCAAGGGGTAGAGCTATTCCTGTAAAAAATAAAAAAGCAGAGAAAGAAAAACATTTTCGAAGTGCGTTTTTCTTCGCGAAACTGCGCGACATGATTCGAGAGAGATGTATCAGTTGAATCCCATCAAGATATTTTGTGTGAAAGGAATACCTAGTGCCTATTAATATGTAGTACCAATCTATTTGCTTGCCTTATGTGCAGAAAAAATAGGAGAGGAGACATTACAGACGTTATTGCAAAGTATGTTTATAGCTTGGGATTTTCGAGTGGTCACTGACCACTGACTTACTAAATGTTGCAAAATCGGCGTACAAACAAAGGAATGCTATTACTGCAGACATGGCTAACCATGCACATGTACATGTAATAGTGATTCGCTTTTGCGCTGCTAACCACAAACGTACTCTAGCTTACCCAAATTTCTATCTTTATTCAGTTTATTTCTGCGGACGTATATAATAGAGCATGAACTTGCACTAAAACGTTATGGTAAAAAAATGAAACTGTGGCGTTTTACGGCGAAGATCCCGATATGAATATGAACTCCGCCGTATATGGGGAATGCTGAAATAATTAAGACTATCTGAGTTTGTATTAGCATGCATCTAAATGTAAGCACACGAATGTCTTCCCACTTCATCCTTATATAAGTAGGGCTGATGTTGCCGGTTGTGTAAGCGGAGTCTTGGAGCTTAGAAATGCAGCAGCGTAGCCGCTAATCTACTCCAGCGGTTTTCAGCATGCTGTACGTGAACACACTACAATTTTTCAATAGTGGTGCACATCCGCAAACATCTGTTTTGCGGGCGTGACTTCGTTTCTCGTTACGCTCGTGAAAAGGTAAAGCTTGTGGCAATGCATCAGGTGTCTCTGTGGTATCGTGTAAAAGTTTTTTGTTGTTGTTAAGGGATAGGTAAAAAACATTTCCGTGGATAGCTTGGCTAAAATTCTCCGCTATAAAAATTTAATGTTCATAATACTCCTCTTCAAGTGCCTGCAGATGTTTTAACTCACTTTCACCGCTAGAAAAATTCTGCATTTTCACTAAAAGTGCTTTATGCGTTTTTTTCATTTATTTACCCTAAGGGCCCAACGGGGGCATTAAGGATAACATTTCATATAACATTTCAGTGCCAATATAAACAAAATAAGGTAAAAAAGAAACAGTGAAGCAAATATAGAAATTCCTAGCATTGCACTTCTCATCAATCGACATCAACTTACTGTATTTATTAGTTACAGAAGAATTATACGCACATTGTTTGTCTTGCATATACAGGCATCGCGTCAACATGATTACGATAGACATTCTTCATGTTAGGAATAATCGCTAATACTTCAAGGCTGAAATGCACCTTTATAAAAATGCACAATTTAAAACGTTTTTAAATAATGCGTGGTCCGTTATTTCGAAGTGTGGCAGCTTGGGCTAGTTGGTATGGCATGACGATAGTTATAGCGCGAGAACAAAACGACGTCTCTGTGTCGTCGTTTTGTTCTCGCGCTATAACTATCGTCATGCCGTTATTTCGGTTATGTTACTGGTGAGACGGTTCTATTCTGAGATAGCTTGGTGTAAGCATAAAATTTGTAATAGGTTAGTGCGTGCAAATGGTTGCTGAACCTTAAATTTGTTATTGATACGTGGAAAAATCTTTTTAGTGGGTACGATGTGTGCTTGAGAGAATGTACTTGGTTGATGAAAACATCAATGAAGAAAGGCTAACAGGCATATTTTTCTTCTAGTCTGCAAGGGGGTAAGACCAAGTTCATATTTTATTTTTGTGATGCCTGATTGCTGTGAATAATTACCAGAAATAAAATGCGCTGCCCTATTACACAAAGATTACAGTTTGTTGATAAGATACATGTTGTGCGGGTTCCATATAAAAAAGGCGTACTCAAGTTTCGGGTGGAGTATGGTAGTGTATGCAAGAAGTTTAGTAGTACTGTCAGAGTGACGAAGTGTACGATGGAAGAAGTCAAGTGTTTTGCATGCCGCAGAAACAACAAAATCCAAATAATTTCGCCAAGACAAACTAGTAAAGAGATAAATACCTACATATTTAAACGATGCTGTGCTTTCTCAGGCTTCACCATTAGGAATATAAGCTTCCCATGTAATTTGGCTGGAAGTGTTAAAACTCATAAGCTTAGTTTTAGTAGTATTCGCGCCCATTTTCCATTGTGAATGCCATCGTTCAATAGTATACTAGTCATCTTGTAGCTTAGCACAGTCATACTCACATCTTATTGGTCGGTACAAAACGCAGTCAACTGCATACAGCCGGATTTGTGAAAGTATACCTCTATGAATATCATTTATATAAATGAGAAATAGAGTCGGTCCTGAAACAGAACCCTAGGGCACTCCGGAGATAACAGGTCAAAATAATGAACGAACATTGTTAATCACAATATCGTGCTGTCTGTTGTTTAAATATTCTTTGACCCAGTTGAGTATTTTTTCATCAGTTAATCAGCCTCATTTTGTATAGTAGGCGATAATGGGGCACGTGGTCAAATTCTTTTGTGAAATAAATAAAAATTGCATCGGTTTGTATAAGTTCGCGAAGATAGACTTATGTCTGTAGTTAACTCGAAAAGCTGCGATTCGCATGATTGGCCACGTTGAAAACCATGTTGGTTTGGAAAATAATGAAATTACTTGTAATTTACTGCATGATTTCAGATGATAAGACATGTTCAAGTAGTTTGCACATAACAGATGTTAATGATATGGGCCTGTAGTTGGTTAGTTTGTTCTTGTCACCACTTTTGTATATTGGTTTCACATGGGCTAATTTCACATAGCTAACATCGTTCCACAGTACAATGTTTATGCGATCTTTGACAGCAGATTTCATGTCGGCCTTTCATAAGCGTTTTATTTGTCCTTGCAGTGGATTCCTAATGGTGTACAACATCGACAAATTATCAAGAACGCACCTTAATCGATTTTGTATCTGGCTGGTAGCAATTGTCCGCCGACATTTAAGGTAAATGTTTCCCCCTACTTTATGTCTGCCTAATCGACCTCATTTACAATCTGTGTTTATTATTTTATTCTGAGTCGCACAACAGTATGGTAACTATGATAAACTTTTATTACAGGACGACCCCGCCGGTATTTTTCGTCATCATGTGCTGCTTCGTAGTGCCGGTGTTTGCATCCGGTCCTAACCTGAAGGCATTGATGGAGAAAATTCACACCGAATTTTCTAATGAGTGGTGGCAAATTTTGCTGCAAGTTCGAAATGTCGGTGACCGCAGACAACAGGTTAGGTATTACGATTAAAACCACAAGCATAATTATAAGAATTCTAGGGCAGAGCTCTACACAAATACCCGTATCTATCACTTACTTTGCCTGTATATATACTTATTTTATTTTACATGGTACTGTGAGGTAAATGGATTTTTTCTATTTTGCCCGTAAGTGAAAAAAAATGCTGTGCTAGTATAACACTGAGTAACGTGCCGTGCAGAGAGAGTGTAGTTTTGGATGCTGTGGCAAGAATAACTATAGAACTTCAGTAAAGCAATCCTTTATTATTACGAGATCGTAGGAGAACTAGGGAGTTATTTTTCATGTATGGGTACTTTTGCTGTGTTCTGTGAATACGTGTATTGCTGACCCGAGAAAAAGACAAACCACACTTATATCAAGCTAGCTTGTGCAAGCATGTCTGCTCCGGTAGAACAGTGGCTATAGGCTGCTCCGCTGCTGACTGGAAGGTCATTGGTTCAAACCCGGTGGTGGCGGTCGCATTTCGGTGGAGGTGAAATCCCAGAGGACCGTGTATACTGTGCAATGTGAGTGCACGTTAAAAATACCAGATCATGATAATGCACAGAGGCTCTATTGCGACATATCGTGATAGGAATGACACTTGAGGAAATAGATTGCCTTCCTGTCGTGATAGATCCTCAGCATGTCAAGATAGTGTTTTTCTTTCTTTTTCATGTATGAGCTTCCGTGTGTCTACGAATAATTTCAGTCGATAGCTTTCGCTCATCTCTTGTGTTTCTTTATAGTCCTCGTGTTTTTTTTTTGCGCAGTGTTTTTTCATTCGGTACATCATGACTCGCAGTGCGAGAATTTTTCACGATTTAGCCCATTGAGACGAAGGCATCACGCATGTGCCTCTATCACTACGTTATAAAACATTAAATTTCTTTTTAGAACTGATTTATTAGATTAGATTAACCATGCTGCTACTGTCATTCGATGTAAACAAACCTTATCAGCGAAAAAAAAACGCCCTTATGACGCACTACACGTGCGCTAAAAGTACGTTATAAGTGTATAACAATTAAAGTCAAGTTATTTAGCACATGTTATATATTACAAACTTTATTTTCTTTTTCTAGGGATTTCTAGGGTTGTTGTGGTTTATATCAGTAGACTTCCAACTGTTCATGGTCGCAATGCCGACAGTTTTGATACTTAAACGGTGAGTATCATTCACATTTAGTGAACTTTTACTTCTTTAGGACACACTTTAGATGTCATAACTGATTGCGAATATTACGGTCTGTATATTGAAGCCGCAACATTAAAATAGAGCCCCAGTTTATTGAAGTACTTCTACGACACCTCTATCTTTTTCAATGCCCGCCAAGTGCGCTCGATCCAGCCATTGACCATACTCTCCTCCAGCCCATTCCTGCTATCGCTTATTCCCTAGTTATTGCGTGTGCTTTGCGGTGACAGGATAGAGAACCCATCGTGTGGAGCTTCGCGACAGAAATTATATGAAATAATTTTTTGTTCAGTTATGTACAGATCCGTGTGGCAGCGTGTTGCATTCCTCGTGTTCACAATATTGGCCGTAACGCTGGCTTCGGAAGAGACAGGGGGTTTTGAGATAGCCTGTCGCCATTTGTTGTGCTATGCGGGCCAACAACACAAAAGCATCATTGTGACGCTGCTGCATGCGCTGGCTTCAAGAGCGCTACGAGACCGCAGTGGCATTGCTTCGAGCCACAAAGAAAGAGCATGAACGAAGGAACAAATCTGACAAACGTAAAGGGAAACACCGCATTTCCGAGGGAAAGCGCTTGGACGTACGTGTAATACAAGCGGCCCTACCTAAAGTCCCTAAAACTTCGCAGTGGCGATGTATGTGGTTATTCACGCACCTCCCCTTTTTTCCTCCTTCTCCGACCTCTCTGAGGCGGACGCCGCGTCGATATTGGCCAGGTACCGTCACGTGACACCACTCGCAGTGTTCGTTTGTTTAAAATTGCTCGCGACTGCCATTTTTGCTCTGGAGGTGTGGACTCCTTGAGGAACAGCACATCTGCTTTGGCCGATACGAACCAAGTCCTTCCTTTGCGCGTGGTGCTGTGAAATACTTTTCATCCAAAAATGACGTCACTCTTCGTTGTCGTAGGCAGTTCTTGCGCCTTCACCTGCCAAAACGAGTCTAGTTACGGCTAAAATCTCTATATGACAATGCCCTTTAAGCGTAACCAGTTGCGACAAAAAACATAGTCACGTAGAATCGAAAGTGAGAACTTCAGGCTGACATTTTTGAATGCACTTGGCGAAGTAATTGGCGCGTCTCTTATTATGACTCGGTATGGTTCAGTGTTTGTTCAATTCAATGCCTGCTGCAATGCTGCAGAATAGCCGCGCAGTTAATTGTGCTGCAGGACATCGCGATCTCTAACTCAGGGTTAATTAACGATTCAGCGGGGGATGCTTTTTGTCAACAATACAAGCTTACGGGTTCTACTTGTCGTTATGCACCGATTGGTTTGTGTTAGCCGTACTGGTTTGCACGTTTAGAATGTATGCGGAAAAGCGCTCGAAATTGTGATTGTGAAACTTCAGAGATTTCACGTTGCTGCTTTGAATAAACAAAACTTGAGTGCAGTAAGTCACATGAAGATTGGTGCTTTTCGTTGAATTCTCTTGCCGCGCACGCATACATTCCAGGGCGAATTGGTATTTGCGGCTCTTTTACATTGACCGATCAGCCGGGGGAATCGTGATGCGAGGGCAGCTATGCAAAACGTGCATGCCTTTGAGCCATTGGGTGCGTGCATCGTTTAGGAACCTCACACATTCGTGTCATTTCATGTGATAGTTTGTTTGCTCTTTAGTGTGAAAGTTTATATCTGCGAGTGGAGCTCTCGCGAAGTAATCGCGTATGATGGCACGCTAGTTCATTCATACGCATGCTCAATCTTTAGGCAATATAGTTCGTATGTGAGATAAGTCCACAAGGCACACTTACAAAATATAATTGCTCCGTCTAACCCCTACAGGAAACAACCACAGCTGTTCGAATGTATAAACGGTGCTTCTTCAAAAATATCAAGGCTTTGGAAGCCTCACCAAACGCTAAAATTGGGCAGCGTCAACGCGAGTTGTTGCTTTTACTGCATCACAGTCACTGTGAATGCTCTCTGCACATATTGTGTACCCTTTGTACGGCACAGCTACCACCATGCACGCGCTGAGTAAGGGAGTAAGAAAATGCAGTCACACTGTACCTTCGGGCTATCGTGCTATCGTGCCAGCTAGCGGAAGGGTAAGCCATAGCTGCCACACATGAACGTTTGAGCAATGTTGTTTCCAGTGTAAAACTTATTCGAAGACGCACTAAATGGTGGGCAAAAAAACAAAAAACCCGAGGTTCTACATTTAAGAATATAGGTGGTGCGCTCAAAGCTAACATACGGTCACAGCGGCGATGAGCGACTCGATCAAGGTCTGATTACAAGTACGCATTGTGCGTGGCAATAAACAGAGCTGTTATGGGCTAACGCTACACTCGTTAACGCGATTTTAGGATGAGTTAGACGGCTGGCGCGAATGCTTTCACAGCACTGACTGCCAAACAAGCGCTTTCTTTGTCAAAGGGCGTCTGCTACGCAGGAGCAAGGCAGGTGGCGCCACGTTCAAAATGCGAGTGCAAAAGAGGGAAGACCGAGGAGAAACGCGATCAGAGGAGGAGAGTGCTGCTACTTTGCGAAGTTCTAGGTCCTTTAGCCCTACCTAGAGTTACTGTAGCATGTACATTAACTCTAGTCCTACCTTACATGTGGCTTCACATCGCGACCACTCCTTAAACTAAGATGGAGTGACGGCTCCCATTGTGGAGCCCGCGTTTTCACTGGCACTGAAAAAAAAAATAAAAGAGGTGTTGGCTATCATACACCCTGGCAGCGTATAGCATGACCTCTTCTTTTCGATTTCGTGTTTTTTTTGCAATATAAATAAGTGATAGCACAGGGTAGGGCAAACTGGGAATATTTGGGAGACCCTTTCTTCTTGCAGTGGACTAACAAAGGCTGAGAATGATGATGATGATGATGTAGTTAAGTCAAGCTCTTTACATGTTAGCCAAGCTGTACAGGTACGCATTTGACTGCCCCAGACCTATGTAGACCCGCTGACCCTTTCACGTGCAAGCGACAAGTGCTATGAACTTGGTGGTGTCGCTGGTCAATAATAATAACCACTAGCCTTTAACGTCCCAAAACCTCTATATAAATATCAGAGGCGCCATAGTGGAGGGCTCCGGAAATTCCGACCACTTGGGATTGTTTAGCGTGCACCTAAATCTAAGCACACGGGCCTCAAGCATTTTCGCCTACAACGGAAATTTTATGGCGGGTATTTGATCCTGCAACCTTCGGGCTGGTGTTGATCAATGCTCCAGAAAGCGGTTTAAAGTTCGGCACATTCCTAGTACCTTGGGAAACGATGCTAAGCGAAACATGCGGACAGATGACTCTGTTTTACAAAAGGGTGCTATAATATTATATGTTCAACTTTCACGCACAGACACGTTAAACAGCCGCATATATTTCATATAACCAGTTGTTTACAGTTCCGTAACGATGCCAATAGTAACATGCATTTTAGCAGCACCAGGAGCGGTAAACTGATATGAAGCGCTGGTGCTCGCGAGGTTGGTAGTCCTGGACACTGCTCATAAATCAACTTCAGCGGATGGCGTCCAACTCAAATTCACGTTAACCCGACGCGACAGCTGTATCAAAGGTGTATCACTTGTAATGTTTATAAAATTGGAGAACCAGCACTGCAACCACAGTTGACGTTTTATTAACATCAGGGTCTCTTTGAAAAGTAGTTTCTATACCTGGCGTGCCCTGGGGCATAATACTTGATTGCCATGCAAAATATTGTCATTCGATTTCTGATGACACCCTGACATTTATTTCTTGCATTCGTCAGGTTAACGCTGACAATGTTAGCGTTTTGTTAACGCTCATGCTTTAAAATTACCCATGTCTGTTCTCGCCGTCGGGGTAGCTATAAACTGTCGATCACCTGCATGTGGCACATGCCTGTGGCACATACCCACCCGCAGGTATGTACCACACGTCTGGCGGAAAGGGTTTGACGATGTGCGTGTTGGGACTGTGATATTTATTTCATAACTAGTGAGTCATATCCGTCAAACCATCTTATTCTCCCACATAAATTTCGGTTTATTACCCCCAGTTAGGTAGGTGAGCATGATCGCGACGTATAAGAGGATAGATAAATAGATAGATAGATAGATGGAGAGATAAATAGATAGATAGATAGATAGATAGATAGATAGATAAATAGATAGATAGATAGATGCTGTAAGTACCTGCAGTACGCAAAGGAATGCTTCGCAGTCGAACAAAAAAGAAGGCAATTCTGCAGTGATTCTACGTGGGTGGAATAATGAAAAGAGCGATGACATGAAAAGTGAGGAGAGCAGGAAAATGTGTGACCAGCGGTTTCTTTCCTTTTTTTTTTCGCGCGTTTTCAGTCATGTGCTTTATGCGCTACTGATTTTTTTTTATAATTTTTAACAAATAAAGTTGTTTCTCTGTCTTGACCTACAAAAGCACTGTAAAGATAAATGTTAACTACGGCAATATGTCAGCTACTGCAGCAAATTCAGCCATATTTCGATATATTTGATTCTTAATGGAGGCCATGCAACCTGGCGTTGAGACATAAGCTGTACTGAAAATTGCTTGAATGAATGCTTGATCTGCCAACTGTAAAAATATTCTTTTGTGATCCGGGCAGTCGGTGCGCTTGTGAGTATAATAGCTGCAACTGAGAATATTTGTCTTTTACGGCAAACCAACTCAAGGCGCGTATTCATGCATGTGTCGTAGCAGCAAATGTTATCGTGCATCTCTGAACAATGAGATGATTAGATTGACTTTGGAGGCCATTTTTATTACAATTATATGGACAATCTCGGCTGGATTTCGCTGCTGGCTTCGGCGTCGATGTCATGCACCATATATGTATACGTATCTATGTATATATATCAAAACTCAAGAAAGAAAAAAAAATCAGAAAAAGCCTCCGGCGTGCGAAATAGAACGTGGGACCTCCGCGTTGTAAATGCGAGCGTTGACCACAAAACCACTGAGGGGTACCTGCTTGAACGTACAAATGGCAAGCTATTTATATCTACCACTTACCTTCCTCCATTAACACTTACCACTGTCAGCGTGCATGTCGGGGGGGGGGGGGGGACTATCGTGTTTTCAGCATTATCAACAAGATGTCGCAATGAGCGCGCGGCGGCTCTCATCTCCCACGCGCACTTTTGCCCGAAGAGAGGAGGGGATTGGAGTGGACGATATTTCGCACGCCCTTATTTCCCGGTGGGGAGAACCATACGTCTTGGCTGGCGTAGGGCTTGCACTGCATAGGTTTTGTTGTAGTTACGGGGCTCACAAAGGTCACTGCAATCGTTTCACAGCCTCCGTTTGCAAATTGGACGCGCTTTTCAGACACAGTGAAGTAACAACTAAGGTGCTTATTCGCGTTCATCTGTATTTGTGAGTACGTTTCGTGTGTCATTTGTGCGTGAGAAACGCGGGACACGTTTCGATCTGCTTGCCATTCTGCGCGTGACCTTCCAATTTGTTGCTATCGCGTCTATCGCTTCACCTTTGCGGCAAAGCTGTGACTATTTTTTTAATTTGTTAGTAATTCAGTTAACTGTAGTTTCACGACAAGAAGAATACTAAAATAAGTTATTTCAATGGTACTTTTACGAAGGCTTCATGCGTACCAAATGCCTTGTGCTGCTTTCAGATACTACTGGGGAAAAATCGCTTCATTTAGCGTAATGGGGGCGGTGTGTTCTGCCGTAACAGTATGGCAGCTGCATGGCACCGGATATCCTCCCTTTATGATGCCCATCATAACCGATCTCAGGTGAGCAAGAGCCTCGTCTTCTATTTGTTTCAATGAACCAGTCGTAACGCTATTTTAGCTTAGTCAAATAAATAGCTAGGCTAGTTGGCATGTGTCCATAGTTTAGAGACAAGAAAGAACAAGAAAGATAGGGAAGCATCTATAAACCCTTTCAGTGTAGGGTGCCTGGGCTCCGCCATACGATTCCCACTTCTGGGCTGTTATTAACACGTGTGACCCCCCCCCCCCCCAAAAAAAAAAATGCGTTGCCGTGGCTGTGACACCAGCTTTTGCGCTCCCTTGCAACATTCAAGAAAGGAGGGGATCCTCCTCTCCAATAAAAAGGTCTAAACAGCTGACTTTCTTGTAATGTCTTAGCGCTCGGCTTTCTGTAGTGAAGTATGCCACAGTCGTACACGTTGCCACTTCAGGGCACACCAAACGTGCCACGGCTATCCGAACAACGCTTCAGTTGTCATTTGCAGTGCGCGTTGTGATTGTCTATATTGATCAAGATTTTAAAAGAGGAAAGCGCCTACATCATTTAGCAATATTGATTGCTACAGGAATCCTAAAATATAACCCACTGACAGTCAATTCCTGTCTTTTTTTTCTTTTTCAGCGTAGCGAACAATTACCACTATGACGTATATGTATGGCCTTTTCAACACGGATTATGTTACTTCGCCGGCTGCATAATTTGCTTACTGGTACAGAGATACCGTGACGTGAAAATTTCAAAGGTAACTATACAGATTTTTGGAAGTGCGTGTATCAAGATTAAGATGCTTATAGCTAGGCAGCGCAAGATGGGAATGCTGTTCCTGTTACAGTTTATGAGGTAATAAGGAAACATTTGTAGAAGGTTGCTTCAGTTATCTTCGTACTTTTTAATTACAACCACCCAAATATTTAATTAGGGTAATGTGGTCTAGATGGAAAGCATTTATATATCTATTTGCACTAATAGATGGGGATGAAGCGAGTCTGAAGGGCCCGCCTTCACAAAAACCAAGAGGGATCCCTAGTTCGATGTTCCTGTAGCTTCAGCGGAGACCCGGCCTCTAGCCGCCAATGCCTGTTGGGCTTGAAGGTCAGAGTAGCCTAGCACAAGAGCTTTCTAGTTATCTCTGGTGGGACGGAGGTGGGGTGGGTAAGATGGGTGGAAGTATGCCCACACGTTGTTATAAAGGTCAGCAAAGTGACAGTGTGGGCCCACACCCGCAAAAGCAGAATTGAAGTGCTTAATACGGCAGTGGACGATACTGTACAATACTTCTTGAAGAAGTGGAGAAGACAGTGCTTGCCGCCCAGACAGGGATGTTCCGTGCAGAGAATTTTCCCTTTTTAGGGTTTTTTTTGCCCGTCATTTTGAGCCAGAGGGAAAAAGGGAATCTTCGTGATATGGCAGGGAATTTCAGGAAAGGTTAAATGCTTCTACGACGACCGATATTTAGCGGTAACAGTGCGCCTTCACCTGCTGTAATTGGTTCTGGCACATGCAACAAGCAAGCATTGGCTTTGAGATTTGTTTCTGATATTTACGCGGGACGATTTCTAGTTCACTATTAGTGTTAGACCTGAAAGCCACTATGTGCAGTGTACTAACCGTATATCAATTAATAAAGTCATGCTTTTGTTGTGCGGCAGTGGAGGAGCTACTCATGATTTTAAAAGTCACTAGCACTTGAGACACGTGTAATTATAGTATGCGTGTGTGTGGATGGGGGCGGAAATTCTTACTGTTGTGCAGGGAAATATGCTGCGAATTTCATCAACGCTTGCAGAGGAAAATCCCCGAAATGTGGAATTTCCATGTCTCTGAAGGGGAATTCTTCGGTGTAGTACGGAACATCACTGCGCCCAGGTGCCACCTTGGCAGAAGAGGAGGAGGGGGGTAGTGGTTAGAAAGGTTTAATAAAGACAGGCAATTTCTTTAAGGGTGCTGGGTGGTCAGATGTTGGGTTCCGTAGCTGGCTGTACAAAGCTGGCAATACAAACAACCATCCGTACGTAGCTGGCAATACAAACAACCATCAACGTTTTTCAGGAGTATTTAGGGTAAAGTGTTTTTTTACCACCAAGAGAAAAGGTTCAAGCTGTGTAATACGATCATCGAACAGCTTGAAACTATATTCTGTTGTATTTGTTCTGTTAAAGGCACAGGAAGTAGAAGAGAATGTAGAATTATTTTTCTTCAAGCTAAGGTAGGCTCTTCAAAAGTGTTCTATCAAATAATAGCTGGTAGGGTGTAACATCTCTAAGCCGCCATACGAATATTAAAGGCGCCGTAGTGAGTGGCTCCGGAAACCTTAATAGACGGGCCTCAACCATTTTCGTCTTCATCGAAAATGCGGCCTCCTAAGCAGGGATTCATTCCCGCAACCTTTGGGCCAGCAATAAAACATCATAACGACTAGACCACCCTTTTAGTCGAAGCGTAAAAAAACGTAATATGCATCTCGATACTCGAGGTTTAACCAAGGGCACCTCACCTTTTTCCTTCCTCTTATAGCTGAAACAGTTCTCCATGTGGTGCCTTTGCGCAACCTGTGGGCTCACGTGCCTGTTTATCAAGTATGACTGGTGCCGCGGCCGCAACCCAACGGAAGAATGGGTTACCCTCCTGGTGTCGGTCGCCAACGGCCTCTGTTGTGCCATGTTCATGAGCTGGTTGGTATTCGCCTGCGCAGCGGGCAAAGGAGGTGAGCCTGTCTTGACGCTTCAGTAAACCACGTCTTTGTTTGTACCTTGTTTGGGTTCTCTTGCTCAACCCGCTTGCAGCGCCAGCTTGCCGGTGACAGTTTAGATTTCGCAGCTCTAGCGAATGATAAGAAAGAAGGGAAATTGTGATTCACAGTATGAAAGAGAATGTACTCACTTTAAATGTAACAAACTGCTCCACTGCAAAATGTCTCATGACTTTCTGCAGTAATGTAGCCTGGCGAAAGAAAAACTGCGTAATACCCATATTTATGTGCGATGTATGATGAATGATGAACGTGCCATGCTTATTGTATCTATTTATTGAGTGTTTCATTTAATTGATCTTCCACAAAAGGTCTGGTATCAAGATTTCTTTCCTGGAGGGCGCTTGTCCCTTTGAGTCGTCTCTCTTTCGGCATCTACATCATCCACGTTCCACTCTACTACTTCTTCTTTGCCCTGGCACGCGAGCGGACGTTCTACTCTCATTTTACACTGGTAAGTCTATTGCTAAACACACTGTTTTATTGCCAGAAAGTAGTTCACGAAGTTACAGTGCCATGAGAGCACGTTAGCAACACAGCATCCAAGATGGCACTTACACACCATTGAAGCATTCGGGATTGGTGCTGAAATATCACAGGACCTCAGCGTTGAATAAGCCACTCTTAGGTTGATAACATCTGGAGCCGGGATGATTCGAATTGATATAAATAGTAATGTGCAAAAAAAAAACCGACCGATGGCCACTTGTGCTTATACTCCTGAAATAACAGAAAAAGAAGTGCTAGGAAAAAATAACAAGAACGCACGAACGTACTTATACTAATATCTGGGGTTTAAGGTCCCTACAACACAATATGATATGGCTGAACGCCGTTATGAAGGGCTCCATCTTTAACTTGCTCTTACATCGCACAGTGCACGTGCCAATACCATTTAACCTACATAGAAATTCGACGGCTAAAGCCGGCATTCAATCAGCAACCTTCGAGTCCACAGTCGAACACTAAGCACGAACACCAGCCTGGCCGACAACACACAAACATCCTGTCGCTTCGAACTTCTACGTAACTACAGTTAAATGTAAAAACAAACTATATTGTCACCGCTTCTAAAAAAGCGATGTCACCTTGTGATCCATCTTGAATAACACAGAGGTTAATTTTAGCAAATGACTGTTCATATACAGACCAACCCACGGTGGTTGAGCTATCACGGTGAAGACGGTCGTCGTATGAACCGTGCAAGAGCTGCCAGGAGGCGTGTCTTCACGAAATTACACGCGTATACTCGTGAATCACACGTAGCATGTGGGCTCTACTGCCATGTGGGCAGCCTGAGCTGGTCAAAGCATGCGCTTTTGGCTCGACAAATCGCAGTGCCCAATTAGGAAATCAAATACATTCAGCAATATGATTGATTTATAAGAAGAATTTAACGCCCCAAACCCACCATATGAATATGAGAGACGCCGTATGTGGAGGGCTCTGATAATTTTGACCTCCTGGGGCTCTTTAATGTGCACCTTATTATGAACACACGGGCCTACAGCATTTTCGCCTCCATCAAAAATACAGCCGCCGCCACCGGCATGCAATCCTGTGATCAGCGGGTCAGCAGCTGAGTACCTTAGCCACTAAACAACCGCGGCGGGGCCACATTGAGCAATATAAATTATATTCATTTTGTTCAAAAGAAATGTTTCATTAGTATTGAAGTCAGTTTGTGTTTGATGAACTTATATTCATTGGCAATTGTGGTAATAAGACAAGTTTTTAGTGGGACGTCTCTCTAAGCGATCATGTTAACTGGCGCTGTTCTTTATCCTACCAGAAGCGAATCTTAAGAATCTGAAAAATAGCAAAAAATACTGGGAATTTGGGATACTGTTTTACCATGACTCGACAACCCGTTACGTGGCTCCATTAGGGAATCACTAAGCACTGTTTCCATGACAATCAATTCACTCGTGAGTTGTGACTGTGATCTTTCCGTTTCACAAGTGTACGCTCATAGTGTTTAGCAGTATTAACCAAATGTATGTTTCCCATTTAGAAAAGCATTATTATCAAATAAACTTTGTACTGCGCAGGTGCTGCTGTCACTTGGGATATTCGTGGTAAGCGCTATGCTTAGCTTCTTCGTGTTCGTGGCCTGTGAAGCTCCGGTGGGTCGACTGGAAAAGCAGCTGCTCATGCCCTCTAGCCTGCAAAACAAGGATCCCAAAGAAATTAGAGTAGCACCGATGAACGGCACAGCACGCAACGGTGCTACAGTTGACAAAGTTTCTAGGTTGGTGGGAGCTAGCCAAAAGGGTCTGGAAGCGGTTATATCTGTTGCACACATAAGTCGCTTGTGAAACATCTCTTTTTTGTTGCTATAGGGCCATGTTCCAGCATTTCGCTCAGTAAGCGTGGTAGCTATGCATCCTACTTTATAAAAAAATAATTGTTGTGGAGTACCTACGTAAGGATATATGTATTCTGACCTCTGGCGAAACGTTCAGAAGGGACAAAGCCCTGCGAAAGTTTTAATGAACAGGAGCAACGGTTGTGAATGGTTCAGTCAAGTAGCAAATTGCTTGTCTCAAAGTTTTGCTTTTCTCTCAATCAGGCTTTCCTATCATCGTTACCCATTGTATAAAACCCCCATGGTGCTATGTGAATAAGCGAAAAGCGAGAAAGAGATATACAATCTCGCAATGTCACGGCATCGTCTCACAATGAGACGGCAGTATATGTAAATAATAAATAGTACATCACATATTGTTCATTTTGCTTCATTTTGTCGTACAACATCATCCTATTGTCACATATATTGAAGTGAAAGAAATCTTGTCATCCAATAATAACAAACTTTGCATTTATACACGTTATTGGAATTGTTTTGTGCTGAATGTCTTGAATGTTGCTATTACAACATCCAAGGACAACCACGGTGCAAGTATTACACATTTGGTAGAAATTGTTTAAGTTGAAATTGTACAAAAAGAGACATTAGAAAATGCTACCTAAATAATGTTCCGTCTTAAGCAGGTGGGCTTTCAAGGGATACAAGAGTTCGCTAGGGGAAGAACTATATATCACCGTACAATTTTGTCTATTTTTGTCATTTTGCTCACTGTTCGCTTCTGTTTTCATATTTGTAGCATATCTTCTAATGTGATTGTCCGCCTCGGTGGATCAGTGGCTAGGGTGCTCGGCTGCTGGTCCGAAGGTCGCGAGTTTGATCCCGGCCACAGTGATCGCATTTTGATGAAGTCGAAATGGTAGAGGTCTTTGTACTGTATGATGTCTGTGGATGATAAACAATACTTGATGATCAAAATTTCCGGAGACCACTACTGCGTCTCTCATAATCACATCATAATTTTGGAACGCCAAACCACCCAAATTATTATTATTATTATTATTATTATTATTATTATTATTTATTGTGACAGGATATTCTGGTAATTTTTAAGCATAAATATTTAATTTATTTGCCTGTCGCTATATCCAGATGTCATTGTGAGCCTAAAATATACCTACGTAAGGATATATGTATTCTGATCCCTGGCGAAACGTTCAGAAACGTTCAGAAAGCACGATGCCCAGCAAAAATTTTAATGAACAGGATTAATGGTTGTGAATCGTTCAGTAAAGTAGAAAATTGCTTGTCGAAATTTTTGCTTTTTTCTCAATCATTCTTTTTTCTCATCGATGCCCTTTGTAGGCTAGAATAGTCTCCATCAAATGAATGAAAACATACCACCGCTATCGTGTGAACTCATTGGCTTACATAGAGCATGCACATTCGGCTCCTAGAAGTATATATATATATATATATATATAAGGGAAAGAAGTGTATACCTAAGGGCTCGTTTTTCCGTGTTTTAACACAATATTAATGAGATCTAACAGACAGTAATGTCAAGGAATGTACAGGGGAAGTTATTAGAACCAATGGAATGTAAATAAGAAGAAAGAAAAGTGGATGAAAAAATAACCAGCCGTGAGCAGGAATCAAACCTACGACCTTCGAATAACGCATTCGATGCTCTAACCACTGAGCTATCACAGCGGCCTTCCCTCCATCCACTTTTTTGGGTTTATATGTGAATTTAGAAGTACGAGTGACAGTCAGCGCCATCTATAAGCCAAACAACGAGTGTGAAAACACTCTTATGCGCATGTTTGGCGTCACGTAGCACGTGAACTTATTATGAGCGGCCAAAACGCAAAAAAGTGAATGGAGGGAAGGCCGCTGTGGTAGCTCAGTGGTTAGAGCATCGAACGCGTTATTCGAAGGTCGTAGGTTCGAGTCCTGCTCACGGCTGGTTATTTTTTCATCCACTTTTCTTTCTTCTTATTTACATTTTATTGGTTCTAATAACTTCCCCTGTACATTCCTTGGCATTACTGTCTGTTAGATCTCATATATATATATATATATATATATATATATATATAAAATTAGTTAATGGGTTATTGCCGAAGAGATACCTGGCACTGGACTGGAAATGGTGCGACAGTTAGTATTAATAGTATCAAGAATCCATGCCTCCATGACTACTGTATGGCCGATCATGAGTTCTGAATATCGCTCTATAAAACCTAGAATCTTTTAAGGAAAGTCTTAAGCTACTGGCCTTATGAATTGATTATTATACTGAATGTGGTTATACGCGCATTTAATACATTGGAGAATATTCACTGAGAGCATCTTCAAGTTTAACTTGTAAAGGTAAAGCAATAAAATGTAATCATTTCTTAAAATCTATCTGAGATATTGGGCACCAAGACTACGATATCATTATAAGAAACGCCGTAGGGGGAGCTCAGGAAATTTTGACCATCTGGCGTTCATTAACGTGCCTTGGCATGATACAGTACAGTGATCTCTAGCATTTCACCTCAATCAAATAAAAAGTAATTAGAAAGACGCCATTGACAAAGTAATATTTATAGGCACAAATAATATGACATTTGAACCTTCGTGCAACAGGTCGAGATGTCTTAGCGGCTGTGGCATTGTGCTGTTAGGCACAATGTCCTAGGTTGGCATTGTGCTGTTAGGCACAATGTCGTAGGCTGTGGCATTGTGCTGTTAGACACAATGTCATAGGCGGCAACAGTGACTGGAACGAAATGGACAAACGTTTGAGTACATGTACCTACGTTAGGTGTGTTCTAAGGAATGTCAAGCGCTCAAAATTATTTCGTTGCAATTTGAAACAATGAGGCCTGTTCATTACTTTCGAAAGTAAAACTTAGAAAACTTGCAGGCGTCATGCACTCATTTGCACTTCTTCTTTATCGGTTCATATAAATATTGACACATGTGCTGAAAAAAAAAACGCACAGAATATCTAATGCTCAACTCACTCGGAAGGCGATAGACGTGTTATTTCTTAACAATCGATGTATTGATCTTCCCCCACCCTCCTGCGACCATTTTCCTCATCCAACGTTTTTCTACATTGCCTCTAGAATCAGTGGCGTAGCAAGCTTAATGAACCTCACCTAGTTCAACACTGCCTCCAAGGTGTATATAGACTGGTAGCGAAGGCTCCATAGAAGCCCATACATTCAGAAAATGGCGGATGATGAATTGCCAATGGGGCTTAGCGCCATCTCTGTGAAGAGGGAACACCTTCAGTGGAACAAAAAAAATAAAGAGGATGTGACGCAATAACTGGTAAACAAGTGACGTTATTTTTGTGAGCACTAGCGCGAAATTTGATCTGAAGATGCTTTTCATGGGCCCCTGATAGCTAAGCACCCGCGCTAAGGCGATCGCCGATGAGTCATCCACGAGTGCTCTTCAAGTAAACGCCAGCTAATCTAATACGAGTTCATGACTAAATAGTGATGTTTAAGTGTACTACCGTTCACTTTGCCTCAGTTTTACAAGGCAACTTATTCTTCGAACATTTATTCGTTGTTCAAGGCATCATCCGCCGATGGATTAAAGGCAACCAACAGCGCAGCAGCGTATACGTGTGATTTCTGCAGCGTGGCTTATTTGTTTCACACATACGCAGGTTTTTTGGTATGCACAATGCTTGTGATCTTCCGTTTTATTAAGAAAAATTGACGCATAGTCATGCGATAATGATGAAATTTTAGTTTTATTCAATGCTCACCAAAACTCAAATTTATTGCACCATACAAAATAAGAACAGACAAAATTGGGGACACTCCCTGTGTTATGTTTTTCTTTTTTCTACATTATGCTCCGATAAATTACCGCTACGTATGTGAATGAAGACATGCGAATTGTACCGTGATAGATAACTTGGTAATTTTCTCCCTATAACACGAATAGTAGGCACTGCATGCTCAAGAAGGAAACCGGGCTGCCAGAAAACAGATGAACGAGTGCTCAGCCAGCAGTGCATTCCTAACTATTCTTTTGTTTCTTATCTATAGGAGACATGGGTCACTAGGCATACGTGTGTTGCTATACTGCATCCTTGCACAGCCCATTGTTTCCAGAGCTACCGACGAAAGCACTCGGCGTTAAATGTAATTTGCATCGTTCCGCTCCCCATTGGACGCTGCACTGAACACGTTCACCAACGATAAGACGCACCTAACAATTTCGTGCACAACAGAGAGCGCAAGCAAGCGCACAACACTAAAACACGTGAGGTGGCGTGTCTTTGCAGACGAATTTTACAAGCAGGCCTTGCCATGTATACCTATGTAGTGCAAGGGCTGCACTGAGTAATAATAGCGTGAGAAGAGGGCGCGAAAAAAAAAACTGAATTTTCGTAATAATAAAATTGTCATAAGTTTTTTGTTTATTACACCTACATTATATTGTTGGGTAAACGAAATCTCATTAGTAAAACTTATTTATTGCTTCAACTTTGAATCAAACTTGGTTTTTTCACTATTAGTGTTTGTTCTCTCCACATATCGTCCCGCTTTGATTGTAGCTCCCATAACTCCCCATGCTGATGTCTCTGGCATTAGCTTCTGAACTGCTTTTCGCCCAAGCTTTTACGACATATTTTAATAGACTTTGCTGCCTCCCTGAATGTCCCCCTTTAACCAAGCGAGTATGCCACGTGGTGACTTTTTCACGTGACGACAGGTTATGTTACGGCTTGTGTCACTCGTTTCGATGCCGACGTCCACGTTCACGGTCAGTTTTTGCCTTTAATGAGGCTAACTAAGGTTTTCGCCTTGAGGCTTTCCCCTCAAAGAAACAGACAACTGGCCAGAGAGTGCGATTAGATCGTCGTAGAAATGAAAAGAGCAGAAAAAATGATGACATATTCCTGCATTTTGGGGGGCGAAGTGCCTCAAGGCATAGGTCTGTACGTCCTCTGAGTTATGTAGTTGTAGTAGCAGTAAGGAGTTACCTCTAGTTTAGTTCTTGCAGTGTTCACTAGATGGCGGTCATTGATTCAAAATTTTATAAAACTAGATGGTGGTACCTGTAGTCGATAATGAAAGATGCGAGATGTTATGATAAGAATGATGTCACCTATGGCGCGTGTCATTAGTGGAAGGCAATTGTTTGATTCAGTGCGGCGACATACGCTAGGGGGAGCGTTGTAATAAAATTAGTTCGCTGTTGACGTGCCGCAAAGCTGGGTGACACCACTACCAGGACCCTGTCGTACAAGAGCGGGGGGCCCAAGCGGCGCGGTGTACACACAGCGTTTCTCACGTCTTTAAATGATAATCGACTCGGCGAATTACACGGAACATTCATGGTTTACAAATGCTTCCCTCCGGAGCCTTCAAGATCAATGTTCGTGTTCTACAGGCAGTACAAACCCAAGCACTGAGAGTGTGCCTTGGTCTGCCCAGATGTACGTCAACAGAGGCAGCAATTCCAATTGCTGGTGACTATCCGAGACAAACTCACATTGTTGTAGAAGTCCTGAAAACGCACATCAGACACTTCGCACGTGATGCCTGTCATCACCTTGCACTGTTGCCTCCAGATAGACACCAAACATAGTTCGCTAAAATGATTGTGAAGTACAACGAGAAACTACCCTCGGGCATCACTCCTGCATCTAAACCATCGATACCCCCTTGGTGTCTTATTCGACCCACAGTGCATCTCAGTGTACCAGGGATCCGGAGGAAATCTGAGCTTTCATCGCTCGTGCTGAAACAACTGTCTCTTCTTCTTTTGCACGAGAAATACTCAGACAGTGTATAGATATATATATACCGATGGCTCCACGGACCGCCAGTGTTCGTCAGGTGCAGTAGTTGTTCCAGCAAGAGGTGTTGCCAACAGCTTTAGGACTGACCACTCCACGGCATCTACAGCAGTGGAACTAGCTGCTTTGTGGCTGCACTTTGTATGGTCAATCGGGAACCACCGCAACCATGGTCGATTTTCAGTGACTCAAGGGCTGCCCTACAATCTGTGCTCTCAGAGTTGCGTCGCGGGCCGTACGCACAGCTTGTTTTTGAAATTCGATGCCTTCTCCACACTTCACACGAGAAATGACATCATGTGAAGTTTCAGTGGCTGCCAAGTCACAGCGGCGTCATAGGGAACGAACATGCTGATACTGCCACGCGGGCAGCTCTTGAAGGAACTCGAGAAGAAGCCATACCAATTTCACGGACCGATGCAGCCAGTAATCTTCGACGACTTGCGCGTGAAGTCACGTTTTCACTATGGTTCCCACCAAGCAACGAGACGAATCGTCAACAACACCTGTCCTCTTTGATGGCTCTCCGCATGCCCATTGGGCTCGACCGAAGAGAAGCCACCCTTATTCATCGCTTATGACTAGGAGTGGCATTTACAAAATCTTATTCCTTTGTCATAGGAATGGCGGACAACGCTCTCTGTGATGCCTTCAATGCGAAGAGACGCTACACCGCATCCTGTGCTACAGTCCTACTGGATGTATGACATCCAGAGACAGTCACTGGCATCCGTTGTTGCGCGCATCGACAACAGCCAAATGTCTGTGGACACTATTATGTCAAGTGCCCGAAAGAAGACATTGCAACAGAAGGCGACAAAAACTTCATTGGAATTCCTACGCGACACGGACTTGAACAAGCGGCTGTAACAGCAGTGTCACACCACGAAATACAAGACTGGACATTGAGTGTGCGTGCCTGTGCTGCCGAATGTGCTGTGTTTATCTCTTTTCCCTCTCTGCTCTCTATCTTTCATCTCCCCCATCCCCCTCCCATGCGCAGGTAGCAAAACAGCTGCCTACAGGCTGGTTAATCTCCCTGCCGTGCTTTTCCTTCTATTTCCCTTCCTTCCCTCCGGAGCCTCGCGCACTCATCATCATTCACCCCGTGGATATGCTGTGATTTTTTGCTGTGTTGGGAATAGGATTTGTATTTTTAAAGCATGCCTAAAGTTATCAAAAACTGTTTTGACGTGCTAGCAGAAGAGCCTTGAAGCTGGATTATGGAGTATATTGTCTATCACTTTGTTGAACGTGGTCGCAGAGGCTGATGCTGTCATGGGTGCCAGTGCTCAAAACTAGAGTATGTTTATCGTATTCCAGCCCCGCTCAATTCTGTGCTGCTTACGACGTAAAAATGTAGCACGGGGAAAAGCGGCACGGCCGTCGTGGCCACTAGTGGATCCAGTCGAGCCTGCGTGCCAAAGAGGTGATGCGTGCACTCACTGCATGAGTGCACGTATGCGCAGTAAACTACCACGCACAAACACAAACCCCTCACGCGCTCACTGTTTGCGGTATGTGAGCGTACGACTTGATATTGGCCGCAGAAAGAAAAACTCTGATTACAAATGTTTCGGAGCGTTTTACACTTTACCATTCCGGGATAGAACTCACTGACGGGTAAGATTTTCTTCACGCTACAATAAACAAAAGTCACCATAAAAAATGTTGTTGGTCCCTTTAAAGTACGTTACGGCCCAACTGGTGCCACCAGATATTGGAGTGTCTGTAATAACGAGTTTTTTGTTATAGGTTTTCGGGTTTGGGTGAATGTGTAGGAACTTCATGTGTGCATTGTCAACTCCCATGCTGCGTCTTAGAGATAGTCAAAAACTTAAAAGAACGATCGAATATTGCCGTGAGCATCGACCATCTGTGGCGGCGAACAAAAGAAGCCGTCTTGGTTGTCTAAAACTGCCCAACCGAGGTGGTCTAATGGCTGAGCTACTCGGCTGCTGACTCGAAGATCGCGGTATCGAATCCCGACTGTGGCGGCTGCAATTTCGATGGAGCCAAAATGCTGTAGGCCCATGCGCACAGATTTGGGTGCACGTTAAAGAAGCCGACCCGGTCAAAGTTTTCAGAGCCTTTCACTATGGCGTCTCTCATAATGATGTGGTGATTTTGGGACGTTAAACTCCTCATATCATCATCATTGTCTTAAACTGGGAAGCTACACCTGTTGACAGTGGAAGTAATCGCTGTGGCTGCAGATGCAATCAATACACTGGCAAATAGATAGTTATGAATGATGTAGACAGGCGACACTGTTCCCGCAGCAATTGGCTGACACTCCTCTGGGCCTGCTCAGCCATTTCGATTGCTATACATACATGCACAAAGGGGGGGGGGGTGAAAAAATACCTACAGCACGTCAGGCTGTTTTCATCATGCTCTGAATTTGGTTGAAACAAAAATATGCAAAAACAGTACTTGATTTTTATCATGTAGCACTGCAGTTGCCTTTTATTACCATCCAGGCTATAGTCGTTTGAAACGAAATGCTGAACAGCAGAGAATGCTGATGCCGCTCTGTTCGCACTTCTTCCCATCTCCACTGCACGTGCGAATAAGCTTCACTTCGTGACGTCGTGCACCCCCTACTTTATGAATGCGCCGAAAGTACTTGTCAACTGTCCATTTATTCATTTTAGAACGAGCAGGAAGCAATATGAGATGCTTCGTTTACTTTCGTAAAGTGAAATTCACATCGAAGAATCTTCCTCTTTGTTTAATTAAAATTCTGAGAGGCAGAATGTGCTGCATGGTTCCTTGTTTATTTTAATCAATGAATGTGCCTCGTGTTCAAGGCCACTGTTCTTGGCCTTCTGCCTCGTATTCTCACAGTCAAGATTATTGTGTTGTGTCCTTCATATTATTACATCTGAATAAAGTAATAAAGAAACTTTGAATTATGATGTTCATGTGCCTTCATGTTTCCGCGATATTTTCAATGATAAGAGGAGCTGGCAGTTCCACCATTTCCTGATGTGGGGGGTGGGGAGAGTGGGATTGTTTATTCTTATGTAATCTTTTACGTGTTGCTCACCGATTCCCCAGAGGCACACATTCCCGCATGTAATGAAGCGTGGTGCATCAGATTGTGTTTCGCATCTTCCCAGCCAAGCTGTCCTTCGGAGGATGTCCACCTCATAAAGGTTTCGATTTTGGCATTCGCGACAGGTTGAGGAAATTGAAGGGGACCAAAGTTTGACAAAATTAGCTGGCGGGGTGAGCATCAAAATTTTGGGCACGCAAGCATCCAACTGCTGGGCTATAAATATAAAAGGAGCTGAGTGGGGGAGAAGGGGAAGCAGGGGGGCTGTTAAAAGTGTTTAAATGACAAGGTGACTATACGAGAGTCTGCAAGAAATGAATGGTATATAAAAAGGAAAAAGAAAAATGCATATGGAGCATAATTCGGCTCAGGTTTTTTCAACGATTAAAAACTTTACTGTGTCATCAGCAACTTCTTCATCAGCTGAGTTAATTAAATTGGATACAATTGTACGCTATGCTGCGCCAAGATGTGGTGCAGAAACAAGCATTGCTTGTAAATTAAAATTAAGCAACCAGTAAAGCTTTGTCTTCGCCCATGTCAGGACAGGTAAAAATAAAAATATGCCTGGCTTATCTCTAGTGGGAGCGAGGGCGACGACTGGAGAGTCCAGCGCTGCTGTCGCCGTGACGTAGTAAACGACATCACGTGACTCGTTTATGCCATCGTCAGTGCAGCGTGCTTGCTTTCAACGCCAAGTCAGTTCACTTTCTAACTTATAGGCTTGTGTATACGCTCGTTGCCGCAGTGCATGACGACTTAGTGTGAGCCTTAGTGTGAATGAGCCTTTCCAAAACGTCGCAGCCTCGATACACTTGAACAATAAAACTGAAATTGGCGAAATAACTTAGAGTTCATCCTCAGGTGTGCAGTTCACTCAGCGGTCACTTTTTTGAGCATCTGTGCATGTGCAAAAATTTTGCGTCTGGAATTAGAGATAAAATGTTTGGTCTGCGGGACGGTGTACTTCGCGGATCTGTACGCATAGAAATTTATTGAGTTTATTTGCACCAAGCTGGAAAGAAAGATTCCCGAAGCATGGAATAACAGCACCCATTTTGTTAAGCTCTTGTATGGTTAAAGAAAATGCCTGATGTAGTCTCTACTCTACTTCTCGGTCTGGTGTGAGTTTCCGTGCATACACTAAAACCACCAAGAAGTCGTGGGATGCATGTTCGATAAAGTCGAGCATGGGCCAACAACCCAGAATTTATTATCGCGTGTACGGCAAGCACTTTCGTGAAAATATTTTGTGCACTACATTAGCGTTGATATCAAGTGAGTACGACATAGGACTTACTGGAAATGTACACATAGGAGTTGGTGACGTTTATTCATGCCAGGTCGACAGGCCTTTTCCAGCTGTCTGCAGCTCAAGGGCGGCCAGAATGAGTTTGCCCTGATGCTGTAATTTTGCGTTGCATTTTTAACGTCTTTTTTGTTAGCAGCCGTGATGTGCTGAGCTGCTGATGAACAAATATGGTTGGTCCAGAGACCAGCACAGTCACTGATAACAAGATACTCTACTTGTAAATATTGGTAGAACAAATAATGCGGGCAGGTATCTTTGCAACGTTCGTACATCACATCGCACCAGTCAATACACCCCGCGCAGAAAAGTGCGTGTAGGGAGAGCAATGATTAAAGAGACAAAATGTATGCGGATGAAGTTCCACTTGTTGAAATATATGTCATATATATTCGTCCAGTAATAATTCTGCTGAAAGTAGCAGCCCACACAAACCACGTTTGTTGTGAAGAGTAATGTTCTTGCGGCGAAATACCTCTATCGATACCCTTATGAAAGGTCAAGCGAACCTAATAACCAATGCGAAACTATCCGTTTCCCTTCGGAAACAAGATACCGCTCTGAAAAATAAGGCAAGGTGTTGCCGTGAGTCCTGTGCGGCAGTCGACACTGATCAAAACGTTACCTCTCAGCCACGCACTTTCCGCGCAAAAGCTAGAAGGTGTGCGTCATCGCCCTTGCCTCAGCAAACGTAAATGTTCGTGCAATATGAAAATGCTTCAATTTACAGATTACTACATTATTTTCATAACAACCCACCTTTTACCAGAGTGTCTCTTCACGATGTGCGTTCATGGCGCCATGCGCACGCTCCATCGAAAGCGCACGACGCAGCAATGACCGCACGTTGGCTCGCTAAAAACCTTTGTTGGCAAGCATTTCTGGTTATTTCGCAGCTAATAGAAACATAACCGAAGCTTGCGAAGCGAGAACAGCCCCGGCAGAACAGCCTGAAGCACAGGGACAGGGGTTGCCGAACACTTTGCACTGCTGGTACCACGTGACGTCGTTTTATACTTCACCGAAAGATTCCGGCAGATGGCGCCACGGAAAGTCCTCACCGCCAATAATTCCTTAGAAATGTTCAGATGAAAGAGAAATTATCTGTTCCTTGACTGTGCCAAGTGTAACACTTTCAATTATGAAGTAACCTGAAACGCTTCTAATATTACGATATAACGCGCATGTGATGGAGGGCTAAACGAGAAGGTTAAAACTTCAAGAGGAGAGTTACACCTAAACCCAGCTATTACACTGTCTTTATTGCGGCGCTTTAGTGAAGATGAGCCATCAAACGCCGCAAGGGAAGCTTTTTTGCCAACGTAAAATGTCACCGTTCTTGCGATGGTCACATGTTCAAGGCGCTTAGGCGAGAAAAATGACAACAGATGCTGAAAGCTTGCCGTGCAGTGTAATTGCAAAATAAAAACGGCAAATATTTGGTATCATAAAATTTTGCAAGTTTTGAGCAGCTATGTCTTCCTGAGTGCTGCCAATAAAAATAAGTTTAGTTGTCCATGTTAAAACGATCTATGTATGCATTGTAAGGGGTAAACCCAATAAAAGGGTTGCTCCTATCTTTCCATTTGTGAATGTAGCAACTCGATTATCCCAAAAAATTACTTCCGTTCTTCAGTAAAATTTTAAAATGAGAAAGTTTGTCATGAAAGTGATGCTGGAGTTTTTACATTTAATAATAACAAAAATAATAATAGTATTAATAATATTAATAATAGTAATAATAATAATTGCTAGGTTTAACGCCCCAAAGCGAGCATATGATTAGAGAGACGCCGCAGTTTCGATCACTTAGGATTTTTTAGCGTGCGTCTAAATATAGATACACAAGCCTCAAACATTTTCGTCTTGATTGAAAATGCAGACGCTACAGCCAGGATTCAATCCCGCGACCCTCTAGCTAATTTTACATTCGATCGAAACAAGAAAAGCGCAGTTACACGGGGGCTGTTTTGGAACTTTTGCAAAAACAAAAACTAGTTTAATTTTCAAGCAAGCTGATGACCAGACGTGGTATTGCAGTGATTATCCCGAGGCAAACATAGGGAACGCATGTCCTGTAGTTTCCTCAACAATGAAGGTGCTTGTGCGAAGGTTGGTGTAGGAACAAGTGAACATAGTGCTTTTTCTTTGGGAGGGGGGAGGGTAAACTGATAAAGGGATCAACGGCTTTTGGGGGTGGAATACTTTGAAGAGCGCGCAAGCAGTAATTTAGAAAAAGTCACTGTTTCCCCACTAGGGTGAAGCAATGAATGCGATAGCAAGACATTATAGAATATCACATAAAGAAAGACAAGCTGTTCGATACTTTCAGCCCACCACTATCAAAAGAGTGATGCTCGAAAGGAACGCTTGGGTGTACACAGGACAAGTGGGAAATAACAAGCGTCATAGTTGTTACGTCTTTGTATTTGAAGAACGCGCCCAAAATATCACAATACAGAGGCCAGCGCTGTTTGCTTTTTTTTCTTTTACTTTGAAATTGCGCTCCGTGGAACGACCCTTGTGCCTCTCCGGCCACGCGGTGGCGTCCGGCACCTAGTACGCCGGTCTTCTCTTTTTTTTTGCTTCTTTATTACGAGTAGTACAAAAGGGAGCCACTTTTTCCGAAGCGTCTCAAGGGAGTTTTCAATTTGAAAGAAAATAAAAACGTTGGCGATAGAAAATACCCTCAAGCTGTTCCGAGATCTACGATTGTGATCGGTAAACGGTGCATATGAATAGCTCACTGTTATAGCTCCAGTCCAAGCAATGGCAAGTGGCTGTGTTGGCTAGCACAGCGGGCTGCGGAGCGAGGGGTGGCTGGTTCGAATCACCGGTATATTGCTTTGAAATTTCCCCCCCTGATCTATGTTTCTTTATGCCTTCTTACATATATATATACTTATACACATATCCGGCACATGGTGACGACGGCAAAAAGTTAGCCGGGAGTGTGTATTTAGTTGCTAATGCAATAATGCTGCTGCGTTTTAAGAAAACGCTTGGGCCAATCATTCCAAAAAAACGGTCGGGAAAGAGTCTACAAAGATCTCTTCTTTTAGCAAGACACTGTGCCCGTGAAATATTAGTAGATATGAGCTCTCATTTTTTTAGCTTGTCCAATCCACCGCATTGAACTGAACATTCTTCAAGCTAGCATATTTATGGAATATGTTTAAAGGCAGAAAGTGTAGTATAGTTACAGCTTCTTAGACACATTCTTATTCTGGGCAGGTATCAGGGGCGGTAACGACGAGGCTGTTCGTTAGTAAATGTTTTTTGGCATTCACCGTCCGGCTTCGTTAACATGAGCTATAATTTTCTGTCCCGAACAAATGTGAACATATCACTTTCTTGTGAATACAGGACCATTAGTTACCCACAATATGTCTACTACTGCATTTCCTATGGAGGCGGAAATGTTGTAGGCCCGTGTGCTCAGATTTGGGTGCACGTTAAAGAACCCCAGGTGGTCGAAATTTCCGGAGCTCTCCATACGGCGTCTCTCATAATCATATGGTGGTTTTGGGACGTTAAACCCCACAAATCAATCAATCAATCATGTCTACTACTGACATTTTGTTACTACTGCTAGCTCGCGTGTGTTTGCGTTACGATTCGAGTACACGTTACGAAAATGCCATCAATGTTCTGTTGTTCAGTTCTCCAGAGTTACCGAAAACAATTTTACTGAGGAGGTATACAATACCAATAATTTTTAACTGAACTTCAAAGTACACTCTGACTTTCAAATCTCTGCAAGAGCTGTATGGTCTATTAAACATTTTATAAATAAGAGCTCTAACTGCAAAATATTGAAAGAAGTTACACAGCCTATTTAGAAATATCTAATGGACTTTTTCACTTAATAACAACTTCATGATTTGATTTTTTTTGGGGGAGGGGCGCAGAATTAGGAGTTGATTTTTTATAATAGAAGGTGTTTAACATCTCAAAGCGATGATATGATTATGAGAGAGACCGTAGTGGAGGGCTTCGTAAATTTCACCCCCTGTGGTTATTTAAGGTGCACTAAAATCTAAGTGCACGGTCTTCCAGTATTTCTACCTCCATCCAAAATGTGGTCGCTGCGGCCGGTACTCGATCCTGTGACGTAGGGGTCAGCAGTCGAATACCACAACCACCAGCACACCATGGCAGGTAAAAAGGAACCGAAATTTGAAAAGCTGCCCCGTGTCTGTGAGTGTACTTGGGAAAATCAGTGCGAACAAGGCAAAGACGGAAGGCGAGAATGTGACGTACGCATCGTTTCCAACTCGCCCAACTGTCTTTTCTATTTCAGTCTGAGATCAAAGGCGCGGAAATTTTGGAGCTCTGAAACATGGCACGGAAGAACTATCGACGCTGCATGCGCACTGAGCTTTTCTTCAACGGGCTTGAAATCGTCGAGGTGAATCAACACAACGGCTTTGGCTTTGATTGTTTACAAGATGTTTTTTTAAATGAACCTATTTCCATATCTGAACCTGAAAAATGTTTTTAAACTGAAAAACTGTTTTACCTGAGGCTTATTTCGGCGTAGCACTGAAATATACCTGTTAAGAGACAATTGCCGCTTTAAAAAAGGCTGCTGTGTGGTAACCTCTAAGCCACATGTTCTGTTCCAGCGTGTACCTTAAACATTTAGTGACCAATTCACGCCTTCTAGAAAGCTCCCTTGTAACCATTGATTGATTTGTGGAGTTTAACGTTACAAACTCATGATATGATTATGAGTGACGCCTTAGTAGAGGGCTCTCGCAATTTCGACCACCTGGAGTTCTTTAACGTGCACCCAAATCTGAGCACACAGGCCTACAACATTTACGCCTCCATCTAAAATGCAGCCGCCGCAGCCGGAATTTGATCCCGCGATCTGAGGGTCAGCAGCCGAGTACCTTAGCCACTAGATCACCGTGGCGTGGCTTCCTTGTAACCACTAAGCTTTGTCACCTTTATATAAACTTTTTAGCCTGCGTCTTTTTTCTCCTTATTATCACTGTCGCGATGAATTCACGATATTAAAAAGTTGGCATGTTGAAAAGCCATTTCAATTAAGTCCATGTGGCCGATAGCGTTGGTTATGACCAGCGGCGTCTCTTCCTCTTTTTTTTCGTCGAGTTTATTACCTTTCTGTTTACATCACATAATCACTATACTGAAGTTGAAATTTCCAGAGGTCCGTTAGGTTTCCATTGGGTTCTTGTCTATTCAATACATTACGTTGGACCTAACAAATAATACGAAATAACGCATGCGGCAAACATTTGCGCTGTGGCCCAGCACTAATGACGTTATACTGCTACGAAACAGGTTTGTGGTCACGCAGGCGGCATTTTATGGGAATAGAAACAGTCATGTGCCAGGCCTGAGGACCTTGGAGTCGAAATTACCAAGGAGTCATTGACCACAATTTCACACCAAATCTTGTTGCTAAAAGACAGCAAACAAACATATATATCAGGAACTAAGTTCATTATTAGTCGCCGTCCATGATATTTATACCCTGTGCCGACTGCACAGCGTCCGATGCTTGTCGCCTATATCACGATTGCATGCTTCGCACGTGAGCTTTAATGACGGACAGATATATAGTTGATATACTTACAGACAAACAGCCAAAATGTTGATTTAGTGCAGTGTTGCTCTATCCAAAAAAAACAGATGCGCACATACACAACGTTAACTAGTACACGAAAGAGCTTTCAGAAGTGCAACTGAATGATCATACAGAATCGTAAAAGAGTTTCAGGATTATTAACATTTATTTTTTACGGTGATCACATTTATCCGCTAAAAACAGAGATTGATAGTGAAGTGCGTACGACGCGTCCTTTTTTTGTATTTTTCCCATACAACTCTCGCTTCCGAGGATGTGTTGGTGTTTGCCCAGTGCTACGGTTCCATTTTAATCGGACCCTTTACTTTTGCTTCTTTATTTTGATGTGAATTCAAAGTTTTTGAAAAAGTAAATTCTCATACGAAAAAGCCCAAACTATGACGTTTCCGAGCTGTTTAGCGGGCGTCAGTTAACCTTCACAAAGTAAGTTTGAATTGCCCCCCCCCCCTCTATTTGTCATTCTCATTTTCATTCCTGCAGTTGTTTACCTGTGCATCATCACCGTCACCATCAGCCTGACTACGCCTCATGCAAGGCAGAGGCTTCTATACCGTGTTTCTGGAGTTAACCCGGTGCTGCACTTGCAGTGGCCACGTTATTCGCGCAAAACTTATTGATCTCATCTGCGTGCTTGATTACCTGCCCTCCTCCCTTTTACGTGCTCGCCCTCTCTGTGAATTCAGTCTGTCACAATTAATGACCACCAGTTCTCTTGGTTTGTGCCTACACGCTTGCCCTTGTTCATTTCTTACTTTTAATTACGACTAAGATGTCATTAACACGCACTTGTTCCTTTAGCCACTCTGATCTGTTATTGTTTCGTAACATTACACCTATAATTTTACTTTCGGTGGCTTGTGGCTTTGCCCTCAATGTGACTTGAGCGCTTGGAGACGAATATTGGAGACGTTAAAGACTTGAAAAGACACAGGAGGATACTATCGCTGTGTGTTATCTACAGGCTTTCTACAAACTTAATCACATATAGAATTAGGGTCACCTTAAAATTCAATTACCCAAAAAATGGAGACGGATTTGGCGCAGGCTGCCTGCACCTAAAGATATACGCGAAATATAACCAGTCCTTACCCAGGCCGTTTACCGTAAGGATTATAAAGAAATAGTTAACCGCAACCATATGGTCCTCATTAGGAAAACTGGTACATTGTGCTTATTTATTTAATTACCTATCATCAATTATGCAATTTTTTATTACTTTCAATTAGGCCACGTGCGTTCATTTAAGTTGAACAGGGCATTTCAAAACAAGCGACCCAATATTTCGTAGCTATGTACATGCTGCCGGGTGATTTTTTTATCGGCATACTAGTAAACAAAGAATTCTTAATCAATTAAAATATTTATCTGACCATTCCTACAAACGTGCTACTTCTGTGTTTGCGGTACAGGGTTTGCAAGGCTTGAAACGTGGTTGACGGTACCTCCAAAAGTAGTATAGTATACTGGTGGCCCATGAAAACTAAATTCAAAATCAGGGTTGTCAGGTTTGACTATCTTGTGCGTATTTGGCATAAAAAACATAAAAAGGTTCTTTGCTACTTGGATCTTTTTTGGCTACTTTCTTGTTTCCCCCCCCCAATTTAATTAAGGTTATCAACATCAGGTGACGTTGCAGCGGTGATGTTCGAGTATACGGTGCCAAACATCAAGGTCAAAGCGTGCTTCCGGCTCCCAAAATTGAATTATCTACTTTGATTATACAGATAATGAACTTTCATGAAAAGAATGGTGGAGTAGCCTAAACAGGCAGGAGGGCCAATGATAGGGATGAGAACACACACACACACACACACACACACACACACACACACACACACACACACACACACACACGTGCGCCAAGCACGCACAAAAATACGTTCAGATGCGAGACTGTAACTCAGCGAGAACTACTGCATGGTGACCCATTTCGCAGATCATCCATTCCTGAATACGGCTTTAAATCACAGTTGGAAGTGAAAAGGAATTGGAAGCCCTCCCCACAGAATCCGACCTGCAATATCCACATTACAAATCGGATATCCGACATTTCAATTGAGAGTTGAAAAAAAAGGACACAAGAAGCAAAGGTGGCAGCGCAAGCATTAACAATTGTGTTAGAGGGCTTGTATTGCCACCTTTGCTTCTTGTATCCTGGTTTTTCCGTGCTCACTTTGGCACGTCGCCCACTATCGCACTACAGCCAACTATTCTAGGATATCCGATGAACTACTTGTATCAGTTCCTAGGCTAAGGTTTGGGCTGCATTTCCGGAATGATTATCACGGGAAAAAATCATTACGAAACAGGCAACTGTTTATGATTCGATGCCAGCACACATGGCAACTAATCGTCACCAATTCACCATTGCAAATAACTTCTCGTCCCCCTTCAATGAAGTATCATCTGGTGTTCCACAAGGAAGCGTCCTCGGTCCTACACATTTTCTCATCTGCATTATTGATCTCTGACGTAACGTGTGCTCTACAATTAGAATATTTGCCGAGGACTACAATTTATATCGCCCAATGGAATATACAGATGACCATATGGTTGGAGCAAAATACTGTGTAGGGCAAGATGCAGCTGTTATATACCTTCCTCTTGAGGGATAGTGGTAATATACCTCTCATGATTTGAGATGCCGGTACTTTGCTATGGAGCAAAAACGTGGAGACTTA
Source organism: Rhipicephalus annulatus (assembly GCA_013436015.1). Classification (NCBI taxonomy): domain Eukaryota; kingdom Metazoa; phylum Arthropoda; class Arachnida; order Ixodida; family Ixodidae; genus Rhipicephalus; species Rhipicephalus annulatus. The sequence continues at coordinate 474,618 of WOVY01010334.1, forward strand.
CCAAGAGGATTCAGCTTAAAATGGAGACGACGCAGTGAGCAATAAAAAGAACAATGGTAGGTGTAACCTCAAAAGACAAGAAGAGAGCAGAGTGGATTAGGAAACAAACGGCGGTTAAGGATATCTTAGTTGAAATCAAGCAGAGTAAATGGATATGCGCCGGACAGGTAGCGCGTAGACATGATAACCACTCGTCATTAAGAGTAACTAACTGGATTCCCATAGAACGCAAGCGGGTTACGGGGAGACAGAAGGTTAGGTGGGCAGATGAAATTAAGAAGTTTGCGGGCATAAATTGGCAGCAGCAAGCACAGGACCAAGTTGACTGCCGGAACATGGAAGAGACCTTTGTCCTGCAGAGAACGTAGTCAAGCTGATGATGATGATAATGACTGTGTAGGGTAGTTAATGGCTTATTGCATTGAACATGTCAAATTGTAATAACGTCATTTACTCGGAAGGCTACACCTTCACTATATTCATACAATATCAATAAAGACAATCTTGCAATCCCTACAGAATATAAGAATCCAGGCATTATATTCAGTTAGCAGTCAGTTCTTTGACCAGGTTGCCACAAATAAGTAACGTAAGAGATTGTCAAGCTTCATCTTCACGTCACAGAAACAAGTGGCGAGGTCAATTTTGAGTTGCCACCTGGTCATTGTGGGATAAGTTGAATTGATTCTGCAAACAACATCTCATCGAGAAAAGCATATCCTGCCTATTCCTCTGTCAACGATATACGCTGCAAGGCAACTTCGTAACCTGGCAAGTGGTCTGTGTCTGCTGAAGTTGAACACCCCAAGCATAAGACATACAACACTCCACCAAACACACCCCCAACAGGAACTTTGACCTCCATCCAGACTTCGTCAACATGAAGCTTTGCTTCGTTGTCGGTTTGGTTGGGCCTTGCCTTCACAAAAGCATATACAACCCTCATTTAGGTGACCGACAGTGCGGAAGGTGAGGTTTGCGGCCCCGAAGAAGACATCGACCATCTGCTAAGCCATTGCCCTCGATTTTCCGCCAAGAGACAAAACCTTTTTGACGCGTTCCGACAGTTGGACGATCGACCATTCTCTGTGCAGAAGCTGCTGGAGCACCATCGATGTCTTTCGTCGACTCGCAAGGCAGTTAAAGCCGTCTTGCGCTTTCTGAGGACTATGGGCCTATGCGAGTGCGTTTGACTTTAGCTGAGTACCACCGCTGCATATGCGTCAGCCCATCTACCGATAATTTTCTCATATCTTTCCCTTCTCTTTCCTTTCCCTCCCATCTTTATATACCCTTTTGCTATTCTCCTAGCGTAGGGTAGCAAACCGGGCATGTGCCTCGTTAACCTCCATGCCTTCTCTTTTGTTCTTTCTTCCTTCCTTCTTGGTCCGACCACATCACCTCTATTTCACCCAAAGCCTCCCAATTCTTGGTTTACTTGCGAGAAAAATTAAGAAATGCTCCTTGAAATGTTCGCAAACTAGCGTACCTAACGCTCGTTCGCCTTCAATTCGAGGGCACTTCTCCTGTTTCCTCTGCTGACCATAAATACCTTATTAATATACTGGAACAAGTTCTAAACGGGACAAGTGGCTTAATTTATAACAATTAAGGCTATCAGTGTAGTGTCGAACAGATCAAACTTAAGCTTTCATTACCACCTTTGAGTACTCACGGTGACATTGCTTTGCTGACACTGTTTCACACATTCATTCATTCATATCGAAAACTGGCATGGCTAAAATGGCCCTACTCACGTCACAAATGCTTCATAATTATTTTAGTTATACACATATTTATGGATCAACACGTGCATTCAACTGCTCTGCACTGCCACGAGCAGACCGATGTTGGAATTTCCTGCCAGATAGCATCGCATGTATGGGCAACACTGCTGCATTTTGTCACGCATTGACCGATTCTCTTGCCAGAGCATAGTAAAGGTATTTCTCATTACATCAGAGAGCCCTCTGTGTTATTGTAATATTTTTTTCGCAAATTCTTCATTTTATAATACCATAGTGTCCTTTATTTCTCTTTGTTTTTTCTCTATGTGGATCACTTTATTAAAAGTGAAGAATTTTTAGCGAACTTCGGCTACTTTGAGCGTATCTATCTATCTATCTATCTATCTATCTATCTATCTATCTATCTATCTATCTATCTATCTATCTATCTATCTATCTATCTATCTATCTATCTATCTATCTATCTATCTATCTATCTATCTATCTATCTATCTATCTATTATCTATCTATCTATCTATCTATCTATCTATCTATCTATCTATCTATCTATCCATCTATCTATCTATCTATCTATCTGCCTACAACTTTTAGCTCTCTTGGCCATTTTGATGATGGGATATATACCAAACTTTCTATGGCACAACATGGCTCTATGACGAGCGTAGGTGACTTGTCATGACCTGAAAATGAAGATATGTAAGCATGAATGTCATGATTTACACGTCATGGTCTTGCGGCTCTTGTGGTGGTTTTGTTCAAATGACATATTGCAAAACTGGTCTGGTATGACTTCACTGCATGGCCAACATAAGTGGCAGGCCCTAACGTAGAAATCATGGCGCGCATATCATGTAAGTCATCACTACACGCCATACGCTCATGGTGTGCTCGCAGTCCTTTTGCTAGCTTCGCATATAAAAAAACTTGTTATCACCTGACGTGAATGGCTGATGAAGGTATTTGACTGGAGCAAACGCGATAATCAGGACATGCGTGTCATGTGAGAACATGACTACATGCCACGCTCATGGTGCACCCGCGGCCGCTTCACTAGCTCCCTATATACCAAATTCGGTATAACGTGACGTGAATGAACGACGAAGATATATCACTGGCGCCAATATGATAATCATGATAGGCATGTCATGTAAGAACATGATTACATGCTACGCTCAGAGCGCGTTCCAGGCCGTTTCACTAGCTTAACTTATACCATATTTGGTATTACGTCACGTGCATGGACGATGAACATAAATGCGAGGCGCAAACATGATAATCAAGACATGAGAGTCATGTATTTTATAAAATTTAATTTTGGTTGACTGCATCACTTTAGAGATAAATAGCTCCTGTGAATATTTCCCGAATATATGTTTTATCTTTTCCGATGTTGTGATTTTCTTTTTGTTACCAGTACTACTCTAATTAATTACTTTTTATTGCGCTGCTCCTTATGTAATTTAGTACATGAGTGCTGTTCACGCACATTGTATTTGGAGTGACACTTCATAAAGCGGACTTTTTGTACTGGCCCTCTTACACAACGTCTGAACAGATGCCTGTAAGATATTTTAAATAAAATTAAACGAAACCAAACTGATTTTCGACGCACTCCTCAAGGCGTTGACTTTTCTTGTCGCAACTTCAATTCATTAAAAAAAATCATGCAAGACGCTTGAACGGTCATTCCTTTGACGGAGCCAACACTACGGAGTCATGAATGAAATAATGGCTGAAGTCAAGTTTATGCTGGAAATCACTAATTATAGGTTTGAAGTGCTAGCGCTGCAAAGATTTACAGTTTCAGAATCAAAAATTGGGTTTGAACGACAGGGTTTTATAGTTTGGTCTGCAAAACTTTTGCTTTTAGTCAAATAAATATATATGTCGAAGTGGTTTTCCCACATGCAGGGCTAGTTTTGGCAACTTTGAATGCCTTTGATTCAAGTTCACTACATTTAGGTGCATTGTTTTCAATTTAATCACTCTTTTTCACGTTTTAGAACTCGCAACTCTGTTCAAGAGTGTTACATTATGTTAACGCAGTGTAGCTTATCAAGTGTTTCTTTATGACAATCAGTCATTCACAGCATTCGCTCTCTTAGACTTCACTCCACGAAGTGTCATTTTAATGGCGCTGCAGTCGTCATGCTGCTGTGAATAATAGTCAACGGGGCGAACAGCTTAGCGGAAATTGCATCTGGTTTCCACAAATTCGAGTGGGACCAGTCAACTGCTGTCTCGGTAAATTGATCCACAGCACGATGAAATTGGCTAATTTTTACACAAGTTCGAAAGGAAGCATTATGTGTGTAAGAATAAAGCATCGCTTACTGATAATTGTAAACTGATCACGTACTGTACAACCATATGACAGCGCATACGACACGTATAAGAGAATGCACATAAGGTCACCTTCACTTCCACAAGAAGTGCGAGATGTAGGAGCAGTTGATTGCGCCCGGCTGATGACGACAGCGAAAATGCGTATTCACGCGTCTCCTTAACATCGACACAGAAATTGAGAGAGAGAATGCTGGGGGTTATCCCCTTTCCCGCGATGTTAAATCCAGATAGCTTTATTACCTGCCAGGTCAAAAGCGAGCGCTGCCGTAGTCACACTCGTCCAGGAAAAACCCGTTTCGCGTATACGCAGATGCCCAAGGACGCAAACCTCATGAATAAGTGGCGGCAAAAGGACGGGGACACGTTCGCCAGAGCGCGGTGCAAAACTCTTTCACGCTTGCACCGCGCTGGCTTTCCGACCTAACTTTCTATCCATTGACCTTCGCGTTGGTCGCTCAGGAGTGACCTGCGTGTAAATACAGAAACATCGCTCCGCTAAAAACAGCTATAGGCTCATATGCCAGATAAAATTGTCGCAGCGAATTTCTCACAGTGCCAAGCTGGACCGCAAATCTATAGAGCTGACGATACCGTATCTGTGTGACTTTGTGCCTATGCGGTGCAGTGTGAACTTTCAATGCGATAATATTAGGTGCCTGTTCAACAGGGCTTTTGCTGAGGTGTAAGAATGTCTGAGAAAAAAAAAAGGAAAGGTCCAGAGAAATAAATAAGCTGGGGCCATGGCCAACAAGCGCAGTGCGAAAGTCGAAAGCGCGCTTTATTATTTTAAAGTATTCTCGATGATCGTGACATGATTGGACGCTAATAACGCGTATAGAGAAAACAAAAAAGACGGTTTGTTTACGAGAACGCGCTTTAGGCAACAAGACACATTATTATTTCTCGCAGTGTTGCTTAAATGTTTCCCACCACGCTACTGTGTATTACGTGGAATAGCTATCGTTCCCATTTCCGCCGCAGCCGGGATTCGATCCCGTGACGTGAAAGACAGAAATGTTCTTCTGCAAAGCACAAGGAACAAAAAAAAGAACAAATTGACTGTTGCTTATGGTAGGGATGTATACGCAAAAGTTACAAGGAATTTACGACGGGAACTACAGATGTTTTCAGTAGTGCCATGTGCAAGCCCGTGTATTAATTCATTAAATGCCTAGTAAGCCTGTACTCATTCATATTTTATCTAGAATTTTTTCAAGGGAGATCAAACGACCAGAAAAAGTCTGGTATTGTTTAAAAAATGAGAAGTATCACTTTTTACTGCACTAATAAAAAAGTGAAAACGAAATTCATATGTTCTTCACTGTACTGAGTGCATACCTTTGCTAATAAAATTGTCCTCATTGTTCTAGCTGGTGCTGTTTTAATATAATAACTTCATTGTACTAGATAACTTGTTTTTACACAAAGCGCCCAATACTATCTGGCTAATGTATTAAGATATGGCCCACTGGCGCACTTTCTATCTGCGGAAGAAGCATCTCTTTAGGGATGTACACCATATGCAAGGACAACTAGGATTCTGACTGAAAAAATTTCTACTATTCTTTAAACGAATGCTCCAAAGTAAACGATTTAGGCTAAATAAAAATTTCTCATTTTTTGTGAGTTTTATAAATGTATCTATAGTATAGATAAATAAGACAGAACACCTGAATGTTAGGCCAGCTGTTCTAATTCTGCCCTTCGTCTTTCCATTCTTCGCTAGCGTAACATGCACCTGTGCCACAGCACTGGTCTCATTCTTCATCATCAGACTCATCACACTCGGCCATGACTGCAAACATTATCGGTGGAGCGGATGACAATGTTTAGGTGGCGATGCTGGCTGCAAGTTAACAAGAACGTTTCTGGTGGCCAATGCTGGCTACATCGCGGTGGACGGTCCCGGCTATGCCACCACTTGGCTCGTTCATCTGCCGTACGTACGTCCGAAGGATGACACTGGCTATTTCGGAGTGGCCGGTGCTGAAAACCTGCCCGAAGTGCATCTGGTGGGCGATGTTGGGTGTGTCATGGTGGTCGAGGTTTCTCCATGGTGAGACGTATTCTGACAACTTGTAGATGCTTCTAGCGGGCGGGCCTGACTGCGTCGTAGTGGTCAGTCCTGACTACACTGCAACGTGGATTGGGTATCTGCGAGTAACATCTCTGGTGGGCGACCCTGGGTGCCTCGTGGTGGTCGGTCTGGGCCTCGCATGAGGTCGCGCGGGCTGTGAAAAATGCATTGGGCGGCCGGTCTGGGCTCCGTTGCGAAGGAATGTGCAGATTTCGAATTCAAAGAGGAGATCGCCCGAACAGCCGACGAGGGCGCTGCGCCATTGGCGTGTTTTCACGGTGCCGATTTTCGCTTACGTTTACATCACCAACACCAGAAGGATGGTCAAGACACTTGTGAGCGAAAAGCATCTTTCGCGGCTTGAGCAAAACTGACAAGCCCCTTTGGTTCGCCACACTCTCTGCGTTAGTGATGGAACGTGCACAGTCTATCCCATGTACATCCGACGGCTCCGAAGCCCGTCCGCGTGACACACTGGGCTCATTCGCAAAGGGGTGCTGTGCAGAATTCAGGTAAATAGCTGATGGTACATCGACATGCGGTGGCACTATGGACTGCACAACACTCTTGCGCTTGTTCCGGAGAACGTCACCTGACATCAACTGGATCGGCAAACCGAGTTCCTTTGCAAATCTTCCAGTGCAAATCTTCCATAAATTTCTGTGGGTCCTGTCCTCTCAGTACGCCGGGTTTTACCATGTGTGGCTGCTGGTTCTCGTGTTGTTCTTTTGCCACATCTTCCTGCTCAGTTAGCACGAGGTAGACGTCACTATATAGGGCCAATGGTTTCGCTTGAAGTTGTAGATTTAGCTCCGACGATTCTGAGTAGACAGTGCTGACTGTCACAAACTCATCTGCGTTCTGAATTGGTAGCGTATCAAGCACGAAAGGCATTAGCTTGTCCAAGTCCCGAAGGAAAGATGGTATTGAGACCGGCGTTACCGATTCCCGGGGAGGGAGTCTAGTCTTCCATTTTCGTAGGAAGTTTCTTGTGCCAGACACTGGCGCAGCGCCCCGTGAGTCCTATGTTAGTACGAGCGGAGCGTGGGAAGCTCTCGGTCAAGCTGCAGTGTGCAGTTACAGTCCTGAACATGTCGTCTTCTTCGGCTTCGTTCTCTGTAAGGGCGATTTCGGACTTGGTGGCAAATAGAATCCGTCCGAAGGCAGCTATGACCATGCAGCCCCAGCCCGCCCAGCACTGCTGACGCACACCTTTGTACCGGTGCCACCATATCGAAGGCGGTCTGTGGCCATGGACCATTTCTGCGTTGCAGTGCAGGTCTCACGAGGTCTCAGATGGTTCACGGCTACCACCCAGTCTTCAGTATTGTTATCGAAGCCGTGAAACTCCGGTATTGCGCAGGCGGCTTGCGATGAGATCGCTGGTGGCAATGGAGAAAGCGCTGACGCGAAACAGCCCAGCTGGTCGAAGAGCAGCATGAGGGCACGTCTGAGCTCTCTGCTTTGCTCTGGTGAGTTCTCAAAGCATTGTGAGGCTACTGCGTCCAACATGGTGTTAGTAAGATTGCAGGAAACAGTGCCGACCTCGATACTATCAATGCGTTGACCGTGAAACGAATTCTTCAGATAACAGGTGAAAACTAGAGAATGCCTTCGGGTACTCCATACGTGGAACCAATGGCGACGTACAAGAAGCCCATGGTGGTTACTGCGCTCACTGCGGCGGGATCCTTGTAGACGGGAACTTGCACAGCCCCTTTGTGTATGTCAGGATCTGAACAAGTCCTGAGCGAGAGGTTATCGTCACGGGTAGCATGAACAGCGTCCCCAGGCAACAGGATCCTGTGCGCCATCTTAACGACGGCGGAGTAAACCTGCCCTTTGGCCGCCGCGGAGGCTGGAAAGCCGTCCTGGAGTGGTGGCGTAGGTCCTACCGGCAGTCGTAGGATCCCGGTGTCCATGTGCGAGGAAGTGTGGACGGCGTTTAGTGGGTGACAGGACCCTGCTGCCGGTGAGATATGTAGCGCCTCAATGCGCTGCGCGACAAAAAGGAAGAAGTTGGCATTTGGGCCGCGCGGCACGTGCAGCGCGATAAAAAAATCAGTTCGAAAACCGAAAGCTGTCAGGGCTGGATCTTTCTCGTGTAAGCTCCGACAGTTAATGGTGACCCGATAACGAACACACAGCCCCGATCATCCCGCATGGATCCCGCCGGCTCTGCCACCAATGCTACCGTTCCTGACGCCCAAGAAGACGCCAGACCTAGCGGTGCTGCAGTCGCTGCGATTCAACATGTCAACCTGCCACCATTTGGCCCAACAGCCCCAGCACATGGTTTCTGCAGGTCGAGGCGCACTTCCGTCTACGGCGAATCACCAGCCAACAGACCAGGTACTGGAATCTGGTATCCTGCTTACCTCCGGACGTAGCCGACGACTTAGCTGATATTTTAGCGTCGCTGCACCGGACCCTTCCCTACGACACGTTGAAGGCAGCTATCATTTCCCGCAAGTCTGAGTCCGAACACAGCAGACTCCAACAGCTCATCACGGCTACAGAGCTCGGTGACCGTCGCCCATCACAGCTCCTGCGACGCATGCGCCAGCTTCTTGGCGGCCCCTCCGCCCCTCAAGAGGAGAAGCTGTTACGTGAGTTGTTCCTCCAGCGCTTACCGCAGAGCGTGGTCCCGGTCCTCGTAGCTGCTGGAGATGTCCCACTAGACACACTCGCTGAAATGGCTGACCGAGTGGCGGACTACTCGCGGGCACATAGCCTCAACGCCGTTACTACACCGCCACCGGCCACCGCTGCAGACCCGGCGCTCGCGAGCATCGAGAACCGTTTGGACGCCCTTGTCAGGCGCCTCGATGACTTTGTACCTGCGCATCATCGACCGTCATCCAGGTTCCAGATACACAGTCGCTCCTCGACACCCCCATGTTCTCCGGAACTTCGGCCACCCGACGCGCCGCGGGACGTTTCATCCTCAACCGTGTGCTGGTACCACCGCCGATTCGGTGCCTCTGCTCGCAAGTGCACTCGCCCGTGCTCCTGGTCGGGAAATGCGATGACCGGCCACTGACGGCGGCAAGTGGTACTGGTCGAAAGTCATGCCGCCTTTTCTATGTTTCTGAAAAGATCACTGGCGCTTGCTTCCTAGTCGACACAGGAGCCCAGGTTAGCGTCATCCCGGCCTCGTTTGCAGATCGCCGTCGCAACGAACAGACCTGCCCACTGCAAGCGATCAACAATTCCGCTATTCGCACATACGGCCAACGCTCTCTTACACTTGGCCTTGGACTACGCCGTACGTTCCGCTGGATTTTCATCCTCGCTGACGTCTCGCAAGCTGTTCTTGGAGCTGACTTCCTCAGTTTTTTCAACCTTGCTGTGGACATGCATGCTCATCGCCTCATTGATCTCAACACCCGCCTCTCCATCAACGGTGTACTCTGTACTTCCTCTCCAACGGGACTGCGAGCTCTCACACCTGCTTCGCCGTATGCAAAAATACTTGACGACTTTCCCAGCATCACGAAGCCGCACACCAGAGAGTTACCGGTGAAGCATTCCATCACTCACCACATTGTGACAACTGGACCTCCCGTTTTCACACGACCCCGTCGACTATCTGGAGAACGCCTCGCCATCGCCCGCCGTGAGTTTGAGCACATGCTTGAACTCGGCATTGTGCGGCCTTCCTCCAGCAACTGGGCGTCGCCACTCCACATGGTGCCGAAGAAAGATCCTGGTGACTGGAGACCATGTGGGGATTTCCGCGCTCTCAATGCCCACACCTTACCAGACCGCTATCCACTTCCTCACATACAGGATTTCACATCAAATTTGGCTGGGTGCACAATCTTCTCTAAGATTGACTTAATGAAGGCTTACCATCAGATTCCTGTAGAACCCGCCGACATTCCGAAGACGGCCATCACTACCCCATTCGGTCTGTTTGAATATGTGAGGATGCCTTTTGGATTGCGCAACTCTGCACAGACCTTTCAGCGCACTATCAACGAGGTCACGCGAGGTCTCGATTTCGTATTTGCCTACCTTGATGACCTCCTTGTAGCAAACTCAACCGGCCCTGAGCATGAAGCCCACCTGCGCACCCTGTTCCACCGCCTGGATGATTACGGCTTCGTAATTAATCCCAATAAGTGCGTCTTTGGCGTCGCTACAATAGAGTTCCTAGGCCACCTTGTCAATCCAAAGGGTGTCCAACCACTCGCCAGCAAAGTGAAGGCTGTTCAAGACTTTCCAACCCCTACTTCACTGAAGAGACTCCGAGAATTTCTGGGCCTACTAAACTTCCATCGCCGCTTTTTTCCAAAGTGCGCCACATTCCTAAAGCCCTTGACCGACCTATTGGCTAAAAAGAAAGACCCGGCCGCGCCACTGGAGTGGCCCAAGGACGCTGCACCTCCCTTCGACACTGCCAAGAAGGCTCTGGCAGACAATACCATGCTCATACATCCCGTCCCTGATGCCCCAATTCGTCTCATCACCGATGCATCATGCGTGGCAGTTGGCGCTGTTCTCGAGCAGCACGTATCCGGTTGGCAGCCCCTTGGGTTTTTCTCGCAAAAACTGAAGCTACCAGAGACAAAATACAGTACATTTGCCCGAGAACTCCTCGCGATATACCTCGCCATCAAACATTTTCATCATTTATTGGAGGGCCGGGACTTTTACGTCGTTACAGACCACAAGCCCCTGACGTTTGCCTTCCATCGCAATCACAGCAATTATACTGCACGGGAGATCCGTCAACTATGCTTTATTTCCGAATTCACTGTGGATCTCAGACACGTACATGGGCCGGAAAATGCTGCTGCTGATGCACTATCCCGCATCGATGCCTTGTCGACCCAGCCACCACTAGACATGGAAGAGCTAGCAGCCGCCCGAAGAAACGATCCTGAGCTGCATCGTCTTCGCTCTTTATCCACGTCTCTATCGTTCACGGAGTGCCCGCTTCCATTTTCTACCCCATTAATAACGTGCGATACGTCTACTAGTGTCCCTCGGCCCTTCGTGCCTTCAGCTTTTCGTCGTGCAATTTTTGATCAATTGCACAACATTAGCCATCCTGGTATTCGTGCGACCAAGAACCTAGTCACATCTCGTTTCCTTTGGCCAAGCATCAATGCTGATGTCTGACGCTGGGCGCGAACCTGCCTTGAGTGCCAGAGCGTTAAAGTTCACCGTCACACTGTCACGGCAACATCCCCGTTTCGGCCTCCAGACGCAAGGTTTTCTCACGTCCATCTCGACATCGTCGGTCCTCTTCCGTCATCGCAAGGAGCCTGTTACCTGCTGACATGTGTGGATCGCTTCACCAGATGGCCGGAAGCGTTTCCCATTTCCGACATTACAGCACCAACAGTTGCCAAGGCTTTCACAAACGGCTGGGTGTCCCGCTTTGGATGCCTCTCTGTCGTCACCACTGATCGCGGTCGTCAGTTTCAATCGGCCCTTTTAACCGCACTTGCCAATATCCTGGGCATTCGACACATCCGCACAACTGCCTACCATCCTTCCACCAATGGCGTGGTCGAACGGCTTCATCGACAACTGAAAGCTGCCCTCACTGCTCACCAGCCAAGGGAACGTTGGCTCGACCACCTCCCCTTCGTACTTCTGGGCATCAGCATTGAAAGTGGATCTCGGCTGCTCATCAGCTGACCTAGTCTATGGCGTTTCCCTGTGTCTTCCAGGAGAATTCTTCGAGCCATCATCGCCACCTTCCACTCACGATGCCTCCACGTACATTCGAGAGCTGCGCACCACGTTTCGGGACCTTGCTCCTGTGATTCCTGCCGACCGACACCCCCAGTCTGTCTTCGTCAGTCAGGATCTGCATGACTGCAGTCACGTCTTCGTTCGGCGTGACCAAATACGGCCACCACTAACACCAGCCTATGATGGCCCATTCCGCGCACTCCATCGTACACCTAAGACGTTCACGCTGGACATCAATGGCCGTGAAGACGTCGTGGCTGCTGATCGACTGAAACCTGCATATATCGCCACTCTGGCGGCCGCGGGGTTTCACTCTAAAGTCTGGATGCCAACATCCAAGCATGTCCACTGGGCGACTCCTCTGGTGATTCCTACGGCTCTCGCTCTACGGGGGAGGGGGGGGAGCCCTGTAGCGCCTCAATGCGCTGCGCGTCAAGGAGGAAGAAGTTGGCATTTGGGCCGCGCGGCGCGTGCAGCGCGATAAAAAAAATCAGTTCGAAAACCGAGAGCTGTCAGGGCTGCATCTTTCCCGTGTAAGCTCAGACAGATAACCTCAGCCGGATGGTTCAAATTTCGCAGACTACGCCATTGTAGAGAAATAAAACACAACGCCTGTATGCTACGCCAGCTGTTCTTATTCTGACCTTCGTTTTCCCTTCCTTTGCTAGCCTAATATGCACCCGTGCCAAAGTACGGGTGTCGTTCTTCGCCATCACAACATTTATAAAACATCTTTCACGTATAGAAAACCTACACAGAACAGCACGGCGACACCTACGGCGAAAACCCGCCGAGTCATACCAGTGCTTTCACAATGAGAGGAACCGGCGATTTGACACCGCAGTTTGTGTAGCGTCTTCTCATGAGCGAAAGAAGTTACGTGTACCCCGAACCAGTGCGGTTGCATCAGTGCCACCCCTCTTTGACGGAAAATCAAAGCTGCTCCAGATTAACAAAGAAAGGTCGTTATTCCACCTTTAACCTTTAACCCAGGAATCGCAGTGGAGGTCGTCGAAGAAGAACTCCTCCAGGAATCAGCAGGTTTAGTATCGTTTTCAAGGTACTAAGAAAACTTGTGTGTGGTGTCGTCAATTGACGTCGCTAGGACCGAAAGAGTTGAAGGGCTCCTAAACAACTTATGAAAATAAAAACAAGTGCGTTATTCTCTCCTGACACTCTACCGTCTTTTCGGCACGATTCGGGACGCCAGTGGTCTGTTCACGCGAAGTCACGATGTAATGAGCTCATGAATTGTTCATATACGAGAGATATCCACTGCGGATCGTCTCCTTTCTTACTTTTGCGTTTATTAGCACGCTCACTCTGCCTTGTCTCTCCTGGCTATTGTGCCCAATCAAATGATTTTTGTTCGTTTTGTATGTTTTAAAACTCATAGCAGAGATAACACTGCCCCGCCGCGATGGTCTAGTGGCTAAGGTACTCGGCTGCTGAGCCGCAGGTCGCGGGTTCGAATTCCTGCTGCGGTGGCTGAATTTCCGATCGAGGCGGAAATGTTCTAGGCCCATCTGCTCAGATTTGGGTGCACGTTAAAAAAAACCCAGGTGGTCGAAATTTCCGAAGCCCTCCACTACGGCGTCTCTCATAATATTATGGTGGTTTTGGGACGTTAAACCCCACATATCAATCAGTCAAATCAGCAGAGATAACAGCGGTGTAGCCAAGAAGCGCGGAATTTCGATAGGTGTAACGCTCAGTGCTGATATTTTTTTCACGTGTTTTATGAAGAAAACAAGGGTGAGGAGGATAGAGTTCCAGTAGGAAAGGCAGCGAAGGCGAGTAAGAAACCACTTTTTCATTTATTTACTAAGAGGGCTTTAAGGCTTTTTAAATGTGTACCTTCAAATACTAAACAAGTTTTCAGCAGCCCCGTGAAGGACATTCGCAACGCGAAGCCTGAAAGCCATGATCAAAAGAGTGAAGTCCTGTGAGTTGATGGGTTAGATCAAGAGCGTGTCCTCAATAAACGCGTCGAAAGACTTTGCTTTGTGACTGTTAATCAAGGTCAACAAATGGTCGACAGTCAATTGTTTTCAAGAACATTGCTTATTGCATTGAAAGACATGGGGCAGTGAAGTTTCAAAATGTCTGCTAAATAAATACGAATAGCGTATTGACAATACTTGGATTCTGCTTACAATTCATAAATTTTTTATATAAGCATTTAAGGAGAAGTGGGTGGGCGCCTTGTACAACCTACTTCTTTTCAATTGAGTGATTGATGAGTTGCCCGAAATGTTTATTCAGAAGACACTAGCACGTTGTGCTTTTAGTTCAGAAACATGATGTTCATAATGTGCTTTTAGTTCAGAAACAGAATGAATACCTAGGTTCATGCACAGCCCGGCTTCTTAGCGATATATCGGCGATGTTTTGTGTCAAAGGCTTACTAGCTAGCTTTCAGAACAAAAGAATTAAAATGTTTTGTCAGGTCATTTCAGTAATATTTTACTCAAATTACATGCTGCATATGCGCTCATGAAATAAAACAGGGGATTTTTGTGGACATCGGGGCAACCTGTTGTTGAGAATGGCTAACATTTTTAGACATGGAAATTCTTTGTAAGCCTAGTCTTTTGTGCTGAAACTATGGACCTCGCTCAAAGCAAGGTCTTCTTTCGCATGTCTCCGCATATTGCAAACTTTTCAAGCGAGACCTTGCAAGATACTGTTTTCAAGCCGTTCACAAAAGCTGGTCTGAACTTTTTCTAGATCATAGTTTTTTTCAACAAGTTAACATGCTAAAGTTAGCTCATCGATCCGAGCAACGTCCTGTGCAGTCGCACTCCATAGCTCGAAAGCGAAATTAAAGAAGTGTAGATAGAAAATTTTGCTACCACAGCCTTCAAGATTCGTATCCGGATCGAAAGGCGGGTGAGTGGGAAACCATCAAGAATTTTTTGACTGCGCACAGCGAAACAAAACGCCATAAAATAGACGGGACAACCTCTAGTTTTTAGTTACTGAAGCCATTGAGACGCGGTATGTGGCAGTGAACGACTTGTAAGGGCACGGAGTAAATTAACCTTGCGCTTGGCTGTTCTTGGAAATTACCTCGAAAGGTGGCCATATAAGGTTCTCTAATGTCCCTGGGAACATCACAGCCTTGGCTAAATAGTCGATCATCATCCGCTGATGTAGGAGGAAAAGAGTTGTTGCTGCCGGATACCTATACCGGTAAATTGGTGAACAGGTACAAGCGCACTTCCGGCCTCGTGCTCGGCAGACAGAGGTATACATAGTCGCTTGGGAGGGCGCCCCGCGTCTAAGCGATATTGGCGGCATGAGATAACCAGACCTAAACACAAAGTTATACTCATTCTGTGTGTGTGTGTCGTGACATCTTGAGTGATAAACCAAAAAACGTCGGACTTTGAATACATACGTTTTTGAAGCGAATTGCTTTAGGGTCAAGGCTTGTCCATTGTGCTTTGTGCGTTGTCCTGCACAGCACATGTAATGTTAGTCATGACGAGGATGATGAATATGTGCGTTAGCACGTGCAAGGTACATGATGACGGTGATGCTGAATACACAAGAGGACGCTGCGGTGAAAATGCGTATGTGAGCGCATTTTAAATCAGGGACCATTAAATTACTGCCATAGATGAAAACAAACGTAAGGCACCGGAAATGGTGGCTCAATGGCCATCTGACGACCAGGTACTCCGGAAGCGAGGGCGCCAGAGGCGGCTAGAAAACGACAAAAGCGCCAAGCGAACTCGAAGTGCAGGGCGCGGGAAGCAGCTGCTCAACGGTAGCACCGATAAGCTAGATCCGAGCGAAGAACCATTGGTTCTGCATTTGACGCACCACAAAGCAGTAATATTGAAGGTAAAATGGAATTCACAACTCCACAAGACATATAATTTATGATAAATGAACATTGTATTGTACTGTTTTCCCAGTCATTTACACGCGTGAGTGGGAAATGTAAAAAGTGATTACGGTTACAGCGAACAATCCCACTGCTTAGTCCACTCACCATCACTGACTTCATTCAGAGAGATGCAGTTTTTTTTATTCCTAGAAAGCACTTCCGTCAGATGTTCCTGATTGTAGGTGTCGATGTTGTGCTAAGCGGTTTGCAAGGAGCTGTCTATAGCTCCTTGTTTGACATTGAGCCAAGTGTTGACGTGAATTGACGTCGTTGTATGAATCGCGTGCATGTGTGCACAACGTGAGCAGATGCCTCGATAGCACTGATGCCTAAAAGGTAGTTTGGCATAACATGACTGTATGACGAGCACAGGGGACTAGTCATAACATGAAAACCATGAGATGTATGTTATGAATGTTATGATTTACATGTCATGGGCTTGCTGCTCCTGCGATGGTTTCGTTCACATAACACATCGCAAAACTGGTATGGCATGACATCACTGCATGGTGAACATAAGAGACAGGCCCTCACGTGGAAATCACGACATGCGTGTCATGTAAGAACGTGCCTACATGGCACACTCATGATGCGTTCGCGGTAGTTTCGCTAGCTTCACCTACACCAAATTTAGGATTATGTGACGTGAATGGATGATGAAGGTACATTGCTGGTGCAAACATGATAATCATGACATTCTTGTCATGTAAGAACATGACTACAAGAAATGCTCATGATGCGCTCGTGGTCGTGTCGCTAGCTTTATTCATACCAAATTTGGTATTACTTGGCGGGAATGGATGATGATGACGACTGGTGCAAACATGATAATCATGAAATGAGTGCCATGTAGCAACATGATTACATGTCACTCTCGTAGTGCACTCGCGGCCATTTCGCTAGCTTCACAAATACCAAGTTTGGTGCTACGTGACGCGAATGGATGACGAAAGTATGTGACTGGTGCAAACGCGACAATCATCACAGGCGTGTCATGTAAACTATGACTACATGCTACGCTCATAGTGTGCTCACGGAAATTTCGCTTGCTTCACAAATACCGAATTTGGCGTTACGTGACGTGAGTGGATGAGGAAAGTATATGACTGGAGCAAACATGACAATGATGATATGTCTGTTATGTAAGAACACGACTACATACCACATTCATGATGCGCTTGCAGCCGTTTCGCTACCTTCACATATATCAAATTTGACATTACATGACGCGTTAGACGCTGAAGACAAATGACATGTCCAAAC
This sequence comes from Rhipicephalus annulatus, assembly GCA_013436015.1. NCBI lineage: Eukaryota > Metazoa > Arthropoda > Arachnida > Ixodida > Ixodidae > Rhipicephalus > Rhipicephalus annulatus. The sequence continues at coordinate 491,663 of WOVY01010334.1, forward strand.
ATGATGTGCCACGGAGAGCATGAATACATGCTACGCTCGTAGAGCGCTCGTGGCTGTTTCGCTAGCTTCACATATAAAAAATTTGATCATACGTTACGTGAACAAACTACCAGCACAAATTCCAGGGGGAAATATGTTAATCATGACATATAAGTCATGTACGCCAAATTTACGTCCACCTCGTAAGGTTGTGCTGATTTTAATGTGACAATTCCACCTTCCCCATTCGTGCGTCGCATATAATCGATTCCCACAGTAGGCTGGATCTATCAATTTTTTATTCCCCAGTAAAGTCGGCCCTCTCACTCGAGCGTTCACGTCAGTAACATCAACCAAATATGCGCTTTTCCGAGTCTTCGTGTTCTTGTCATAAAGAGCTTATAATTTGGCGCATTCCAGCTGGTTGGAGCAACGTAAGACAACACAAGATTATTATCTAATGTTATAGTCTACGTTATCTCCAACTAGCCGGACTTAGCAGGCAATACACTCTTTAAAAAAAGGTTTTAGTGCTTACTAAGTTTGGTTTAATAACTGATTGGTAAGGGAAGTCAGTAACGGGGAGGTTACTAACCATTACTAACTCTATCGTTACTAAAGCAGTTAGTAATGGTTACTAAAGTAGGTAGTAACGGTTGCTGACAAAGAAAATCTACGAGGCGCGATCATTTTGCCTCACGAATCACCAGTTTTATAACAGTCTAATTCGCGAGCATCAACATTTCTATATATCACTGAGATATTAAGCATGCATTATGTCATAAAGGAGAACAGCACACATACTCAAGTCAAGGCGAGAAGTAGAGTTCGTAAGTGGTTCCAAGAGTATTTAGAGCTCTAACTTTGGGGAAGGCAGCTGGTGCCGGTGGGTTCCTATGCTGTAGGATGTATAACTTAGGTAAGGCGCCTTTGTTTGTGCAACGTACAGTTTTTTAGGTGAGTGAGGTAATATAGTGTAGCACTTTTGATCAAGCGTATTAGGGAAAACAATTAGTTATGTGTATTTTGTATAATATCGCCTCAACACGTCCTAATATTCAAGATGTAAGACTAGGTAGTAAGCTTGCTTATATTGCCTCCGCGAACTTGAATGAATCCCTGTGCTACTAAATAGGTTGTTAGACGCCTGTACTAATAACCTCTAAAGTTTGTTTAACAAGTTCATTAAATACGTGCATCACTAAAAGGTACTAACAGTGTGCAAAACGTAGTAACCATTGCAACCTTCAAGCGTTTGCTAACGTGGGTAGTAAAAGCTTAGTAACAGCTTCTGTTACTAACATTTTTGTCGTGGTTACAAGCTTTTTATTAACTTATTTTTGAGGGTGTATATTGAACACTAGCCGTCACCGCTAGCCTTCATTTAGTTACTTTAGCAAGCGCCAGTCGACAGTTGACGTACAACAGGCACTATTAAACAACACTACCCGACATTTGGGTAACCAGTGTAGGTACTTTGGGAGAAAATATGCATGGTACTTGTGAGATCAGTCATGTTATACCACACATAATATATACCAGCTAAAAGAATGAGTGCAATGACTTGTCATTTATGTCGTTCATGTCATATACCACACGTAGCATTTTTTCCATGTCATACCATGTCATACTATGTCATACCATTGATATCATGTTATGATGATTATTACGGCATGTTTGTCACGGCGGCACACACACTCACTAAAGTAAATCCCGTGATGAAACGGCCCCGACTACATTACGATGTTTCCATCACGTCATTTGCGTAATAATTGTCATAATATAGATGGCAAGCATGTCATGTTCTTCACGTTAGAATGTGTCACGCGTGCTTTTCACGTATTTACGTCGCAAGCTGCGCATTGTGGTGTAGTTGGTCGCGTGGAACTGTGCTAACTCTAGGCTTTTCCTGAGTGGGTTTTCGTGCTGCCTTATTGGGCTCTTAACCTTTGCCGTTTCGTATCTTGAACAACTAACCAAGTTGGGCTAAGGTGGATGTATGCGCATGAAAACGGTTTGTTAATGTGTTGTGTAATCACCGTATCAATTTACCTCGCGATATACAGAAGCAAAAAAAATAGGCTAGCACTAAATCTTTATGTACAAGCCACAAAAATATGACTGCTTTTTCGCGACAACGAAACAATGGAAGCGGTGAAGAGGAGTGCAATAGTCAACAGCCCAGCGAGAAGCACTTCTAGTACAAGATGGCGGCACCTATATATCTTACATAAAAAGTGCATCCGAAGGTCACTAAATAATCCACGTATGTCATAACACACCTATGTTATGGCATACATGATGTGCCTAAATCTTCATTCACTGATGTCATGCCATATGATTTAAGGGATGGATAGATGGATAGATAGATAGATAGATAGATAGATAGATAGATAGATAGATAGATAGGTAGATAGGTAGATAGATAGATAGATAGATAGATAGATAAATAGATAGATAGATAGATAGATAGATAGATAGATAGATAGATAGATAGATAGATAGATAGATAGATAGATAGATAGATAGATAGATAGATAGATAGATAGATAGATAGATAGATAGATAGAAGATAGATAGATAGATAGATACTGTATGGCTGCATCCAGGCTTATGGGCAGCATGCTTTAAACCACGAGCAATTATGCGCGTGAAATGTTTTCGAAGTTCCTATGCCCCCCCCCCCCCCTCACCTACGTGGTTTTAAGGGAATACGCTCAATAACGAGCAGACGTTTTGTAATGGATGCCCGTCTTTAAGAGTCAAAGTACTTATGATAATCTGACATGTTCTCACGCTCGATGGAAATGTATGCTTGTACCTCGCAAGATTACTGCTTTATAACATGTTCTATTGTGAAGCCTATGTTTGTAAGTTTTTTTCACTGCATTTCAAAGCAGAGAAATATATTTTCACTTTGTTTCTAAACCGACGCAGTGGTGCTGGGCTTGCAAAAATCTTGGGTTCAATTCTTACTCGCAGGCAAATCATTTTCTTCGAAACTTATTGGCAAGATGATGAGTCTTCGCTAACAACCAACTACACCCACAGCGACACCGGAATGTCTGTGAAATGAGCTTTTTAACGCAATCGAGTTAATAAATATTGTTTAGATGTGTCGCGGGTTCAAATCCCGGCTGCGGCGGCTGCATTTCCGATGGAGGCGGAAATGTCGTAGGCCCGTGTGCTCAGATTTGGGTGCACGTTAAAGAACCCCAGGTGGTCAAAATTTCCGGAGTCCTCCACTATGGCGTCTCTCATAATCATATGGTGGTTTTGGGACGTTAAACCCCACAAATCAATCAACTATTGTTTAAATATCAATTTTCTCGGTGTTATTGTGTGGATAGATTTATACGTTTATACACTATTAGGAATGGTCCTGCACGCTACCAGCTTCTAACGCGACAGCGTTAAAGCTGGCAGCATGCAGGACCATTTTTTCGGCGTTGGTGTTGGTGTGGGCTGAGGCGCTGGTGTCAGCCCTTGTGCGGGACCGGAAGTCGTTCTCCTGTACGGGACTGAAAAAGACACAAATAAAATCAGTGAGTGTGAGCGAAAATTGGACCGAAAATGAGGGTTTGAGCGAAAACCGTACCGAGGTCATTGCGTGGCAAGCAGAGGTTTCATCACTTCGCCTCGCCCCTGCTTGGAAATACAGTGAAAATAACTTCCTCTGCTTGGAAGTGCAGTGAAAACAACTTTTACTTTACAATCACACGCGTCCTGTATGCAGACTTCCGTATACAACATGTAATATTGAAGTAATTTTTCCATGTAGGAACGTACATTTCCATCGGGCACCCGAACATATGATTATCATAATGACTCCGTGGTTTAAAACTTGCCACTTATTGCAAAAGGCACACACTTTACTGCACAGGACCACGTAGTGGGTGCTTAGGAAACTCAAAAAGACTTCGCACGTATGATTGCTCATGATTTAAATCGTGCTGCACATTACACTGAATGCAGTCATATGCGATAGCTTAACTGACCAATGCCACTTTCCACTTCATTGATTACATTGTAGCAATTCCCAGTTGAAACTTCTAGAGTAACACCTTACAATAGAAAGTATGCAGTATGTGGTTGAAGTATGCATCAAGGAAAAAAAATGTCGCTATTATGTTCAATTCTTAAAGACAAAGCTTAAGTATCCCACACTTTTTTAGTTATTTCATTTTCATAATAAAAAATTTCTATTTTTCGAAGAGACTGAAGAAATGATGAAATAGACACGGGTATGCAGTCTGCTGGACCTTGTCAAGATATGGTGCGCACAATCATGCCCGGTAGTGTAAAGCCCGTGGTTTCTGCAGCGGCCACAAAACCACCTCTCCTTTTTTGGGGACCCCCCCCCCCCCCCGGGGCTTTCGCATGGCGGAGGTCAGCCGGTGCACTTCATCTAAGCTTGAGCCGCAATTGTGGGCGGCCCCAACTTAGTTTTACTCGTGCATAGAAAATACCACGTGCAGCGCGATGTTACTTCCCTTCGTACTTTGTATACAAGAAACTCACAGCAACGCCTACACTGACACTGAAGTAGCATCTGGAGTGTTTATATAATTGCTATTCAAATAAAATTGTGCGATGAGTCCAACTATTTGGGTCAACGCAAACTTGTTCAACTTAAAAAATAAATATTATTCCACGCAAGTACAGCTCACTATTCACCAGTGCGTCAAGTCTGTTGTCGTTGCTTTATTTTAAAATATATTTAATAATATTACTTACTAAAATGCTCTGTTGGTATGTGAAGTTGATGGTAGTGTTCCGAAAATTTACAGGATATCTCAAAAGTGAATGTAATGTACCTTCAATTGACAAACGGAACGTAGACCCATATCATAAAGCATCAAAATAGAGAACAAATGGAAAGTGTTACTTCGAAAAAAAATTGAAACGTACACTGTCATTACCAGGCGATAGATAACCTACCTTCAGTCCCTGTCTTATTCCTGGTTGCCTTACTCCTTAGCGTACTTACCGTACTCACTGTCAAGCGAATGCTGCCTAGTAAAAAAATGCAGTAACATAACAGAGGTGTTGTGAGCCTCTGAGTCTGTGTCAAATATGCTCGGCTTGTGAATTTAACTTATCGAGCAAAGAAAATTACTGCTAGTTGTTTGCTTTTACCGGGTAAGGTTAGTGAACAATAGGGTCATTTTAATCAGGGCTCATATCCCTACGCTATATATGGTCGCTTTCTGCGTGTCCGCAAACAAGTGACAGTGTTAGTAAGAGAATAACGTATTCACGGTCGCTTCCTCGACAAGTGTAGAGTCAAACGAAAGCAGTTTTAATCTGAAAACATATGATGTAATGTTACTTGCAATACTACCGTGTTTGTACAGCTGCTTTATACGCTTTGCAAGAAAAAAACAAGAGCTACGCCTCTCCGTTCGTCCCAATAAGCCACTACTTTCAAGCTGACTGGTTGATGGCCTTAGACCTGCCATTCTCTCCGCAAGACGAAGCATCAAGAACGCGTCCTTTCTGTCTTTATTAAAAGCGGCATGCATTGTGGTTACGCTCTACTCACCAGCAGCTTTGGAGAGGACATCTCATGAGACATACCATGGTGACGCACATCCTGCGAGTTTTCTGGTCAAAATGCTGTTGCAACTGGTCACCCATGTCGACTCGGAAGCCGAGGAAGCCAGAGCACCACATTAGGACTTCAAGGACCATCTAGGGAAAAGAAGGAGCGAGGGCAGTTTTCAGCCTCGACGCAAATCGCCCCAGGCGTCATCATGCATGAAAAGTTCTCCTCTCTCATGCAGCTCCATTGACATTACGCAGACAGCCACGCCGCATTTGATCCTTTTGTCCCAGACCTCCGTGACCCGCCCCATCTTTATGAAGCACTTTTCTAAGAGGCGCAATATAACGTACACAAAGGCCAACGAAAGGTGCCAGTATAGCTGAGTGTCAACGCCACCTCTGCGCAGTGACCGACATTACTACATCATAGCCAGACTAAGATAGCAAGAGAGTGCTGCGGAAGACTGGCACTTCACCCCTGTCAGTGGGGTGCTTCAGATTGGTTCTGGCGAGAAGAGTTATCACGCTTAGCATAAAGCTCTGCCCCACACTGCAGTGATAAGACACGTCGTGGGATTAGCTTTATCCCATTTTCCGCTTTCGTCACCTTCCAAAAAGGATGCATCCAATTACCTGTATCGTTATCACCCTTCTCTGCGCAGCGGCTTCTACTGTCGCTGCAACATTGGCACCATCTGCGGAGGCTGCGATAGCGCCGACTCAGCCCAGCCCAGAACAGCCAGCTGTGGTGCAACCAACGCCTGAATTAGTGCAAGCGCTGAAAAGCATAGTGAACGACTTCCTGGGAAGTCCACGAAGCCCGCTAACAAGGAGGCTGATTGCTGCAAAAGTTTCATCCAGCTGCACTGTAGGCCTCATGAAGTTGCTGCGGGATTTCAGGAATATGGAACCCTGGGCTTACAGACGTGAGATATTTTCTTTATTTTCCAATTTTAGCTTTGTCTAAAAGAATCTTAGTGTGAGTGGGTGCAAGAAAGAAGTGCCTTCATGCTAAAAAAGTTTTACAACACTTTTTTACACATGTTTCGACATGGTGAGTGTGTCTACTCTGCAGATGCAATCATGATGCTACAGCTGACGATGACTATCACTTCATTGTAGAAACTTTTACACTAATTGAACCACCTTCGTATAACAGCGTTAAGGTGCATAGACCGCACCGCATACCCTAAAGAGTAAAGGAAAAAAAGGGGTATGGAGGTTGCTACTTTAGAGGAGTAACTAACTTGTCACACCTATTGCACCATTTCGGGAGTAACTGCGAAAGACCAACTGCGCTCTCGCGGAAGCAACAAAGAAGCAACAGTTTGCAAAAGAAAATTCTGGTTTTGGTTTACTTACCCAGCCTCTAGAATCGCGTGCAGGCATCTGATTAGATGTGAAACCGATGTGCAAGCTACACATTCGGAAATGGATTCGTAAAATTTAAAGAACATGAGATTTGAACTCACGACCATACAGTTAGTATGTGCGCACACTAACCCCTACACAACACCTTCTACGGCTCCGTTAGAAACAAAGCAGGCTTGTGTAGACACCGATTCCTTCGAACATTTCTGAAGTTTCTCCGAGAAACGGGCGCTTTACTCCACAAGGAAGGGATTGCCCCTCCTTGCCGTGCCGTGTGCAATCTTTTGCGCACATTTCGTGATTTTGAGGAGCAAAGAGCCCCTTTCGGCGTGAGTGCGCAGTTCCTCAAAAAACTTTTTAAAGTGTAGGAGGCCACATATGCAATAAGCTATTGTTCGCATGAATGAAAGTTAGGGGAGACGTGACACACAACCTCACAAAACCAATCGGTCACCGAGGAAACTGACAAGTTCCAACCTTTTCGTTTACTTAGAATCGCAAGAATGGCCCTATATTCCGGATATCAGTCCTTAAATAGGGCAACGCAAAATAGATTTCCAAGTGCTATTTTTCTCAGACCAGATTATTTGGCATTTAGAGAAGGTCATTACGGCTACAGTAATGTCAATAGCATTCTTCAGGTTTCGCATCCCACATCACAACTACTTTGATGCCCGATTCGGTGAGTAGAGCCTGCTACGAGATGTACAAAAAAACAAAAAAACAACATGTGAAGTGAAGACGCGGTATGGCGTTTTTCATTATCAGTACTTAATTTTGGAAATGTTTTTTAGAACGGCTGCATCTGTGAATAACATGTGATTAGTTTTAATTGCTAGCAATACTATACCTTTATTTTTGGTTATTCAGGAGCTATAAATTCTTGCCTGGAAATGTTTATTTTAGAGCCTTGAATGTGGCTTTGACCAATACGTTTTCTCTGTCCTGCGTATTTGAACTGTTTTGTTTTGCTTAAGTGATTTTTATTGATGTAATTTATAACGTACAACCTGTGACATGGCAACATTAAGCTCCCGCAGAAACTGTGAATGTTTACTTTGTCCATCTTTGTGTCTTAGAGCAGTTTGTCATCACAAGTGTGCCCCTTACAATAAGGGGTACACGTGTGATAAGGCACACATAAAAGTGCAAGCGCATAGAAATAGAAACCTTACATGGCTAAAGAACCAAGCATCTTCCTGAGTCATTTTTGCAACTATGGTACAATATAGACTCTTTTCATAAATACGTCACCTGACGGTGAGCTTTTTATTAGTTTCGCTTAGCAAAGGAGCGTGGCATAGCTAGCGCCATCATGAGGGCATGGAAAGCAAGCCGTCAATTACGTGAGTGCTGTGATGTTTGTGTTGGCGGCTAGTTCTCCGTATCATCCACTGCAATCGCACCACTTGTTAGCTTGAACGAGCGCCTAGTACTTTCCGATAAGCTTTCTGATCTGCTTCCGCTGTACAATGAGTAAAATTTTGTACCCTTCAAGGGATTGGACAATCAGTTTGGCTTCTTATGACTGGCAATGCATGGATCCAGCCTGCAAGAGACTCTCATCAGCGTGCCCTCCCGACGCGTCCTGCGTCCTGCAGGAACGCAAGAGGTGTCTGTGTGCGCTGCAAGAAACGCGCATCAGCGTCACTTGGACACACAGCCTGCGTCGTTTGCTGCGGTGCCCTCACAAGGCGGTAGAGTGTAGTTCGCGTCAGTGGCACAAGGGGCACTCTTTTTTAAGAAAGGTTTATATATTAATGTAAATTGCATGACCACACCAGTGGCACAAAACAAATGTGAGAGCTTTACAAAATTCAACAAACCAAAGTCAGCGGTATCGCTCGATTAACATAAATGCACATTTATTCAGTAGTAACACCGGTAGCTTATGAAGTTTGTAGGTAAATGCTGCAACTATACAAGTTATTACTAATGTCATGGCGTCAATCACTCATCTATAACACGGAAACAACAAAATAGCCAGCCCATAAAAGTTGCAGGTGCACTTTTATATACGAAGTGTTCCCCACCTTCGGCAGTCTTACTTACACAAAGATTAAAATTTAAGAATTTCTAATTCTTAACTGTTCGTACGAGACAGAAATCAGTGCGCCAAGTACGATGCCAGGAGGCAAGTCCGGGGAGCGTTTCTGGGTTTGTACAGTGCAATAAACAGGAGGAAACAAGAAGAGAAGACAGAGAAACGAGAAAAAAGGAAGGCAGGGAAGTTAACCAGATGCTAGTATCCCGTATGCTACCCTACACTGGGGTTGGGGAATAGGGGGTTGAAAGAGAAAGATAGAGTTAAAAAATAAATAGGAGAAAACACCGACACACATGCACACACTCAATCAGTCCACTCAGAGGCGTTCCGACAGGCCAGTAGTTCGCAAGAAGCCCAGTAGAGCTTGCACGTCTTTCAGGAGGAAACAAATGAGCGGAAAGACAGGGGAGTTAGCCGGTTTTTAGACCAGCTGGCTACTTTGTGGTGGGGGAGGAAGTAAGGGGAATAAATGATTATAGAAAAGGGATGTAACAAAAATAGAGAGAGAAGGCAAAATATAGGGAAATATGAAAAAAAACGAAGAAAATACGACACTAAATCATCCCAAAACGGAAGCAATGTTAATCAAGTTTTACAGAGTAATATGGTTTAGTTGCTCTGCAAATGACCACATGTCTCTAAATCTTTGAAAAGTGCACAGAAGTATCGGTGGAAGCAACAAATCTAAGGACCAGGTGCTGTGCTCAAAAATCATAATTATTGAGAGAACAATTACTTTTAAGTCACTCGTTATTAAAAAACACGTAACATTTTCCTTTGTGCATGTGCTTACATCGTCTCGAGTGCTGATGGAATGATGCGGAAACATTGACGCCAGAGGATAAGCGTACCTGCAAATTGTTACATTGGTTACCGAGCAACGCATTTAATGAGCCTTCGGTCATCACGAACAAAATATTTGGTACCCTGTCAATGGAACAGTGAACTGGACCTGCGCATCAAATGGAGTCATGCTTGGCAGCATCTGATTGACTATGCATAATGACGTCCAGGAATCACTGAAGCTTCCTGCTTTCTCCAGAAGGCCGAAAGCACGTGTGGCTAGCCTTCCTGCGAAACGGAATTTACTGAATTAACGTAGAATTACATAGTTCTGTCTTTTTATCTGTCTGTCTTATGAATTATATGCAAGTAAGCCTACACCACTATGAGAAATGCAATAAAAAGAAGAAAGCATGGTTCGAACTGTATATATATATATATGTATATACATCAGTGGCGATGCTCATTTTTAAACATACTGGATGATTCAATGAGAAGGCAAGCACTCGAGGCGGACCAGAAAGTTAGGTAGGCAGATGAGGTTAAGAAGTACAAGTCGGCCGCATCTTGCTGGAGCAGAACCGGCGACCGGCTTAGTAGGCGGATAGTAATACGACGCGTCGTCTGCGACGGTACTTCTGGTGCGAGGCCTAGCCGTTTGCTGATTCAAGGTGCCTGCTGTTCCGTGTATTTGGGGAGGGGAGGAAGCACGCGCCCTTTTACGACTAGAGAACAAGGATTTGTCCAGTGATCATATTTTCGAATTGTTCCACGAACGGATAGAAAATGATCCGCATTTCAATTAACGAAGCAGAAAGTGGAAGTCGGTAGTAGTTGTGAATAAAGCAAGGGGAACAGGAGAGGGGCTTGAGCGCAGTAGCCAGTGTCATTATACAGCTATCAACGGTTTTGATACTCTGCTTTAAAGTAATATTATTACGTAGTAATATTATTACGAATAAACTTTATTTCAAAATTTTGAGCATGAACAGTAGCTACGATATAATGAATCACACATATAAGCACATGCTGCCAGATGTCGACATTCATTCCCAAATTGCCTAACGGGCGCCTAAAGACCCTCTAAAATACAAGAAACGAGCTCGATATTTCTAACTTGCTTGCGCATCCGGTCTTTGCGGCACGACTCATGACGACAGAAGTCCGCTCAAGTGACGTCCGGATCAAATCTGCATTAGATTTGTTAATACACGAGAATTATCTGTTCGGAATGGTCTCCTGCTCTGCTTCGCCAAGCATTCACACGCTCGTTCTGCCTTGTCTCACATAAAAATCGGCAATGAAAATCTTCACTAAGCCTTCTGCGTTTGCGACTGCACAAGTGGGGATAACTGCGTGTCATCGAGAAGCCCAAAATTCTGACTAACTGAACGCTTAGTGCTGGCATTCATCCTGTTTTATGAATAAGTGACGAGGAGGCGATAGCGTTTGTAGAAAGCGTAGTGAAGGCGAGAACGTAACTACTATCTGGCCTTTCAACTGTGTGTGACTTAGGGGCCTTTTAACGGGACACATTCGATGCTTTGTGCATTATTTGGTCCGTGTCGTGATGATATCTTCGGAGGCATGCGCTATCTGCATAGTGCATTATGACACCACTTTCACCCCTGGCCCCAGAATATTGCGATGGGTGAGCAGCATATGCGGAGCTTCTCTCGCTACCCTCATCGCATTATCCGCTGAAGCACTGGCATGCAGTTTCGCCTCTTTTGGCAAAGACCACGTGTTCTGTTTTACTTTTGAAGCATCTGCATGGGTACTCTGCCCAATCAAGCCCGTGGATTCACTATTCTTGCATTGCGTAAATTGGATCGCCTATAGGCAATCCAATTTAAAGTATTCTTTATGTCGAATTCATAAAAAACAGTGAGTTGGAAGAAGGTCGGTGGAGCAAAACGGCCGGTCAGTTAACTTGTATTACTTTAGAAGTAAATTGACGGACGTTGCCTTTGCGAACGGCGAGTGAAGTGAAATGACGTATTGTAGAGATTCGCGAATGTAAAGTGCTGATATCTCTAAGAAATCATGAAAGAAAGATACATATATAGTGCTCAGAATCTTATGTACCTTAAAACATTAAGTGCCAGTGCGTGACTGAATGAACATTGATTGATTGATATGTGAGGTTTAACGTCCCAAAACCACTATATGATTATGAGAGACGCCGTAGTGGAGGGCTCCGGAAATTTAGACCATCTGGGGTTCTTTAACGTGCACCCAAATCTGAGCACACGGGCCTACAACATTTCCGCCTCCCTCGGAAATGCAGCCGCCGCAGCCGGGATTCGAACCCGCGCCCTGCGGGTCAGCAGCCGAGTACCTTAGCCACTAGACCACCGCGGCGGGGCCTGAATGAACATTCAAGTGAAGTAAGCTTAGAAGGGAAAAAAATACAAAACTGCGAGAGTTCACTTTTCAGTAATACCTTATATCATCATGCAGTATATCGCACCGTAGATGTCATTTTTGTAGTACAAAAGTAAATCTATAATTTTACAAGTTCGAAACATGAAAACAGATGCACAAGTCTTAAGTTGGACAGATATTTTCTGGTAGTATGATGGGTAAGAAATCTTTGCATATCACAAAACTAGTGAAAAAATACTGTACTGCGAATCAACATGCATGTATTCAGAGGTCACATAAATGACAGAATGACGTTCGCATCTTTTATAACTGTCCAGCAGCGATTTTACTTGTTACTCAACTCCCCTCCAAGATTCTATAGGGAGTCATTTGCCACGAAAAATATTAAAACAGCTTTCACTAGCAGTGCCAGCCCGGAAGGGAGAGCTTGCTTGGTCGCCTAGTTTGTTAGTTTTTTTTCTTTATTTTCTCTGTTTCCTCTTTTTCGTTCTTTATTTTTATTTCATATTTATCTGTCTCCTTGTTTATTTCCATTTCCTTTCTTTGGTCTCTACCTGTTTCTTTCTCTTTTTAACTGTTTCTGCCCGGATTTATTTTTTTCACTTTCTTTTCTTCTTTCTTTTTTACTCAATATTTCACGCTTCCTCGTTGTTCCTATCTGTTTTTCTCGCGTTATTTGTTTTTCCCCATTTCTATCTTTTTGTCTTGCCCCCTATTTTTGCCGTCTTTTTAAATCTCTCTTTCTTTATAGTTCTTTCTCTCTGTGTGTACTTGTTTTTTGCCTCTGTTTTTTTCTGTACTTCTTTTCTTTCATGCTGTTTCTCTTTTGTCATCTATTTCTTTTTCTCTGTATTGGTTATTTCGGCCTTCAAAGAGGGAGAGACAAGTTTATTTACAGAAAGGCAGAGAGGTCGGCCTGAGTGGTAGCCTGCTCTAGCCTGCAACTATACAGTGAGGGAGGAGAAAGGGAAAAAAAGGGTAATGAATGACAATGGTGAAACAGAAAGGCGAGTATATACAATCTTTTCCAGCTGAGAAAAACTTTATAGCGACACAAGTGGTCCTGTTGTTTTTAAAAAGGCCATAACCGCCCATATGGCCAAAGTTGCACTGTAAGTGCGACCATCAAAGTATTGCATACCTCGCCGAAGAAATCGGTGCGTGTGTTCAGGGAGAGAAAAAGAGGCAGAAGAGAATGAAGAGAGGACGGGCTGGTTTATGCTACGATAAATTTTGTACACGGCTGACTGACATCGTGTGCCTGGCGTGTCACCCGCCGGTGATAAATAAGAAGCAGCACCTGTGGCTCAGGAGTACAAAGGCTGATGTCACTACCTTGTCAATGCACTTTTGAGGGGTAACGCGTGTTTAGCCCTGCCCAAAGGTGTTTAGAGCGGTGTCCAGGGGCGTTATGTGAAAAGCTTATCCTCATTGGTACAGCGGCCACCAGCGGTCGAGAGTACAATAGTTAGCCGGAGTTTCAGATTTCCTACAATGTCCCAACTCTGCTGCCTAAAGGCAGCTTATACAGCAAATCTGCGCGCAATAGGCTGGTGGTGGCGCCACGATACTTTGATAAGAGAAAGTATTTTGAGTGGTCGCGCAGCAGCCGTTTCTTCAAATCAAATGGTGTGAGCTGGTTAACGGAGCACGCCGGTGTAGCGCATGGAATAGTGCGTTTGATTGCGTCATTTTCATTACCGACGCTTCATTGTTAACAAACGGTACTACTGCAGCCTGTTTTCAGTGACCTTCAGCACCACACCCGAAGTTATGATCAGAAGTAGGCAAACATTCTGAAATACACAAGTAGACAGCTTATTTCTTGTACGCGACATGTCTGCTTCTTTTTTGAACATTTTAAACACTTCTAAAAAAGGGAAAAAAAGAGGTATAGTTCGCCTGCCCACGTAAGGCAGTGCCGCACTGGCTGCCCCTGAGAGGCAGAAAGACAAAATACTTTATTTATTTATCCCTTTTTTAGGCTGCACGGACTAAGGAAAGATTTATATTGTGATTTTCTTACACACAGCTCAAACGACGCAATCAGCACCAAACACGAAACCCAAAGTAAGGCAATCTGCTGATGCAGTTGGTCTGACTTGTCGCTTTTCACGAAAAGATACGGCCGTGACGCGCATATTTTCAGGTTTCGTCACTTACTTGTAGCGTGAAAATCTGGGCTAACGAAACAGTGTGGTCGCGTTTACTGCACGCCACGCGCAAGAGTCTCGATATTGCCATAAATATTCGACTATCAATAGTTCAAACTATCTGTCTCTTTTGTGATTTCTAAAAAAATTAACTTGCCATGAATTGTCACGCATTTCAACTGCCTTGCATAAACTGTCCTGAAGTAAATATTTAAATGATTATTAAATGATAACTTTTTGTTAATTAGTCGTCTCAGTGTCATTCTAGCAGTTGTAAAGTATTTGCGCAGGACGCTGAGTTTCTGGGCCAAAAATTTAGGAGCCTTACTGCCACATCACTTTTATTTAAAAAAATCTGTATTTTAAAAAAAATGAGCTCTACAACTTTGGGCACCTTCTGGCTTTCAGTTGGGTAGACCTATGAAGGATCCCAACCTTGAACTTAAGGTAGCCAAAGTATCCATGTCATTTTGTTTTGGTGCCAAATTCGCAGCCACTATAAAAACAACGATATTATGAACAGAAGCAATAACATTCAACAATAAATAAAATGACATTGAATGTGAGAAAAAGGAGAAGAACGAGCACTGTATTTTTAATTATTGCTTCGTCCCCAAGCCGCAAGGAAATCAATAGGTTACCATAAATCTAGTGTGCCTGCATAGAAGTGTTACCAAATAAATTTTCGGGTAACAATTCACAGTAAAAATATTAAACTTTGAGTCTGTGCTCCCTCGAAGCCGTAAGTTAGGTGGTACAGGCTTATGATAATAACAGTTAATTAAGAAGCAAAATCTCATCAAGCAAGTTTATCAAGAAGCAAAAGATGAACAGTTGAGCTTCACATTGTTGATGATATTCTTTCACGTGCTGTGCTTCAGCGTTCGAACCCTGCTTAAACAGTGTGCCGTGGAAAGAAACTCTTTAACACCGACTCGTCATTTCGCATTTACATACGCGATGCACGATAGGTATACTTTGAACTGCACTAGTCCGCTGGCGTGAGGAAGACATCACGCCAGACCAGCTTGGCGTGAGGAAGACATCACGCCAGGCCAGCTTGGCGGAAAAGCTTGCAACAATGATGGCTCTTTAGGCTTGCTTACTATTTCATCTCCAAATATTAGGAACAATGGCTAGTAGATGCGCCAAAATAGACGCTCACAGTAGTCAGAAAGTAGTCATGGCACCAAGCTGCAATGCTTGTCTCCAAACAGGGTCGTAAGGTCACCATTTTGGCTCAAAGTAGCCACTAACAGCAACCGTGGAAAGCTTGCTTCTATGTAACAATGATGTACGTTCGAAGTTGGATGTATAGTTCAAGATATGCAATTAGGATATACAAAAGAGACAAGTGGAATGTGTAGCACGAATGCGCAATGACTTAGAAAATGCGCGTGAGTAGAGATAATTCCTATAACAGTGTGATCTTTTTTTTTATGCCAGTGTTAGATGCATCCGGAAAGTATCCGACTGGCCTGTTCCAAGGAACCCTTTCGGACGTGGGAGCTTTCGACGAGTGCATTGAGACGGTTGTGCGAGATTATTATGGCCGAGAAACGACACGGGCCCAGTACTGCAACGTGTATCTGGATGGCAACGCCACTGAGGTGCTAAGGTACCTTGCTCCAGCCATCATAATGTCACACCCAAGGGTGAGCAGCTATTGTAGCTTTCGCTCTAATAGATGCATTCAAAGTTTGCTTTAATGATTCTTGAGTTCGTTCTTCTCAATACTTTGTGCGTCACGCATGCATTAAGAGCACAAATGTGAGCCCACTTAAGCTGTAGTGTTTAGTAGCCAATACTTAGTGCATTCTCTCAACTCCACCCTAATTAAAATTCCGTTAAAACGAATGATATCTATCAACGAAGGTCAAATAAACCGATTACAACACATAAAGACACACAAGGGGAATGGGGGTCTACCCACGTGAACAAGATAAAAATGGTAAGCTAATTGGGCAGCTAACTTTTTTGCTAAATGAATGTTACCTACGATTCATGCTAAATTACATGCAACACATTGCTGCTAAGTGAATGTTAGCTATGAAATGTTGGCTGCGAAATGAGTTCACCGTACGTCTCTAGCTAACACTTACTTGACATAACCCCTAAGTTTATATTTAATGTGACGGCTTTAAAGAGCTTGTTTCACAGGAATTATGGTGTCGACATCGGCATCGTTGGTTGTGAGAAAAGAATCAGCGTTGCCAGCGAATAAAATTTAAGGTAGATGCGAATGAATTCCAAGAAAGAAGAGGGAAAAGAAGAGACAAGAGTTCAGTCCTTGGAGATGGAGGAAGAGGAAGAACTGAAATAAATCCCCCGAGTAGGTGTAAGCCATGCTTTTAGGCTATCGTCATCATCATCATCATCTTCTTCATCACCCTCATAAACAACAACAAGAACAACAACAACAGTAATGGCGACAGTGTTTGCTCTCTGATTCTCAGCGCCGTTACTAACTTGACGCAGCCGTTCACAGGATCATGTGCTACGCCCCTGAGCAGGTCCAGGGGCGTAATGAGCAGCCAGAAGTTCCACAAGACAACGTTTGTTTACATCGCTGCGAACCATTTGGATGATGTCAAGACGAGGAGCGTTGTATGGGGTGTCTATGTTGGAAGTACGACCTGTTGACGCAAGGTTCGAGTGTTCGGTGACCCTTTACCGAAAATGAAAGATCATGAACTTGACGCGGCAACCGCGCGTACTCCAGGGCTGCGTAGTGAAGACAGGCTACAGGAAGCTAGACTTGCGAAAACGGATCCATATAGCTTTCACTGAGAGAAACAGTGTCTCAACAAATAATGATATTTTTCAAGCTGTAGTACAGCTTGAGGAAAAAAAAGCAAGCGGTAGCGACATCTGTTGGAGCTTCTAACGCGAACATACACTGCCCTATATCCAAAAACAACAGGAGAAATATTTAGGCCAGAAAACTACGATGGTTCATCATCAATGAGTGCTCAGGCCTGGCTTGCCTTTTCTGAATATGTGTGCAATCGAAATCCTTGCAACATGATCGTGATAAAGTAATGAACATGCCATTTTACATGGGAGGTGTCGCGAACATGTGGTGCGAAATACGAGAAACAGCGAAGACCGGACATACTTGGGAAGATTGTTGTGAAGATTGAAAGCGGGATTTTTGGTCAACTTTCCCAAAAGACCGATTTCATAGCTGGGACCGTGCATTGGCCTTGAAATACTTCTCTGGTTTGGTTGTGAACTACTTGTTTGACTGATAGAGGCTATTGCATGCCGTAGATCCCACTCTCTCCAACTCATCACGTGTGTGTCTGATAATATTAGGACTTCATAAATGCATGCAGTACCATAGTCATCTTGGAAGACCTCAAACACCTGAGGAGATACTACTGATCATGAAGCTGTTGGTTCGACAGCCACAATCTGGGGTGATACCAGTAAGCACGCCTTAAACTCTTCCAGCTACTGGATGGCGAGATATGCTTAGCAAACCGGATTCATCTGTAAAATACAACACGAGACAGAAAGAGAAGCATTGAATAATCGAAGGAACGTTGGACGATATCTTGTCTCCAATCAAAAAAAAAAATTTCCCGAACCATGCCAAGCTGGTGTACGTGCCTACGCAAGTTAATAAAAAGAACGTGAAAGCTCTCATTGACAATGGAGCTCCCATTACTGTTGCCAAGAAGAGCACGATTCCCGAGTTGTATGTAAAGAAGGATTGTGCTGTCATCGTAAACGGGTATGATGGAAAGAAACAAGTGCATGATCAATAGAATGACATCTTTATTACGGGTCAAGGCAAGAGCACAGACAAGAGCTTCTCCTAGCACGTTCAGTAATGCAAGAACTACGTTTTAATCTCTATTTGAATGGACAAGTTACCACGCAAGATGACCATCAGCTAGCCAGCTTCACAGCCATCGGTTATCATCCCGGTAAGCCCGCTGACGCAGAAGATGTCATTCGCATGTGTCCTGAATTGCTTTGCAAAGGCGAATACCCAAAAGCGACCTCAGAGTTTCAAGTTCCATTTGAGCGGCGGGATACCACAGTGGTGAAAGAAGCTTTGGCTGAAGGATAGCTACAGAAAATTCTTGATGCCAGTGCCATACGGCCTTCTACGTCTTCTTTTGCTTCGCCTATGATCATCGCACCGAAAGAGGACGGATCATTTCGTCTTTGCACCAACCACAGACAGACAAACAGCGTGACCTTTTTCCTTTTCTGATGCTGCATATTGACTAAATTATAAGTGAAACCGGAGGGTGCAAAGTTTTTGTCGTCTCGACATTTGCAAACGATTCCGCCAAGTGTTTCTGCAAGAAGAAACGGATACGTTCCCCACGTTCATTACATCGTTTGACGTGTATGAATACAACACATTTCCATTTGGCTAAAAAAATTCGCCAGCCTGGTTTCAGAAGATGATCAACACTGTTTTGAAGACACGCTTGGGGATCTTCTGTACCATTTATATTGATGATATTTTCGTCTACTGAAAGTCAGTAGAGGAGCGCTCCGAGCACCTTGAGAAAGTGCTACAACCCTTAGTAACGCGGTCATGAAGGTGGATGAGGGTGTAAGAAGAGTGAATTCTTCAAGTCAAAAGTTGTTTTCCTTGGAAGAGTGTTCCTTGGAAGAGAACTACTAAGAATACTGAATAGGAGTCCGCCCAAAAGTTTACGATGCTTATGAACCCGCATGATATTTACTCACTGCAAGTTTTCTGACTCGTGGGCTACTTTAGGGGTTTTATCAAACATTTCTCGAGGATAACGAAGTGCTTGGTGGTGATTACAAAGAAAGAAGGACCCCTTTTTGGATCAAAGAATGCGAAAGGGTTTACCACGAAATTGTACAACGCATTTCATCGGACTCTGTGCTTACCCCACCAGACTACAGTTTACCTTTTAAGATGAACACGGACACTTCAAATTATGGTTTGGGAGCTGTTCTATACCAAAATGATGTTCATTCACCGCCAGCCTAGCAGCTGAGGGTTATAGTATACTACTCCTACACCTTCAACTGAACTCAGCAGAATAATTCGACAGCTGAAAAGAAGGCTCTTGACGCTTTGATGGCGGTCCGTTACTTTCGATCATACATGCACGGAAGAAAGTTCTCCTTGTACACAGACCATCAAGCACTTATGCACCTTTTGACTATGTCAGAGCTTAGAGAAAAAAATTGCCCGCAGCTTCCCTCGGGGGAACACTGAGGAGGATGCGGAGCATATAATTGGTTAACGGGGTGTTAAAGTGCGACTTACTTGGGTCGATGGCTAAATTGGTTAACGTGGTTGTGAAATGGGGTGTTAAATTGCGACTTACTTGGGTCGATGGCTAAATTGGTTAACGTGGTTGTAGGAGGGGGTGTTAAATGAGTGAACACGTACACACGTATGCGAAAGGGCGGCGCTGGTCGAAGGGACGTCGATCATTGTGTTTGTGGATTCGTTGGAATTCATTTCACCGCGACCTTGGACGTCGACGCGCCGTACAAACCAATCGACGAGCGGCAACTGAGCGAGCGAGCGCCGACCTTGAGTATATATACAGCACGACGGCGCATGCACTGTCAGCTGTTGAATGTTCTCGAAGCGCGATGCCACATGCGCGTCCACTGGAGAATCAGGAGAATTGTAGATGTCGAACGCGGTGTGTAGAGGAGGAAGGGTGCACAGATGGTGGAGGAGTGAAGCGCGCGCGGTGTGTAGAGGAGGAAGGGATGCACAGATGGTGGAAGAGTGGGCGACGGCGCGACGGCGCATGCGCGCGCGTCAGCTGTCGAATGTTCGAGAAGCGGTGTGGACGGCGCGGACGGCGCGGACGGCGCACTACAAGGCGCGAGTATAAGATGCTCCGCATCTAAAATTGGCACGATGGTTCAATAAACTTCAGCAGGGTGACTTTGATGTCTTCCATCCTGCAGGTAGACATCTTACAGACGCCGATGCCTTGTATCGATTAGCAATAGAAATACCACATGAAAACATAAATATAACAAGAATATGGAAAGGCTATGAAAATCTTCTGGTTAAGGATGGCAAGTTCACTGTTCCAGAGACACTGATTCTAAAGGTTCTTTACTTGTACCATGACAGTCCGGAATCAGGTGGTCAGGATGGTTTTTCGTGGACCTCTAACAAAACTTGTAGACGCTTCACATGGAAGAACATAAAAAAAGTATCGAAGAATATGTAAAGTCATGCTACTTGTGTGAGTTGAACAAAGCGAAATACTGGTCTCGACCCGACAAGCTCGTCTTTCCAAACCACTCGCAGAAGCCTTTTGAAGTCGTGCATTTGGACTTTGCTGAGTTGAAAAAGAGGAATGCCGAAGTTCACAAGACACAGTGTTTCCTAATTGCCATATATCAGTACACGAAAACGGCAGCGGCGAGTCCTCGATAAGAAGACGCAAACAGCTTTATAGCTTTGCTTGATCAAGCTACATTCTCACAACTGAAACTTATAATAAGAAACAATGAACCGGGATTCTTGAATAAGAATCTGCAGCAGTGGGCAGACAGCCGCAGTGTTGCGCCACGCCCTTGCACTCCCTTTCACCCGCAGGCCATTAAAAAGGCCAATAAAATGGCTGAAATGGTCATCCGTAACATCAAGACATTCATCTTCATGTATCGAACGTTTAAAGGCAGGTAGAAATGCTGTCTAGAAGCGCCTGTTGCCCACCACAACAGGGCACACACACACTGCGAGCTTTGCCTGCAGCTTACACTTTGCTGCTCACGGCGTAGCTCCAATATTTCCAGCTGACAAAGAACTTAGAATCGACGACAAACTGCAATTGTTTGAACAGCGCAAAACCAACAAGGAACGAAGCAAGTACTTAAGGGTAATGAAGATCCAATTCGACAAACGAACCCCAGAACAGAAGCCGGATATGGACCTAAACGATCTCGTGCTTGTGCGGAAGGGTCTGCCGAGT
Source organism: Rhipicephalus annulatus (assembly GCA_013436015.1). NCBI lineage: Eukaryota > Metazoa > Arthropoda > Arachnida > Ixodida > Ixodidae > Rhipicephalus > Rhipicephalus annulatus. Next base: position 512,884 of record WOVY01010334.1, read on the forward strand.
ATGAACACAAGAATAATTGGGGCTCTCAGAGTTGTCAAGATGTCGGTACAGCAAGGTGTGCTCAAAATCATAGGTTACCTTAATGATGCACAACTTCAATTCGCTGCTACAGGCAACGTTCTTCCTTATCACCCCAGGAGAGCCTTAGAAAAGAACAAAAACAGGGAGAGTGTAAGGAACAAGACGGAAAAGAAGAGAAAAGAGTTCAGATCATGGATGTGGAGGAAGAACTGAAGTAAATAGTAATGGCGACCACGTTGGGTCTCTTATTATTGGTGCCGTTACATGAATTAATAGTGAAAATTGGGCAGATCCCATGTACCGTGGGAATCGATTTTACGCGAAGCATGGACAGAGATTGTGACTGCGGCGCACTTTTTTTGTCCAGGTAAACGCTACGAAATCACGCTTAAGATATGCACAAATGTTTTATGCACGAAACTATGTTCAACAGTCACATATTTTTTACATAACAAGTTGTTTACCGTTGCGTAACGATGTCAACACCAGAAGCGCTAAACTGATTTGTAGTGCTTGTGCGTGCGAGGATGTTGGCTATGGCTGACTGGTACTACGCAGACCACCTTTAGTGGATTGCATATAGTCTTACATATAGATTTAGTGGCCAGCATATAGACAGTTCTTTAAAGCAGTTCCGTGACCTGGCGTGGCTCTGTGGTAGAATAAGCGATTGCCGCGCATGTTCTATGAATTTGATTCCTGCGAAATGCTCGTATTTATTTTCTGTTTTTATGGGTGAACGCTGCCAATGCCAGTTTTGCTTAACGTTCTCACATATAAATTACCAATGTTTCTTCTCACGATTCCTTGGTATAGGAAAATAATCGCGGTGATATGTCTTCGAAAACAACGCAGAAAGTAAACAAGCGATCCAAATCCAGTAAAAAATTGGTAGGTACTACGTACAGCGGGAATCGATAATATACAAAGCACTAATGAGCAAGGTTGAATTGTGACGTTAAAATTAGCTTAAAGTTACGAGGTGAACCTAAATTGTGCCATACATGACTTTTATGTCATCATTATCATGTTTGCGCCTAGAATTTGTGCTGTTCGTCCATACACGTCACCTAATACCAAATTTGGTGTATGTGAAGCTAGCAGAAGGGCCGCGAGCTTCACTACGAGCGTAGCATGTTGTCATGTTTTACGTGACACGCATGTCATGATTATCACGTTTGGACGTGTAATTTGTCTTCGTCGTCTATTAACATCACGTGAAACAAATTTAGTATGCCTGAAGCTAGTGAAACGGCCACGAGTGCATGATGAGCGTGGTATGTAGTGATGTTCTTACACGACCCGCATATCATGTTTTCCACGAGAGGGCCTGTAACTTAAGTTCGTTATGCAGCCATGACACATCATAACAGTTTTAAAATATATGATGTGAGCGAAACCACCACAGGAGCAGCAAGAACATGACATGTAAATTATGACATTCATGACATACATGGCAAGATTTTCATGTTATGACTAGTCATTTATGCTCGTAATTCAGTCATTTTATGCCATACCAATTTTTGGATAGATCCCATGGTTCAAATGACCAGAAGCGGTTAATGTTGTATGCGGCCACATAGATAGATAGATAGATAGATAGATAGATAGATAGATAGATAGATAAATAGATAGATAGATAGATAGATAGGTAGGTAGATAGATAGATAGATAGATAGATAGATAGATAGATAGATAGATAGATAGATAGATAGATAGATAGATAGATAGATAGATAGATAGATAGATAGATAGATAGATAGATAGATAGATAGATAGATAGATAGATAGATAGATAGATAGATAGATAGATAGATAGATAGATAGATAGAAATTCGTTAAGGGGTGGCAGTTTGCTAAAAAATCAGTAAAGTAAAAAGTTTGACACGTTGCTATTGAATATGTGTCCTTCTTTTCCTTGTGTGCTGTATTTGTTGCCCTTCCGTTTATGATGAACGTTAAGGAATGTTTCGCAATTAAAATCTTATAGTCTGGGTGAGAAATGAAGCCAGGCCTTCTGGGTGGCAAGAAGGGGTTCTACTTGTCACTAAATGTGTGAGTGCTTATAGGGTATGCAATTGTGCGCCTCATTGTTCCTTGTCGAGCCCCCAATAACAAAAGTTTAGCTCATAACGTCAAATATTAATGACCAACATTTATTGGTATTTGTTGTGCGTGTAAAGCTGTGTATTAACGTGTGAGACAAAGCGAATCTACGTGTAATTTTATTGGATTCAGTCTGTGGCAGTATAAGTTAAAAAAAAAATGCCTGGAAATCCGCCTACACAAAATCGCTGAAGAAGGACGCAAACACATTTACTTCTTGCAGGCAATCGATTTCGCATTAGAAAGTGGAAAAAACAGGTTCGTTGAAGGCGTGCGCATCGGGCTATGCTTCATTACCGACTGCAACCAGAACGATATTCGAAGTCTTCTGCAATCACGTGAGTACGTGTCACCGTGATGTCCTAAGGGGCTCTTTCAGGTTGTTGTATCCTGAAGGCCCTATAATGCCCGCATTTTCACATTACAAAACGGATATTAAGCGGTTCTTTTTACTCTAACTGACGCATTCTGTCTTTCTCTTTTTGCGTCCCACAGTGGTCCATGGAACGATCGATCTTGACGTGAAGGACTGCGTTACCGGCTTGAAGCCTCCAATGACGAAGACGCAGAGTTTGATAGTGTGGGCACGAGTTTAGCTACTATACGTACTTTGTCTACAGCTATGACTACACCATAATCCATGCTTAGGCAAGAGTATGTTTAGTGGGCTCAGCAAAGGCACTGACCGCTAGTGTTCGTACATAATGAGTTTAAGTATGTTAAATTGAACTCTTTAAAAGTTTTGGTCCTATGATAACCTAAACGTTTCGAAAAACTGTACTTTTGCTGTTTTTTTTTTTGACAATGCGCACTTGCATGTTCGCCATCACTGACCTTGTGTATAACGAGCTGATGAAAAAGATAAATTATTTAAAAAGTGCAACCGATAGGAAGCATTGACGATGTTTATTTGCATAGGTGCAACAATTTTACAACTTACTATTTTTAAAGTACAGCTACAGTCATCGCGGAAGCTCCACTCCCAGACTTTTTCTCACGCAGGGTTGCCCTGGGAATCCTCGCAGTGGGCATTTGCTTAAGCACCACCCTGGACATTTATCTGAGCCGCACAGATGCAAATAGAAGTGAGTTTCGGAGCTGCATACATGCGGAACTAGTGAAAAAAAAACTTCAAGTTGTAAGAAAGAATGTCCAGTTGTAATAGTGAAGTACACTACGACCAAATCTTTAGATAAACTTTTAATTGTATGAACTCGTTCTCTGCGAAAGAAAATAACACTCAAAACCTAATGGTAGTGAAGAGAAGTCGTCGGTTGTTGCAATCAGATTTCTACATTGAAAGTATTGGCTGTTTATACATGCCTCATTGCATTTATATTCCAGTGTAATTGCTGGAGATTTTGTAAACTGTACAATATAGTGCATGGGTATTCCCAGTTCGCCTGCAATTCCATTGTAATTGTTGATAAACATTCGAGAAAGTCCTAACGCATTAAGGCGTAACTTGCGCCAAGTGATAACACGTGCTGCTCTCTTAGCCACTGAAACAGGGTCACCGAGAAGAATAAAAACAAGTACGCTGCTGACATACGGTATATGCATCTAACGCGATATTTGAGAAGTCTCCAACTTTCTTTACTGCGAAGATAAAACGATAAACAGGAAAAGAACTGACCACGGTTCGTCTATTTTAATAGCATCGAACGACTCACACAGTTTAACAGCAAATAAATTTTCGTTACGGGAAAAGTTTAGCAAATGCACAACCAGCCTGTTAACTTTTTTCTGTATCGTACTATTATTTCAACAAGGAGGAATTCATTTTAAACTTAAGTAAAATGGGAGGGTGTAAATCTTTTGGACTGTATCACATTTTATATAGGATCATAGACTGCACATAAAGAACTGCCCTCAATAACCACAGATAGTGACGACATACGTTTTTTTTTTTGCAGACAGCGCTCCCTATTTTATTTTGCTTTGTTGCACACTGAACGTTCTTTCAAATGCTTTGTCTCTCAAAAAGACATCACTACATGAGTCTTCTTTTTGTTTTGCAGTATTTTAAACAGTTCAGCTTTATGGTAACGAGCAAAAAATTGCCTTAAACTGTTATATACATTTCTCGTGATAAGTTAGAACCTCCCACAACTATTAAGGTATAGCTCCTCTTGTTGGAAAAATGCCTGTCCTATGAAAGCTGCGCATGAAGCTACTTAACGGCAGCTCCTGCAATGGAACAATAAGAAAGGAGCCGGCTAATTCCGGAAAGTCATTTCATATGTACCAATTTTACAACACCTCTGCTGAATTTCATTCCCATGCGTACTTAGCCTAGTGAAGGAGGAGGACAAAACTTCTATTAAATTTAACCGAGGAAAATGGTTTCCTCTGCTGCGGGAGGTGACGATTGTTAGTCAGCCAGCAGCCCCTGCTTCATAGTGTGGCGGCAACTCCAAGCGGTTTTCTTTTCCAACACAAACTGTTTGCTTCCATATCTATTTGACCACATTGGAACCTCAGGGTAACCTGTGCCGAGACTCTAGGGCTGACTTTTCCACTCCGAGTATGCGTGTGCAATCGTCGCCCGCAGGGCTTGCATAATACCACGACGTGGCAGTGGGAGGCCACACTGCTTAACTCCAACCCTTGCCTCGTGGAGTAATTATTTAAATAAGCGTTGTAAAGATACACAGTGAAAAACAGTGAGGCCTAATATTTTGTTTTAAAAATTACTAACCGCTCTTATCAGCGTGCTAATCACGGTCAGATCATGCTTAGTTTTGACAGCCATAATTCACTACAATACCTGTATACCTTCCTTTTTACCCTTTCGATGCAAACCTATTGTATTGCCCCCCCCCCCTTTTTTTACTGACTGCTTTTTTTTTCTATTCAGCCTATACGGCATGCCAGCTCCCTTTTCGCTCTTTTATTGTGCACCAACTCCGCGCCTGTTCTCGTATGCTCCTTCTCTTTTGCTTTGATTGGGATTAAGGGTTCTCAGCGCAAGCATACACACGATAAGATGGTCAGTTACTGCCATCAAGAAGACAAGTCCATTTTTCGAAACGTTGTGTCCAACGACACCCCGTGCTCAGGAATTTGTCGTCTCTTCAGGCTTGCATAATTCCCTGAACTTATCATTTACGCCACTGTACATAATTTATTATCACTTGAAATAATCTGCACTATCCACAATTAGCGAAAGACAAAAGAAATGATTCCTAGTTTCTACATATGATGGGTGAGAGATTTCGTTCATTGAAACTAGGGCAAACACTTTGCACGTTGAGTTTGTTTTGTTTTTTTTAAGGAAAAAGAGGATAAAAAATTGGGAGACCCTTAAGCTTCGCCTTTAAGAGTTGAACGTGATAGTAATCCGGCCCCTAGTGCACCCATCAACCGCTAAGTGTATACTCATTCATATGTTTTCTTACATACACACGCACGCACCCAAACAGGCACACAGTAGATTGGACCAGAGCGCGCAATTATCGCCGAATGGGCTTGTTTTTATCGTGACACCTGTCGATCAAAATGCGCTGAAGGGGCCCTGGAACACTTTTTCAAGTAACCATGTATTTAATTCACTAGAACAGCTTATTTCCTCACGAATTCAATGCCGCAAAAACTTTAGGAATCTGTCTAGTGCGAGTGGAGTTACGAATGTTTGTCGCATGCTGTAATTGCATTATCTCTTCTTTCGTCCCTACGAAAGCGCTGGAAGCTAAGCAGGATTGGGTGCCCGGGCAAAGAAACTATCGCGCCTCGTGATCTTTGAGTATTTTTTTTTCTTCGAACGCACGGCTTTCTCAATGCGATCCCACGCGCACGCGTGGACAAGTGGCGGCTTCCCACGGCTATTTCGGGAACTAGATTTTTCGGTCACAGACACACAGACGATTTTTCACTCACAACCAACGGGGCCGACGCCGGCGGCGGGTTTTCTGCGACACCAGCTATTCAACACTATCGCGTTAAAAATAAGGAAAGGCAGCAAGTTTAACTATAGACGCATGTCTGGTTCGCTGCATTGTGCTGGTAGCAGGTGATCAAGGGAAGAAAGGATAGAGAGATAAAATGAAGAGAACATGTAAAATATATGAACGTGAGCTATAGCTACACTGCTGTGGTCGATAGTAGTAGATGCAGGGCTTCAGGTGCATGACGTTCTACGGTAGATTGTCGAATCATGGAGCTTACATAAGGTTAACAAAGCCCAAAAACACATGGCCACAGGCATGAAACAAGCGAAACAAGTGCTGACATCCAGTTGTAATTTCATTTTGACAAGAAAGCTTCTGTAAATAGCCGAGGTGAAAGCAAAAACAGTAAAAAAATGAAGATAAAGAAAACTAATGAAAAGATACAAAACTGCTGAAATTAAGTATGCAAAGCCAACTAGCCCGATCAGTTATCTTTTTAAGTCATGATGCTTATTCAAGGTTTGCAAGTGCTGAACGTACAACATCCAGTACCTGTTGTACAGACTCGGAGTATATATGGTGATTTCAGCCGGCCGACGAAGAGTTATCATAAACCTCCTTGGAAGTGTTCAACGCAAAATGAATGATACAATTTTGAAGCTTTTTCACTTTGTGTGTAAGGCTACAAGTTTTGCGTGCGATTACTGAAACAAGCATAATAAGAGAAACTGTGAAATACTTTAGCTGATTTGACAATGTGTCACGTTGGTAGAGTATGGCTATGAAACTCATAGTATGTGCCGGGAGACACTTATCTAGAAAAACACGCTTTTTGTGTTGTATGCCTGTCGCTGTCCAGTTCTCAGTTCAATACCGTAATATTTTTTTTTGTAGAGACGAAGAATCAACAAAAAGAAAAAAGACATCTTCAGTGCTTTTGTAAAATCAACATGAAATGTATTTACCAAAACCAAGCGTAAAAGTGAGCGCGGCTTTTGTTAAATACAAAAGCCACGCCAACTTTTACGTTTGGATTTGTTTGAGTGGGTTTGTACGCTTATACAAAGATGTATAGGCGTAGAAGCGCAAAAAATAATAAAAGGAGACAAAACACACATCTCAAGAGTGTGTCTAGTCATCAGTTTTCTTCTTTTTTTAACCAAAATTACTAGAGAATAAGTTATAGGCAAATGCCGATTTTAGTTCGATTTGATATATGAACATGTATTAGGGGTTAGGAACGCTTTTACACTGTTTTATAATGCCTATGAATGCCTACTTTGGACGTTTGTGCTTAAGTTAATAAGTCCCTATAAATGCCTATTTTGCAAATTGGTGCTTATACGAACACTCTCAAACGTATACTTGTTGCTTTCAAGTACTGTTGGAAATTCGTATTCATTTTACCCGGCGAAATTGAGTTTTAGGAACATTATATGGGGTGCAACCTATACTCTATCTCAGAAGTTCTTTTCAGCGCTATCAACGCTACAAGGCCCCTTATCCCGTCATGTTGGGGTGAGCGCTCATGAGATGAAGGGCAAGCGGCGTTCGTTCTGACATTTCACCTCTTTCTGGGGCGCGTAGTGTCGCAGACCTTCGCAGACGAGATCATGAGTACCCTTTCCACGCATTTCTATCGCCTACTAGAAATGCTCAAACCTTGTGAGAGCTATGGGGTTCAGAGACTAAGGAGGAATTGAACCTGTGCAATTAGACCCGGTTAATACGAGGCTCAAAGACCCGTCTGGCCTGTTAGCAGTCGGGCTATTAACTTGTGCACTGTCCTTCTTTGTCATGCCGAAAAGAAAAGGGCCCAGGAGCATGTTGTTTTGACTGTGGACACTTAACTCACCATTCTGGTCAACAAAAGGGAAGACTGTGTTCTGCAAACCTATTGGAAAAGAAACTGCATGGCTATGCTAAACCAATAGTGCTTTTGTACTATCATAAGCTAAAACATTTCTCTTTGCTTTCCGGTCTATAGACACAGCTCCCTTACGCATTTCTTCAAACTTTGATTTTGTGGAAAAATTTATTGTGCCTATATCTACGATTTTGCTGACCTGAAACAGTGCTTCACCTGCCTATTTTTGGCCCCTAAAACTCGATTTGTGAGTGCCTATAAATCTGGCCTCTAATGTAATGACACCAGTAAGATATATACAGCGTTAATGCATAGTTTTATCAATAAAAAGTGGTGCTCGACCTTTTTCTGATTGCAGAGCTTGTATCTTTTGCTTCGTTTTTTTGGCATACATCCAGGTTTCCTTGTGAAACTCCTGACAGCATTCTCATTGCGATTAAATCTGGAGGCTCTCCTTGTTGGAGTCCGCGACAAAGATTCTGACGCCTACATGTTCCGATTCTTTCATGGTCTGCGATTTTTCAGCATGTTCTTGATTGTGATCGGCCATTCCTACAACATATTTGATTTCATCAATACCTGTGAGTACTCTACATTTGTCGCAGGTTTGTGTTTACTGTTATATGCATCGTATATTTTTAATATTTATTCTGTATTGTTTATTTATTACAGCTTATTTAATTTTGTTGGATTCGTAGCCTTTATATTTTTCTGAGCTTTTCTGTTTAGCATGTAACTGTTCTTTCTCGTAGGGACTGAAAGTGGTCGAGTGTGATGTCACGTCCGGTTTAAATAAACGTCAATAATGGAAGCAACCTACTGAGGTGAAGATTATGAGTCAGAAAGGTAGCTGCCTTACTCTAAAAAAATAAGTATCCTCAGAGCTAAAAGAATATGTGTGGTACTGACAAGGCCTGTGTAAGTCAGCGCACAATAAATAAAACAAGCAAAAACAGACAAACAAACCGAAATCAATGTATCGGACAGGGTGGCAAATCAACCAAATTTAGGTTGTGGCTTTTTTTACTTACAATCCGTACTAATCCTTCCTTCGTATGTTCTCCCAATAGCCCGCTTGGTGAATGCTCTGCATTATGCTGACAACATCAGTTTTTCTCTGGTAATGACTGGGTATTTGAGTGTGGACGTTTTCTTTTTTTTGAGGTAAGTAATAGTTTGTTGAGCTCTTACGTTCGTATCGTATCTGACGACGAACAAACTCAAGATTCATGGCAAATCTACAATAATATGTTGCGCCTTGAAAGCAAACAAAAACTGACTAGAGCTTGCTACAACACGTAATTCGTGTTATTAAACTTACGAAAACGGTGATGAGTGATGACACGACTTATTTATAAAAGGAGGGGGAATAAGTATAGAAAAAAAGCAGGGAGGTTAACCAGAGCTGAGCTCGGTAGGCTACCCTGCACTGGGGAAAGGGGTGTGGAAGGAAAGTTATAGAGGAGGAGAGAAAAGGCACTGGTTGGAGCCGATGCGCAACAGTTTCAAGTTGAACATCACGAACATAGAATCAGACCGGGGTCCTTGAGAAAATGGAACAGCGCCTTTGGTGCCTTTCGGAACTGTGATGAGCAGCCCCATATTCCCAGTGCCTTGTCCCCAGTGAAACTTCTGCAGTAGAGCTGATGTATAACAGTGCGGAGGTGAAGCCTCTTGTTTGCGTATGTCAGGCAGTAACACACAGGATGTTCAATAGTCTCATAGAAGCCGCAGTCATTGTACTCCGCGTTGTCACTCACTTCAATCTTAAATTAGCAGGCGTAAATTAGTAGGCGTTCGTGATAGCTATGCTCAGACGCAGACGGCACAACACTGTACCTTCTTACCAGGAAAAACCTGGGAGTAGCCGCAGTCAAAGAGATGGGTCGAAAGAATACAGTCGGTAATGCGTCAACTGTGATAATCGCCACTTCCGGAGTGTCATGTTCTAAGTCATCTTACTAATGTATCAAGCCGCGTAAATCCCAGATAAACGCATCGGAACAAAGTTTGCTTCTACGTGTGCTTTTCTGGCAACTTCATCGGTGAGGACGTTATCAAAATTACGGCAATGAATTGGTATCCACACAATGGACACGTACAGCTAACATAAAAAAGTGGTGATAATATTTCAAACCTGCTTTTTCATTATATGAAAATGGGAAACATCTATTTCATAAATTGCCAACAAAGGCCCAATTTCGAGTTTCTCAGTTGCAGAGACCACGCTAATTTACAGCCTTGTTCGAAAATTAGCGCTATATCAGTGCCCTGTATATAGTCGCTAGGCGTGACCTGGTTAAGCCATGACGCTTTCTTACTTGCAACAGCTATTGTCATATGGGGATATCAAAGTGCAATTTATTTTGTTGAGGTGCACGACGCCTACATGAATTTAATAGAAAGCAAAATGGCTTCGCAAGTACTGTCCGGAAATGTCTAAAGATTTTTTTCTTAGTTTTATACTTTGCTTTGACTTTCATCAATAATCTGCTTCAAATAATAAACAAACACTCTAAACAATCAAAACCGGCTGCAGAGCGCTCTTGATATTATGCATGTCCGACATGTTTAGAACATACACAACAGTGAAACACGAATTCAATACCACCGCCACCACTCAAGCACAATCACTTGCAGAGTTGAAAATGGCAGGCGCAACCAGATCAAGTAAACACTTGAGCTCATGAGCGGATGCTTTAACAAGCGTCTTTCTTTTTCAGCGGCTTCCTCCTAGCTTATAACATTGAACCAAAACGTGACAACATACTACTGACGGGACTCATTGCCATCGTGCGGCGTCACATAAGGTAAGTTAAATTGCTATGGCTTTCATTGTAACCTAACTGTACTGGGCGCGCTCAAGCTGAATCGGCCAGGGACACAGGCCGAAGCCGAAGAGTCGCAGTGATGAGACGCATGCTCCGCTTCCCCAACAAAGGTGACACCGTTTATTCGCAGTACATCCTCTTTGTACACATTTCGATAGACGGCGCCCCAGAGCCAAAACAGCTCTAGTGATGTATATTACGCGCCTTCTACATCAACTGCTCTTTGGGACAATGAGAGCGAAAATTGTGTCAACACAGCAGAATTTGAGGTTTTGTAAAGAAACTGTAACATTAACAACGAATGTATAGGACAAACCGTAGGCTAGTTGCTTTATATTTTTACTACCAGTTAGCCTGATTGCCTATGCTACGTTATTGTACTTTTTGCGAACGATTGATTTTTATGTTGTATGACCACATGTAAGACCGTAAAAAGCGTAATACAATCCTAATACTATTAGCAATGGGTACATGGCACACGAGGGTGGTTGAGGCTTTTTCATTATTAAATACAAAACAGCATCGTTATAATGCTAAGTGATTCTAAAAGGGCCATATTGTTATTTACTTATCGCAATAGCCACCTTCAAAGGACCTGTTTGAAATAATTTCGATAATGATATTCGTGTGACATATCAATAACAATGAATCCACTGTAGTCGGCTTCACTGCTGCCGAACCCAACGGCTGGTGCACGTGAAGTCCTCGACTGTGGTTTGAAGGATTATACCTCTAGTTACGCATAGACGCGAGCCTTAAACTTCTTCAGCCGAAAACAGGGTGTGACTCACCCACTTAGACCCAAGATCAGGGTAACATTGCTCATGTAATCAGCACAATGCCGCATTTTGCGCTATATGTTTTTCGTTTAATGATGTAATTCTTGGTTCCCGCCACCAAGAATTCGTGTTCAGCTCGAAAACTTGTCCCATCATCGCGAAATCTTTTGTCATTCATTGTTTCCATTTTAACATGCTCTCAATATTCACAAAGGTTAACATTTTGGGATTGTTATTATGTTGACAAAATTTATGGAAACTATTTCGCCTTCGCAAGATGATAAAATCTGGAAGAGAAATATACGTCTCACCAGACAAAACCATGACATGTACTACAAAAAAAGAGTAATATTTGAGTTTCACCGTCTCAAAACCACCATATGATTATGAGAGGCGCCCTAGTGGATGGCTTCGGAAGTTTCGACCACCTGGGGTTTTTTAACGTGCACCTAAATTTAAGTACACGGGCCTCAAACATCTTCGACTCCATTGAAAATGCTGCCAACACAGCCGGGATTCGATCCCACAACCTTTGCGTTAGCAGTCTAGCGCCATAGCTTATATACCAACGCGGCGATGCAAGAGAGAGAGAAAAAAATAGTAACCTTAAAAATGATACAGTATTAATAGGGGTTAAAGGTAAAATCAAGACTATGTATTCTGCATGGCAGTCAGTTATTCTACCTCATAGCTTTGCCTATTGATGCTTGAAACCACTTTGAAATAACACCTTATACAGTTGCCATATGGATTGATTGATTTGTGGGGTTTAACGTCCCCAAACCACCATTTGATTATGAGAGACGCCGTAGTGGAGGGCTCCGGAAATTTAGACCACCTGGGGTTCTTTAACGTGCACCCAAATCTGAGCACACGGGCCTACAACATTTCCGCCTCCATCGGAAATGCAGCCGCCGCAGCCGGGAATCGAACCCGCGACCTGCGGGTCAGCAGCCGAGTACCTTAGCCACTAGACCACCGCGGCGGGGCAGTTGTCATATGGAGCAATCACCCATGTGAAGATGTAGCATTGCCTAGCAGAAACGTGAAATCGGGCCGAATGTCACACCATATGAATTCTGTTACGAGTGGGTTACTCATCTGCCAACCCATTACAAAGAACTGGGTAATTACTATTCATTAGCAGGCACAGCCAAAACTCCATCAAAATAGGCAGTGGTCAACGTGACCCCTCAAGCTCCGATGACGACAATAGATAACAGTGTCCCACGGGAAAGTTATCACTTTTTAATCATCTTACACGAATGCACCAGGGCCTCTGCCAGTTTTTTTCTTTTTTTGGTGTTTAGTAGTTCCACCAAAAAAAAAAGAACTTTGCACTAAGCTGCGCAAGGCTTGAAACAGCGAAACTGGACAATTTTGAAGAATATTGTGGTTGCTTCTACGCTGTTTATATACCTTAACTATAGGTGATGCAGGTTGAGTCTGGGCTGCCTATAACTTGTTCCTAGGCTTTAGCTAAGTAATGCTAGGTTGCGTTTAGCTAAATTTCTAGCGCATTGAAGTTCGAGCAAGAGTGAAACACTTGCACATCTTCTTTTGCCCGTTAGCAGAGACTGTTGCTTACAGGTTCCCTATAATTTTGCTCAACTTAGTTTTTTGAAGTCAACACATTTGGAATCCAGACTGTGGGCAAAATGCTTAGGTTACTACACTAGGAGCGATTTTCATGACCCTTGTGAAGAGGGAAGTAGTGTCAATACATATTTAAAAAAGCCTTGATAGTCTTGCAAGGGATTGACAAAGCGGCTGTTACTGAAGGGCAGTAATCGTACGAAAGGAAAATATTCGAATGTTTTTTTCAGGACAACAGCTCCCGTCTTTTTTGCCATGGTGTTTTGCTTATTGGTACCGCGAATCGCATCCGGCCCCAATTTAAAGCCACTGATGGAAAAATTTTACTATGAATTTCGTAACCAGTGGTGGCACATTCTTCTCCAAGTACGCAACCTCTACAGCGAAACAGAAATTGTGAGTACTGAATTCTTTTAGGTTACCATACACCTGTCTGCTGCTCAGTTTTGCAATGGATATCCTTAGCTAATTTTGCATAAAATGGCAGAATAAAATTGTGTCATTGTGATGAAAGAGAAGTTCAAACATAATATCGGTAGTATGTAGTTCTACAAATATGTAGTATGTAACATTAATCAGTTGCCTAAAGTTATTAAACTCGTTTGCGCTGAAGGTCAGTTCTTTGCGCACAAAAATATGCAACATCCTGGTGCTTCAAGATTTACCCCCTTCATGTGAAATGAATGGTGTTTGTTGAAACCGTGACGGAGTCGGCTACTGGATGAACTTTCACCCACAGTAGTCAGGAACGATCACTTAGCGTGTGATACGCAAAAAATAAAAAAAACCTTTTAAAGGCTACCCTACTACATTATTTGCGATTCATAATGTCATAGATGGGCTTTGAGCATTTTACTAAAACGAGGTTTTATGGTTAATTGTTTACGATTACTAATCCTGACCCTCGAGTAATTCAATCGCTTCAGAATGCTCCACCCATTCTTTCTATAGCTTTGTGCGTCACGTCTTAATAAAAATGAAGTACCCGTTCAATTTTTGTACCTACTTGATTTTCATTCTTTACATTTCTCTCACCTTCTCATTGTTAAATGCTGTAAGGCGCCTAAATTTAAACTACTGTAGCAATACCGGAACTTATAAATTGACCAACTTTATGAATCAATTCAAATGACAAATAAATAATTGACATCACTCCCTAATATCAACAATCACTACTTATATAAGGGGCACAATAATGGTTTTTCAAGGAATATTATTGACTCAAAAATGATTTTTTGAAGCAAGAGCTCAGCATAAGTGCTCACTTTCTGTTCTTTTCCACCATAGCACTGTTGCAAAGTGCTGCAAGTATTGCGCAAAAAAAAATGTGCGAAAACATGTTGACTCTACAGAAAAAACACCAGAGCACGATAAAAGCGACTGATTTGTTTTAATTATGTTATTTGTTCCTTTAATATGCACGTGTTTCAAGCTGAATACTAGTTTTGTATGGCTGCAGAAGCTTTCAGACAGTGATTATCGTCCTTGAATGAATGAAATATGGAAAAAAGAAGCAATATGATGTTTTATTTATTTACTTATTCAGTTATTTTTTTATCTCAGGCACTTCGTAGAAGGTCGAAATCATCTGACATGAAAACCATACTCAAAACATAAAAGGCAGGCGCAGCTATCATGTGCGCATGGAACTCATTGATTGATTGATATGTGGAGTTTAACGTCCCAAAGCCACTATATGATTATGAGAGACGCCGTAGTGGAGGACTCCGGAAATTTAGACCACCTGGAGTTCTTTAACGTGCACCCAAATCTGAGCACACGGGCCTACAACATTTCCGCCTTCATCGGAAATGCAGCCGCCGCAGCCGGGATTCGAACCCGCGCCCTGCGGGTCAGCAGCCGAGTACTTTAGCCACTAGACCACCGCGGTGGGGCGCGCATGGGACTGAAGTTTTCCGCTTGCAAGGACGAAAAAACTAATATTTTCGGGAAGATCAATAACTCTTGCATCCAACCGGCTCTAGTCACGCGTAATAAAAATAAAAATAAAACACGGTTGATCCCTCCATCATAGTAATCGGTATAGAACACAAGTGAAAGCACATGTCACAAAAGTAACTGAATGTTTATGGTGAAAGCTTATATCTTCTCAAACTCTGATATTTTACGGGTGTCCCGCGTCGGCGGCGTCAACACGAGATTTGAAAAAAAAAAGATCATATCATAACTAAGTCACGATATGATGTTGTCATAACTTAACAGTGACGTCACGGTGATGACGTCGTCACTTGCCCTCGTAGCTTGGTGAACGGTGACCCGATTACAGAGACTTTGCAAAACTAGATCAGGTGCCCCCACTTCTTGACGCAATGAAATACCACGTTATGCCCAGAATGCTTTCGTAGGGTGGCGGAGCAGGAGCAGTACCTACCTCGACTGAGAACTGAAAGAAAAAGTATTGCGTTTCTCGGTCATTTTAGGGGAGTGCATAAGGGACACTGTGTGCTTTTGTACGTTGATAAATGAAAGCTTGCCTAATGTCTGTCTGTGTTTGGTAACCGTAGCACCATTCGATGTGGATGTACTCACTTGAAGCAAGGTGGCACGTCTTCATTCCGACGAACAACATCAGGAATCATGACTTAACACTTGTGGCAGCCGAAGAACTTGACATAAACCTGAAAAACAGCGGATAGCGAATCGCGTCAAACATGGCACCAAAATGCATATTGGCACTCCATTGGCTCTCATTCAAAGCGTCGTAAAAGGGTAACTTGAGATTTTGTTCACGCATATAACGCACAGCTCTCCAAGAGCGCGGGAGGTGGAGTTCATCGCACGAACCGGAAACGCGATAAATTACTGTGCTTCCCGCTGTCTCAAGTCTGCCAGAATGAGACGCTCGCTATGAATGAAGGGTAGAAGTGGAAATTTAAGGGCTTGTTTTCTTTGTCAGACACAATATTAATGATAACTTTTTTACGTCACATTAAGGCTCCACACTTTTTTCTTCATATGTACATTAAATTTGCCACTAAAACATCTCCTATGCTTTCCTTCGCATCAATGTCTATTAGTTATTATTATTGTGTATAACAAGCGAAACAACCCTTAAATGCACACTCCTTTCTTTCAATCATAGCGAGGGTCTCGTTCTGGCAAACTTGATGCCTTCAAATAGTATGGGAAGAAATAATAGTCCGCTGCCAGCTTGTAATAAATTCACGTGCTGCGTGACACCACCAGGCAGAAAAAGAGTGTTCCAAATTCACCGTCATGGCTACTAGCGCCACTGATTGACACTTCCTTGTTTAAATGCACATATATACCCCGCATCATGGACGTGAGGGATCGCCACCGATCTATAGCTGAGTGGTATCTGACGCATTATTCGAAGGTCACAGGTTCTGTGCCCGCCCGCTGCAAATGATTGTTTCGTACACTTTTCTTTCTTCACATTTACAATATCATTTCTACTAATAACATCCCATATACTTTTCTTAACATCATCCCCTGTTCATTAAGCATATAAGCCGCCTCGGGAACAGCCGCTGCGTTAAGCTAGTCTTTGAGGGCGACTCAATCCCTACGCACGTCAAGGTAGGACATTTCCGGCATGTGGTACGGCATTTTGTCCCAAAGCCGCTTCAGTGCCACAAGTGCTTCAAGATCGGTCATGTCAAGGGCGTCTGTACAAACTCCACCGTATGCCCCCGGTGCGCGGAGGCGCACACGGTAGACACCTGTTGTGCAACAACTTATAGGTGCGGCAATTGTCGAGGTACGCATGAGGCCACGTCTAAGGAATGCCCAAGACTCAAGAAAGAAATGGGTATCCTGAAAGAAATGGTCAGGGATAACTCAACCCATAGAGAAGCTTCACAGAAAATCCGGCGTCGACGTCGCCACCGACGGAAGCGCTCCAGTCATGGTGATATTCATGCACCACTTCGGTCTACACCACCATCAACATCTAGTAGAAAGCCAGAGAGTACAAGAAAACCTCCACCGGCGAAGCCTCTCTCCCCTGAAGACTGGCCGGTGCTTGCGAACGCACGGCCTTCCGAGCAGCCCTCCCGCTCTCTGCTCCCAGTGAAAGCCAATGCTGCTGATGACGAGGCTCCAAACGCAGATCGTCAAATTATTCCTATGCTGCGATCCATTGTGAGTGTCATCAGAAGTGTTCTGACAAGCATCGACACGCCAACTGCTAGGAGTGGCCTACAGGTGCTGGACGCGTTGAGTCCGGTCCTTGCAAGCCTACAGTAAAGCCATGGCCGACAATAACAAGTCGTTCCGTCAAGAGGTCAGAGAAGCGTCCATCTTTCAGTGGAACGCAAGAGGTCTGAGATCTCGCATATCTGATTTTCGCCAGTTTGTTCATCTGCACCGATTTCCCATCATGATTATATGTGAACCGAAATTATCGCACCCAATCAGATTATCCGGCTACGAGTCAATTTTCTCTTCAAGTGACATCGAAAGTAGCAAAATTGTTGTATTTATTCGCCGGGAGCTTACTTACGTCGTCCAGCCAGTGCAACCTCACGACAGCAATCAGTATGTGTGCTTGTCTGTTAAAAAAGGAAAAGTGACATTCGCACTTCTAGGCGTGTATATATCCCCATCAGGTCATTTCGACGCCAACAAACTAGACGGCATATTAAGGGCACATCCGGGTCCGTGGGTTATCACCGGGGATTTCAATGCGCATCATCCCATCTGGGGAAGCTCAAGGCTTAATTCAACGGGACGACGTCTAGAATCATTGGTATCCAGCCATGGTCTCGTCCTTCTGAATGATGCCAGTCCTACGTTTTTACGAGGCACTACATATAGCAGCTGCCTTGATTTGTCATTTGTTTCACGCCGATTTGCTACACGGGTAAAGTGGTTTTTGGACATTGAAACACACGGAAGCGACCACATCCCCACTTACCTGAAGATCAAAGGTATTTCGAACACGTACTCCTCTACCACAACACAAAGAATAGATTGGAGTGTGTTCAAGACTCAACTTGAGGATGCTTGTGAAGAAGGCCTGTCCAATGGTCTTCAGCAAGCTATTAAGGAAACTGCACATGCGACTACGCGCACAATAATACGCTCTTCGAAGTACTCTGAATATGACCTCGAGCTGGAGCGACTTCGTGCGATACGCCGTCGTGCCGAAAGACGATACCGACGCACCAATTCCACAGACGATCTACGGACAGCCCGGCGCATCCAAAAGAAGATACAACGGCGCCTTGACAAATTAGACACCCAACGATGGAGGAAACTTTGTGCGTCGCTAGATCCTCATAAACCGCTGTCTCAGATATGGAAAATTGTGCGAGGCCTACGTTCTGTTCCAGAGCAGCGTTTTCCCTTCAAAGCCCTTGCACTTTTTCATCGCCGGCATGAAATTGAGGTAGCAGAAGATTTCTGCGCTATGACCGTGGGCCAGACAGCGTACACAAGCCTACATACAGTGAATCAAATCCCTCACTCACGGGACCCACGCATGGATCTACCGTTTACATCACAGGAGCTCGATGCGGCGCTCGTCTTATGTAATAAGTCGTCGTCAACTGGCCCGGATGACATCTCATACAAGATGCTGTTCAACCTTGGTAAACGGGCACGAGAAACACTCCTTAACATCTTCAACGATTCTTGGCAAGCTGGCGTCGTACCGCAAGATTGGAAGATTAGCCGCTTGGTACCGATCCTTAAGCCTGGCAAATCTCCTCTGGACATTGCCTCTTACCGACCGATCGCACTCTCAAGTTGCGTAGGAAAGGTAATGGAGAGAATGATCTTGGCCAGGCTTGAATGGTACCTGGAATACTATGAGATATATCCGAACGCCATGGCTGGTTTTCGCCGTCACCGATGTTCGATCGACAATGTTATAGATCTCGTCACATATGTCCAGCAACAAAAGGCAGGTAAACGACTATCTGCAGCCATGTTCCTTGACGTAAAAGGAGCATACGACAACGTTCTACATGACGCCATCCTTGAAGCCATTGAGTCAGTGGGCCTAGGCGGACAACTGTATCGTTGGACACGCAGCTATTTACAAGGGCGGACCTTGTTTGTGAACACTGCAGATGGTCCAACTTCCCAATACCCAACGCATCGTGGAGTCCCGCAAGGTGGCGTCTTGAGTCCAACCCTCTTCAACCTCGTTCTCATTGGACTTATAGAACGATTACCAAGTGTGGTCAAGTTATCCGTGTACGCTGACGACATCTGCGTCTGGACATCTGGCGTGACAAGGCCTCAGGTACGCGCAAGACTTCAGAAAGCTGTGACGTTGGTATCATTGTACCTCAAGGACCAGGGTCTGAAAATCTCGCCAGCGAAATGTGCATTGATTGCTTTTAGTCGAAAGCCAATGAGACCATACGCTATATCAATCGATGGCCAAGTCATACCGTATGTCAAGACGCACAGATTTCTAGGCGTATTCATTGATAGAGACCTCTGCTGGGGCCCACATGTGGCCCACTTGAAGAAGAGGCTAACAGAAATTGCTAACTTATTCAAGTATCTCGGAGGAAAAACCTGGGGGACTTCAGTACATGCAATGATGCAATTGTACAAGACGCTTTTTCTTGGCTATTTGCGCTACAGTTTGCCTGTGTTGACCAACACCTGTAGAACCAACATTCGGACTCTCGAAAGTATCCAGGCCATGGCTCTGCGAGTTTGTCTGGGGCTACCGCGATGTTCATCATCAGCTGAGACAATCGAGATCGCTAATGACTACCCGCTGAAGACGCATATCATGATGGAAGTGCTCAGAGCACACGTAAGGCATCTTACTCGTGCCCCTGCCCATCATCTAGCTTCACTGCCAGAAGCCCGACCACGTGCCTCATTCTGCCAGACAGTCTTGTCATATCGCACACACATTCCTGCGGGATATACAACTCCATCGAGGATTTCAACTCCCCCATGGAGTATGACCTGTGCACATGTTGAACTCACGGTTCCAGGCATAGGGTCAAAAGCCCGGCTCTCGTCTCCAGCGCTAAAGCAGCTTTCCCTTCTCTTGTTATATAAAAAATACAGTGACCATACTCATCTGTATACTGACGCTTCAACTAAAGTGGATGGGTCTGCAGGGTCGGTGATCTTTCCTGCAACAGCGACAACGGTGAAGTTTCGTTTATCCCACCAGACATCATCGACAGCTGCGGAACTTGCTGCTCTACGTAGCGCAATTGAAGTCATTAAACACCAAGAAGCCAAGAAATGGAGCGTGTTCACGGACTCTAAGGCAGCGCTACAGTGTTTGACATTCGCCTTACGCCGGGGACCTCATGAACAACTAGTGCTGGAAATTAGAGAGCTGCTTCACCACCTCTTCGACGAAGGACACAGAATCACGTTTCAGTGGATTCCAAGTCACTGCGGCATATTGGGCAACGAACATGCCGATGCAGCTGCCCGATCAGCACACGAAAATGGTGAAGAAAAATCTATACCATTTTCAAGGACTGATGCTGCAATGACCATCCGAAAAATCGCTAATGCAGAATTAAAATCCCTGTGGACTATACCAATGTCGACTATACAAACGCATTACTGCTGGGAAAATTTGAAATCAAATATGAAGATGGTAGCGAGTGGATATCGTTATTCAGCCTAGCCAAATTTATTATAAAACAATACATACATGCAAACCAATGATAGAAAACTACTTATAAGCCACTTACCTCCATGTGGAAGCGTGGTTTTTTGGTGCCATTTCAAAAAGTATTTGAGTGCGTCTACGCGCTGGCCAATGCACAGTTTTGCCTCATTGAATGTGTAATATTTTTGGGTCTTAAAATAAAAAAAATTTTTTTGGCCGACCAACCGAACCACACTCTCGTCAAGCAGGTAAATACTGAATATGATTGGTATTCATTCTAAATTATATTAAACAGCTACAAGAGAACCTTTATGAGAGTGTGCTCTTTCTCCTCATGCAGGGAATGTTTGGCCATCTGTGGTTCGTTTCAGCAGACTTCCAATTGTTTTTATGGGCTTTGCCAACTATCCTAATACTTAGACGGTAAGTTACGGTGTGAATAAGGTGTCTTCTAGTGTTGAAAATTAGAGGACACTTTTATTTTTCGCAGTACTGAAGTAAAAAAAAGTAATTGCTGATTCAACGCTGTTCTCTTCACTTCATCGGAAATCTCGAAAAGCGAACGCACTTCGTTAAGTTTTTTTACAATGTGAATTCAGTTACTAACACTTGATACTTGAGCCTGTAGTACTTAAATACGTCACAGAAAGTATTTGAATGTACTTAACGTGTCTAATATACCTTTACGCATGTAACATTACGTTTTCGGCAGCAGTTAAATGTACAGTTGATGTTTATTCTAACTGAAGAATTATTGACGCTACTTTTTGACAGTAGTTTCACCTAGAAATTTTTTTCTGTAATATTGTACTAAAATAATTTGTAATCTTGTACAGGTACTAGAACAATAAAGATAGTACCATAAGATAAGGATGACCGCTATAGGGCGTTTATAAAATTCGAATTTTATTTCAGATGCTTTTGGGCCTTGATTGCAGCCTTTTTCAGCTTTAGCCTGCTGTGTTGTTCAGTGACAGCCTGGCAGGTTGTCAATACATCTTACCCACCTTTTATGACCCCAATTGTGGCAAACATCAGGTGAATTTTCCTTCAATACTGAAGCAAAGTAAAACAATCCTGATGTATTAATAAGCGCTGGCACTACAAATATCCATATATTTTAAAAAAAGTTGACACGAATGGGAGCCTTGGAGTTCTTAAACTCTATGTTTGGCGCTTGCGATATTGGGACCCGTGTATAAACGAGTTGAAATTGAAAAAAAGACAACAAAACTGAAATGCTTTAGAATCACTCACTCTGAGGATCAAATAAAGAAACAACGTGGGGAAGCTTTGGGTTGCCGGCGTGTACCTAAATCGGGTGCGTCAAGAGATTACGCAGCACTCCTACCTAAGCAGGAGGGTCTATCCCCATCCTCCCAGAATACCATACACAGCCTTGGCAACGACGCTTAGAGCGCTACAGACGGATTCATGTCTAAATCTGGCCTTACTTGAAGCTAAAAACAAAACTTGCATTATTTCTTGAAACATAACACGAATTCTACGTAGACAGTGCATGCTATCTCCCTCAAGTGAGCTCTCCGACACAATGCAGCAGGAGCTGATTTGATAGGCTTGGTGGAGAGTTTGGTGCAAAAGCACGTCTTTATTTCTTGTTATGCAGAGAGCGGAAACTAAAAATACTCTGTTTATGTCAGTAAATATTACGGTGCACCGAGGAAATAAAGTAATGTTCTCTTCTTCAGCATTCTTCTGGACACGCTTAACTACGTGTACGTCCTGCCTTTTTATCATGGCATGTGCTACTTTGCCGGATGTGTAACGTACTTTTTGTTGAAGAAATATGGGCAAGTCAAGATATCCCAGGTAAAAAGTTTGCTTTTTGGACGTTTTTTTTAATTCTTATTGCTACTATGCTTAGTGAAGAAGTATTTCTCAGTTAATTGCTAGAGAAGACTGTACTGTGTGATGTTTTATGCTATATTCCTCATCATCAAGATGAAGCAGATTGGAATGTGGTGTCTAACGCTCGCCTGCGCACTCGCAACTGTGTTCCTGAAATATGACTGGAACCGAGGCCATGGTCCACGTGGAGAATGGATAAAAGTTCCTCTAGTGTTCATCGACAGGCTGATGTGGTCATTTTGCATCAGCTGGACAGTATTCGCTTGCTCAACAAGAAGAGGAGGTAATCACACTTCTCTATCACCGCGAAAACTAATTTTTTTTAGTAATTTCGCACGGGTTGCTTTGCAATTGCACTAGTTTTTATTCATTGTATTTATCACTTCTCGCTTAGAAGGGAGGGAGGAGGAAAAAAAAACAATACAAAAGGCAGGGAGGTGTACATGCCCAGTTGGCTACCCTACACTAAGAATTACTGGAAGCGACACAAGGTTACAATGCTGCGCGAAAGAACAGTGGCATGCGCGCTGACTTCTTAACTGCGCGTTACCACAACTAGCACTAGTTTCTCTAGGATGGCCGATGGTGGCCACATCACGAGAACAAAGCTGAGGAGGAGGAGATCACCCGTTGTCGACGAAGGCGTAACAAAAATGGTGTACACAACGTAACCAATTTTAATTTTAAATAAACCTAAAATTCAGTGAAATGGTGCATAGTTGAGAGAAATTTTGAGCACAATAAACACACACTCACAAGACGAGAAGACAAAACTAGCGCTACTTTTATCTAACTTTATTTGAGGCATCAAGCACAAATATAACCAAAAAAGTCCACATGTACACAGGGTCAACTGCCTAGTCAAACAGGCTTTCACTTGCAAAAACTTATCAAAATATTCAGCATTTGCCTTCCAAAGTTTCACCGATGTGTCACTGACGCACATGCTTCCTCACTTCCTGATATGATACGCTTCTAGCAATTTTCTTGAAGTATTATCCCTCCATCTACCTAGAATCTTTATTTCACACAGTTCCGACTCACATGCCCCGAAACTTACCCAATGCTCTGCCAAGTTCATACCCCCATTCTACACAGCTCGTGAATGCTTCACCACCCAGTCATTAATGGTGCCGTACTTTTATAAGGCTGTGCACCTCTTGAAAAAAGTGGAAAACTGGTACCGGTGGCGTTCTTTGCTTCGAGAAAGCTATAGGTGAGTTGTGCTCGCGTATTTTTCGTGGTGGAGGCAGAAAAAGAGTTTGCCAGAAAAAGAATGGTAGAAAGTTTGTTAACTGTTGCACGGGGGTTGTCTACAAAATATCGTTAACCTGCGTTTAGGCTTAGTACTGCAATAGCAATTATAAGACAGTCTCGGCTGGTTTCTTAATGCGATAGCAACTATATGGACACTCTCGGCTGAATTCTGCAGCCGGCGTCAGCTTGGGCGCCACTGTCATATGGATACGTATATCAATACATATCTATGTATATTAAAACTCAAGAAAGAAAAAAAAATCAGAAAAAGACTCAGGCATGCTGAGTCAAACCTCTGACCTTTAAATTATGTTTGCGAGGCGTAAACCACTGGGCCAAAAAGGCGCAAAACGCACCTCCTTAAACGTTCAAGTGGCAAGTTATTCAAATCTACTACTTCCCGCTGGCGAATGGCATCTCAGGGAAACTACTATTGTGTTTTCAGCATAACCACCGAGATGGTGCAATGAGCGCGCGTCACCAGATTGTCACGACGCGATGGCGCGCGCTCTAAACTTCCACTCGTACTTTGCCCCGCAGAAAGGGGCCACTCTCGGGAGTGCTCGCTTATCTCGCTGTGGGGACAAATCCTATGCTTTGGGACTTCACCGGAACGGTTCTGTTGTAGTTACCGGGCGCACAATAGTCCCTGCACTCGTAGCACAGTCACTGTTTTCCAAAAGGGCGTACTTTTCAGACACCGCGAAGTAACAACTCAAATGCTTATTGAGTACGTTTCGTGCTTCATGCGTCAATTGTGCGTGAGAAACGCGGGGCAAGTTTCGATCTGCTGGCCAATCTTGGCGTAACCTTCCTATTTGTTGCATATATATATATATATATATATATATATATATATATATGGGGAAAGATGCACTATTCTCCTCTTTCTGCAGAGTGAACATTGTCTTTTCGACTGCAGTCATCTGCTGTGCGCGTGCTTTTCTCGGGAGCGAGCAAGGGGAGGGAGGAGGAGTGCTTACGGTTTCCATGCTATCACTACAACAATCAGCATGGGCTTTGTGCCCTCACAGCAGGCAAAAACTTCTACGGGCTGCGCTCTCAACACGAAAAAACAGTGCCACAAGTGTACCGGGAGCGGCCGCGTTTTTTTTTGCACCAGGGTTTTGTAGAGCTACATGAGATCGGATAAGAATGAGTTTACATGCCAGCTTCACTTCGTATAACATTGTAATTTGTCGCTATCACAATCATTGATTCACTATTTTGGTGAAACTAATTTTACGCAATCATCCCTGTCACAGTCACGAACTGCACTTGGCAACATGCGCACGAGTATACGGAGCCAGCGACAAAGCTTCTTGAAACACAGCTATAGGTATTCAGCGGCTATGCACATATTGGAGGTTCTGTACTATTTGTCATAAGATATTCACGTTCATCTGTACCTCTGATTACGTTTGTGCGTCATTTGGGCGTGAGATAAGCGGTGCACGTTTTGATCTGCTTGCCATTCTTCGCGTGACATTTCAATTTCTTGCTATCACGTTCATTGCTTCGTCTTTGCGGCCAAACTGTGCCTTTATAATGACCGAGCGGTAGTTAATTAATGAGCTGTTAGTTATGGGAGCACGAACTTGGCAGAGAATTGCGCAAGTGATGGGGCATGTGAGCCGAAACTGTGTGAAATAAACATTTTGGGTAGAGGGAGGGATAAGACTTCAAGGAAATCGCTTGAAGCGTATCATATCAGGAAGCGAAGGAGGATGTGCGTCAGTGACACATAAGCTTTGGAAGGCAGACGCCGATTACCTCGACAAGTGTTATTACAACAGCAATTGTATGATCACTCTCCACTGGATTTTGCCGCCGGCGTCGCCGTCACTCACCGTATATGTATACGTATCTATACATGTGAAAACGCAAGAAATAAAAAAAACATTCTGAAAAAAGACTTCGGCTTGCGGGATTGAACGTCAGGCCTCTGAAACGTGAGTGCGAGGCATTACCCTTGTGAGCCACCAAGGAGCTCATCTTCAATGCTCAAATGCAAGCTATTTATATCTACCACATACCACTGGTGATCGGTTTCTTGGGGGGGGGGAGCATGGACTCCAAGATGGAGGGAACTATTGCATTTTCCACATTACCAGCAAGATGGCGCATTGAGCGCGCGGCGGTGCGCTTCCTCATCTTACACGCGTACTTTGCCCTTCAGAGTGGTAGGTGGATGCTCTCTCAATAGCTCTTATCTCGTCGCGGTGGGACGATCGTACGTCTTGGCTGGCTTTGGGCTTTCATTAGAATGTTTCTGTTGTAGTTACCGGGTGCACAAAGGTCACTGCATTCGTTGCAGTCGTCTCCGTTTGCGAAAAGGGTGCGCTTTTCAGACACAACGAAGTAACAACTGAGACGCTTATTCGCGTTCATCTGTACCTGTGAGTACGTGTCGTGCGTTATTAGTGCGTCAGAAACGCGGGGCACGTTTTGATCTGCTTGCCGTTCGGCGCGCGATCTTCCAAATTGTTGCTATCACGTTCATTGCTTAGTCTATGCGGCTATGTTGCGTCTTTTTTTGTAAGTGACAACTTGTTTGACCATAATTTTTAATGTGTGTACATGTGTACTTTTCTGGTTATATTTGTGGGTGATCCCTGAATAAACTTCGATGCAAGTAACGCCTGTTTTTTCCGTCCTCTCTTCTTGTAAATGTGTGTTGTGCACGTTCAAGATTTCTGTCAA
Organism: Rhipicephalus annulatus; assembly: GCA_013436015.1. Classification (NCBI taxonomy): domain Eukaryota; kingdom Metazoa; phylum Arthropoda; class Arachnida; order Ixodida; family Ixodidae; genus Rhipicephalus; species Rhipicephalus annulatus. The sequence continues at coordinate 539,394 of WOVY01010334.1, forward strand.
TTTAGGCCCTTAGGAGCTGTCGCACTATAGATATACTCACATACTTTTAATAATAGTACTTGCTTGGGTGTAACGTTCTATAACCACCATATGATTACGAGAGACGCCGGAGTGTAGAGCTCCAGAAATTTCGACCACTTGTGGTAATTCTTTAACGTGCACTTAAATCTAAGCACATGGGTATACCCATGGGCTTTATCGGGGCCACTATAGTATTGTCTATGACTATCTGTCAATGATCGATCGATGAATCACCGGTCTGTCGGGAACTTGAGAACTGGTGCTTTTTTTAATAAAAAATACTACTTGGACAGAAAGATTGAAAAATGGTGTTAATACGCTTATGTTATGCTTCTTTTGTTGCCTTTCACAATCCGTCATACTACATGTGCACCAATTCTGCTCGTCAGAGTTGCGAGGTACACACTTGAATAGTTTATAGCCTTAATTCAAATTCTTAAGCTTTATAGTACCATCAAAGATGATTTGATAGTTTTCACCATCTAGGAGAAATAAACGTTCCCCCACGAAAGTTTGCGCAAGAAGCTGTTGTAAGTTGCCTGTAGAAGAAAATGATTTAATTTTAACGACATGTTGGCACCGCCGTGGTGGTTTAGTGGCTAAGGTACTCGACTGATGACCCGTAGGTCACGGGATCGAATCCCGGCTGCGGCGGCTGCATTTCCAATGGAGGTGGAAATGTTGTGGGCCCGTGTGCTCAGATTTGGTTGCACGTTAAAGAACCCCAGGTGGTGGAAATTTCTAGAGCCCTTCACTACGGCGTCTCTCAGAATCATATAGTGGTTTTGGGACGTTAAACTCCCCATATCAATCAATCAATCAATCAATCAATCAATCAGTTTAGAGACATGTTGGGAGAACTTCTGTGCTATTTGTGCAAATTTTGCCCGAGTGGTCAAATAGCAAGGCATTTTACCGCATCTCTACCTTCAAAGTTTGGTATTGCTTGGCCATCCATCACGCAGTTTGTTTACAACAAACTCCTTGGAACTGGTGGATGCAATTTTCGGAGCTTTCACACAATAGCAGCAAAATATCTCACCGAGGTGTGTACGATTTACACGTTTTGTGTGTGTGTCTGTGTGTGTGTGTGATAGTACGTAACCAACAAGTTCATATTTTCCCATTTTATTTTAATTGTTCGTACCGCAATGGTGGCATGATTTTTTTGGTGGAATCTCGGCCGCATACCACTCGGCGTTACTCTATTGACACGTGCCGTCTGTATACCTCGTGAAGGCAACCTCGTAACTGAATCGTAATCTGTGACACAACAATCATAGCATCGGTAGTCATGTTGTTGCAGTTCGACTCAATAACAGCGTGTTAGTTTACAAAGGAGAAAGCAATCAGCCCCGTTTTTACGAAACTTAGTTTTAAACAACTGCTGTAGCATCACAACGTTTTGATCCATTCCTACATCTCAAGTTGCCATCAGCTGCTCTAATCAGCACCAATTTTCATTTTTGTTTTTCATTGGTTATTTATACGAGACGCTCTGATGTGCCACAAAGAAAGTCAGTTTGTGTGGTTATGGCCCAAGATGTTTAAGATGTCGAAAGTTAACCTTAGGTGCGTACTATAGTTATTACAAAAAGCACTTGCGTTGTATATTGTTTTTCTCGCAGGTGTCCTTTGGAATTTTCTCTCGTGGAAAGCATTTGTTCCCCTGAGCCGCTTGTGCTTTGGAATATATATCGTTCACGTACCATTGTTTTTTATCAAGTCAAACATAGCTCGAGAGCGGATTTTCTATTCTCACTTCACATTGGTAAGATACAGATTCCTTCCACTCTACTTTCCCGCCCAGCGTCAATATCGAATGCACTTTGATCAATGAAGTTTTCAAATTAGTGTTTTTGGTAGACACTGAAATTGCTTTGTATATATCGATGCTTGCATGTAAGCTATTAGGACGCTTTACGTCAGTGGAGAATAAATTGTCATTCGATGTATGTTACGACAAAGCTTAATTACGCGAGGAAAGGGACAGGATATCTGAAGAGCATGCGTCGTTTGCATGCAGCGAGTGTTCTTGCCGCATGTGTTTATGCAGGTAGTTTTTTGAAATGCAACTAAATAATAATGAAAACAGAGCAAAAAAAATGAGGACACAAAGAAAAAGGCGACAACACGTTTTTTTTTTTCATTAAAGTGCATCGACCCTGCAAGCAAATTATTTATTTATGCTACTAGATAATCGCCCTAGATAAAAAAATGTGTGTATAGGATCTCACATAAGCCTTGTAAGCAGTAAATGTTTGAAATTACCCTAGAAGTATTATATACATTGTGCAGCTTGAAAAATAAAATAGAAGAATACATCGTCAAAGTATTAGTTAGAATACAAGAAACATTTAATCCGCGAATAATATCTCGAATAGACTAAAGTTGGCAAGCAACATAGACAAACCGTCAAATGTAGTAAATTATCGCACAAAGAACCATTTTTCTTCACGTCTTTTTTTTTTTTGCTCAATCAACCGCCACTCACGACCTGACGAAAAGGTTGATAGTGTCGGTATACAGCCACACGAGCCACTCAAGAAACGAGAAATGATATATAAATGAAAATGATTTGCTTGTGTCCTGATCATTTGGCACGCAAATGTCACGTAATAATCGTGATTCACTGCAGCAAGCGTAGCAAGCACAGCGGACAAAGAAATCATGCGATCAGTTCACGTTTCGCGCTAGGACAATTTGTCACTTTTCAAGTTCCACCACTACGCTATCATTTATTGACTATGATTTTTTGCACCGACGTCCTTAGTTCAAGTCTTCCCACTTTTGTGTGAAAGAGTGACGCGTATGATGCGCTCATTACAGTGCATATTTCGACAAACTATTTAGACGCCTTACTGTGTCAGTAGTGCATATTGCTTAAAGAAAGCTGTCATGGAAACGAAGTACTTTGAAACTTTATTTCCGCTGAGTTATTCATAAAGCTTTTTTTTCTGATTTTCAATTTTAGAGCATGTGTCATTGATTCTCGCTGCCTGTGTGTTCTTTGCGCTTTGCTTGCTGTATATCCTACCGTCAAGGATGTATTTTCAGTTTTCTAAAGTGTTTATCTTATTTAATTTCCTAGGTTCTCCAAACGTTTGCCGTGTTTGTGGCATCGTCCTTGCTAAGCCTTACCATCTATCTTGCCTGCGAAGCACCAGTGGGCCGTCTCGAGAAGATGTTTTTGATGCCGAATAGAAAAGAAGAGAAAGCTCGCCGTAGTTGCAGAGGAAAAGAAATCAGCATTATGCGAAACCTTCCGTGTACGATAAAGGACACGGAGCTCGTGAACACGAAGGAGCAAAAAGCAAACAGTAAAGAATATTCGAGTCGTTTGTGAACGAGTGTGAGCACGCGTCGTGTGTTGACTGCGCAATTACTCTCGGTTTCGTTTCATGCTTTTTCTTTCGTTTTTGTTATCGGGTTGGTACACCATAATGCTTGACGCTCACATCTTCTTAATACACGGAGGGCGTCAAGCATAGTCATGTGCACATTTCTCCAATGGGAGGAAGGGTCAAGGTTCTTTATTAGGAAAGAACCATTAGTCTCCCCCCCCCCTCCTACACTGTTTATCGAGTTCGAACGAAAACAAGGTCCACCATGGCTGCGTAAAATTGAAAAAAAAAATGAAGTGAACAGCAGGTTATATTTGGTCCCCATCATTCCAGTGAATAAAGAAGGGAAGTAAACTATTCTTGCAAAGCAACATCGGGTGTCTTCAGTCACCGATATTTTCGAAAAGCACGCTCAGAGTAAACACTGCGCATTTAAAAATGGCAGGATAGGTCCGAGTGAGTATATGTGTGGGCCAGCATTGGGAGCCCCCTACACACATTTTGGAGTAGTGGTTTTACCCCTTCCCCTCTCCCTTCCTTCGCGTATGGACGTCCATCGCGTCCAATATTTGGTCGTTGTGGTCTGTTCTTGATCCATCCGATAATGTGTTGACGATGTTATACGAGGCTGTCCAAGTGCATTATATATCTAACAGTTGATTACGCCATTGATGTTGGTTCTTTTTTTAGATAAGTGTCTTGGTGCAACACACCTTGAGGGATCGGTCATGATTTAGGGTGGTGTATTGTCATAGTGAATAGAGCGAAAAAAAAGCAAAAGAGAAGAAAGATAGAATTCACTGAATGAAGAGTAGTGAATAGAAATGTTAAACGTTACGGGATTACAATGGCAGAAAGCTGAGATAGTTAATACATAATCATTCTAAAAGAGATAGGGCGTGCGAACACGAATACAAGAAGGAAGTCAGGGCACCACATATGCTTACTAACAACTGGAGATGCGCACAGGAGCGGGACAGAAAGAAGGCATCAGAGATTCTCAGCGCATGTTCATGCAATATGCGCACCTACCTGTCTAGCACACGTGTGGGTATACATGAGAGATAACTCTTAAAGCATTTGGCTTCGTATTCCTGCAAGTTAATCAACGGTTGGCTCATGAATGCCTACCACTGCTATTGATATGCCATGCCTCAGTCACCACACGCGTTTCTTCATTCCTATCACAGTACAAGACTGTGCATTCATTGAACATTGGCGTGCACTTACGTTCTCGACAGTGTGAAGAAAGATTAGACTATAAGCCACCGGTTAGAGATCTCTTATGTTCCAATATCCTCTGGCTAATACAGCTACCCGTCTGTCGTGCCTAGAAGTGGTCAGAGTTGAAAGGACCTTACATACTACATTTGTACGGCAATCAGTCATTTTGTTGTGTTTTACGAAACAAATAATGGTCCGCTTTTTGGCTTTTACCCATTCCTTCTGTGCATAGCGGCACAAGTCTTACTTTCTATTCTTACAGCTCCCAATAAGCTAGGTACAATTTGTGCCGCTGTGCAGAGAAAACGAAATGAGAGAGTAAAAGACAAGAAGACCGATATTTGTTTAGCAAAAGACAACAACAAATTCATTTACTGGCACACATGTCTAGTATGTAACGTCTCTTTCAGCTGTCGCCCATTGTACGTAGGACCAACGGGCCGCTGCTATAAAAAGAGAATATTGAATTGTAACAGATCAATAACCGGATGCTAACCTTCTAATCCTTCTTTACACTGTCAAGAATGCAAGTGCACGCCGAAATTTAATAATATGCAGTTATATTCTGATATAAGAATGAAGAAACATGTCTGATGATTGAGGTAAGGCATTTCGATAATAGTGGTAGCGCATGCATGAACCAACCATCGATTTACTTGCGCAAAAATGAAATCAAATGCCTTAGGGACCCTAAACAACATCTGAGAATACAAATAACGAGAACGCAAGTGCACGATTCGTGACGCCACAGTTTGTTCACGTGACGTCAGGATGAAGTGAGCTCTTGACTAGTCGATATGCGAGAGATTTTTGTCTTCAATTGACTCGTATTCTGCTTTGTCCTACAGTCACATAGCCCGTTCTGTCATCTACCGCGTGGCTATCATGCATGATAAATTGATTATACTTCGTTTTTTGCGTTTTTGTCTACGAAAACGGATATAGCAACGCGGCTATAGTCGAAAAGTGCGAAACTCTGACTGTCTCAATGCTTAGGGCTGAAAATCAACGTTTCTTATGATGAAATAAGTGGCGAGGAGGATATAGCACTTATAGGAAGGGTAAAGAAGACGAGAAAAAATTACTCTCTTACATTCGAATTCCATGTGGTTTAAGGGCCCTTTAGCCAATAACTTTTCTTAAATGCGGAGCATTTAGAGTCGCACATCGCGCGACTAATAAATGCGGAGCATTTATTAGCCGCACGTTGTGATCTAAGAAGACTAGTCTGAGATCGTCAGCAGATTTCTCCAGCTAAGTTATCTAAATCATCTGCAATTATATGCCCAACGTGATCGACGAAACACAGACCGACAGCACATTTGCGAGACGTCAATGCAATTAGTGCATAAAACAGAGGCACATTAGCATAATTGTCAATAATTGCATCTGACGGTCACCTGCTGCTAAATCAGTGAGGCCTCGAACCACAATTCTTCCTCCAGCGTGCGGAAGGCTTGACTGGTAGAGGGTGGCGGACGTCGCCAAATGACGAGACCACAGGCGTATCGATCAAGCGCGAAGCAATCCCGATTGTGCCACGTAGACATAGTAGACACTGCTGGCCCCACTTTCGCTTCATCTGTTCGTATATGACGACATTTCAGCCACTCCTGACGCTGGGCATCATCATTAGTGAAGGTGGACATCCAATTACAAAAATTGCTTTCAAAAATAGAGTGTTGCGCATTCAGCCCGTGGAACGTCACAATCGTGTTGCTCTCCAACTCAGTGCGTTCCGCTACTTATGGATGCGCATGAGTGGCCCCTGATGCTGGAAGCAAACGACAATGCTCTTCATCGCATTTATTGCATTTATGCGCCTCGCATCGGATGACTAAGCACATCATGATGCGAAGACTCAGTGCCGTTGTTTTGCATAGAAAAATCGCCGGCGTACTTTGCTAATGGTGCCCGGAATTTCTCAAAATGCAGCTTCAGTTACAACTCCCATAGACCAGAAGTTTCTAATCATCCAATTTTCCTCGTAATTAGTGACCCTTCGTGGCAGCGTTAAGAGATAAGCTGTCGCGTTTCTAAGCTGGGGGACTCAGGTTCAATTCCCGGCTACGGCGGCAGCATTTCTCTGCGAACAAAATCCCACCACGATCGTCTGTGTAGGTGCATGTTAAGAGACCCTAGCGTTCAACATGAAGTCGGGGTTTCTGGATGCAGCACTCCTCATAATTGTGTCGTGATTTTGTCGTATCAATCTGCAGAAATTATGAACATTCAATTCATGAAATACACAAGTACGTTGTGGCGCTATTTCCGATTAGTCCAGCCAAACTTGTTCCAGAGATATCGTGATTGTTCAAAATAATATACGGAAGTATCTTTACGATGCGACTTCCAAGGCTCCTAAGCAGTGTTCATGCTGTCGTTCGACTGAACAAACCTAACGGGTGTTTTGTGTGCTGTATTCGGCCTCATCAACAACTGAACAGATGACTGCTGCTACTTGCTTTTTGTCTGATGAGTGAGTCACGACTTTGGTCATCGTAGTATTCAAGAAGAGCTTAACGTTTTTGCTTCTAGTAATTAAAAAAATCAAGGCGGCTTTCATGGTGTGCCATCTACTAGCAGTAGAATATATTTCTTCATTAAAACTAAATTTGACGACACACAAAAAATGAAGAATGAGTGAAACGGCTTTTTTTGTTTGTATTTTTACTAATATTTATCGAAAAATGCATCCATGTGCGTGGTCCATCTTTTATAATAAATTTCGTTGTCGTAGTTAAATGACAAAAACATGAAATCAAATAAAGAATGTTACCAGCAAGGTATGAGATGGCATATGAAGGGAAGAAGCGAAACGGTTACTAAAGAAAAGGGAGGGAAGCATAGGCTCAAAGGGAGGCAGCTTAAAGCAGGTTCACTGAGGGAATATAAAGTAGAGAGAGGACAGAAGATGAGAGCACCCAGCAAATTAAAGAGAAAACAAAAGAGCATAGGCAAGACAACAAGCAGAAGAATAACAAAATACGCACTAGGAGCCATATGTAGCCAAAAGCGGAGGAGGAGAGTACAAGGAAAAAAATGGAGGTACAAGCTCAAAGAGCGACGACGGCGGAGTTTTGTTTTTTGTGAATTACAGTGATAAGTCAATCTGTGAACGCTGTGTCCCAGCTTATATGGGTACAATTCGTGAGCTGACCGGCAGCAATCACGCACTGGTAACCGCAAAAAATTAACAGCAAAAGTTGGTATACACACTGGCTACTAACAGCAGTCGCGCGACTAAAAAACGACTCATGTTCACACCGGCAGAGGCTGCATGCGAGCGACTGGAAGTCGCAAAACCGGAGAGTCACGTTCGGATCTCGTTATCAGTGAGAACTCTGGAGACCGGCGCCGATCAGCTGACAGTCACCAGCTGAGTGAGCGGAGCAAACCATATAGCTTCCTAAAATTACCTAGAGAGGACCCTGCCGCTGCAATCGTTCAGCGACCATGCATGCTACTCAGCACCTCCATCACCTGTTACGGGGGTTTATTGAGGTTCACAGTGACCGGGAAGATAGCAGCAGCAGCAGGCAAAGCGTAGCCAGGGAACGAACAGCCGAGCGAGCCCGGCGGTGGCAATGTGCTTTCGCATGTGTCCATCTTCTTCCTCACAGGTAGTACACAGACTTGCCTGGTCGTCGTACTTGCGGCTGACGAATCACACTTGTGGCTTCGTGTATTGCTGGTTTCGGTTTCTTTTTGAAGGAAAAAACTATCTCTTTTAGGTTCTGAGACCCTATTCGAAATGGTAAGCCTAAAAGAATAAGGGGGTGAAGCGCAACCGCTAAGCATTTGTTGATTTTTGTTTCGTGAGGACACATCTCCAAGCCACACGAACACACACAGAGCCAGAAGCAGGCCAGAACTATGAATATTAGACTATTCTGTGTACTACTCATCAATTCCACGTTCGCTGAAGTGTTTTGTGCAGCTCCCATAGACGCTAGCGCCACAGTTCTCTCTAGTGCATATTAGGGAACATTATGGAGCAAACCGAGCGCGCCGGATTTATTGTATTCGTCCGTTCTCGCACAGCGTTCACAGTAGCGTCGAGGAGTTTGAAGGCGCTGAGCTTGAGCTGTGCTCCCGCAAGGGCTGCAAAGGATTGTGCCTTTTTCTTTCCCTTCAACCACACATCTAAGGCGTTCAATTCAAGCGAAAAACAACAACAATAAAAGACGGTGGTGGGTGCAAATCGTCCTTTCTCGCAAGAGCTAGCCGGCCATATAGGCTACCCACCTCCCGAGCAGCGCTGAGACGATAAGTATTTCTGAGAGTGGTACTACATATTAGGAAATGCTCCTTGAATATAACTTCACATGCCACAGCCTCCAAAGCAACACAAACACGTCTCGAACGCATTGTCTTTATAAAGTTGGTGCCAAGGCGTGAAGCACAAATGCTTTCCAAACAAGCTGCATTAAAGCAGGTGGCAAGTCAAGTTCAAGACAAAAAACGATTCTAAATACGGGAAAGATAGTGAACAATCAAATTTCTCCTCACTTTGATGGTGTTTAGCTTCTTGCGAACGCCGCCACGTAAATTCGACGTACACTTTGCTCGAGCTGCTGCGCTCCGCAATCTCCAAGCCAAGTACTCCATGGTGGCCATGGAGCCACAGACCCAGAGGAACGCACTCATTTGTATCTGCTGACATGAGGCCAGCGCATTGAAAAAACAAAAAAAGAGCCTGCATATAAAGAAATAATGCCGATGTCATTTCTGGGCATCGCTGATTAGTTCCCGCAGTTTTGCTACTGCAGTCGCGCGACTAAAAATCGAGCAAGAAGCGACTACCCAAAGCAGCCGCTTTACGACCGTTTGCAACTGTTCGCGACTGTTCGAGACCAGTCGCAAATCGTCGCACCACCACTGCTAGTCACCGGTGTGAACCAACCTTAAGTCGCTATTATGCCCCCGCGGCTGAGTTCCTACGGCTTCGCTTCACAGAACGTAGCCGTGAGAGCTCAAGCAGTGCTCTGCCCAATGTCTGAGTGGTTTATAGTCACATCCATTGACATCAGTGCGAATACTATTCACGTGCATGCATTACAGGTATCGTCGAAGCAGGGATGCCAGAAACCTCACGACGCCAAGTAATGCGACCCGAATTCGAGTTGGCGTGATGGTGAGGAACTGAGGGCTTGCAAGCCTTCTAAAGCTTCATTGTACAAATTCTATAGAATACGTAGATTGGCTCCCTTTTTCAGCGCATGGGGCCAATTATCCATGCTTAAAATATAAAAATGAGTTGCGTGAGTCCCGTATATATGCGTTTATTCTGCCAGAATTGACAAAAACATTTCAAAATAGCGAAATAGATGGGCTTAATGCGGATCTTTGTAGAACACCCCTAGTTTATATGTGCAAAGAAAACGCTAGGTCATTTACGCTAATATAACTTATTCTCGCGGAAAAGCTGCTGTACATGACGTTAAGATAAAAAGATCAAAGCCAAAGTGTGTAAGCCTAAACAGAAGTTTATATGGTGGCTGAATACGTGTAAATTTCGTGGAGTTCACAGTTAATAGTGTCAGCATACCATACATGCGTAGAGATCTAGATCACGTAAGATTTGCAACAGTTGAACAACCCAAGAAAAATCTGCTGATTAATAATAAATAATCTATTTAGCTACAGAACAGAATATATAATTGTAGCGATAACTAAGGGCATCGAAGCACTGCCCTAAACACTCCTCATGGCGGTGGTTATGTTGACCAGGCTCTGGATAGGCTGCGCTTGAAATATTCGAGGTATTCTTAGATGAGTTTTTATATAACGAAAGAGCACTTAACGTAACTGTCGTGTTCTGCTGACTGATAGATGTACATTACGGTATACAGGACATCCAAACTATCAGGCTGCAAAATTTCAAAGAAATATAAGAGAGAAAGTGTTACGCAAAGCAAGCCTGGTACGTATTGTTCCTAGTAGACTGAAGTTGCAACTAGTAATTTTTTTGCTAATGAGGTTTCGTGAAGTAGTCAATCATACTTATATCTCTACAATTGCTCACCTAATTATGAAAATGTCAATGAAACCTATGTAGTAATTGTGTGCCCGTTGTTTTTTTCCGGTTGAGAAAGAATGTCCGAGAAATGAGAAAATAACACGTGACAAAGCTGCCTCCTGCAAGCAGCACCCTCAAATAAGCTAACCGCAAGCAAACGCTTTGTATGATGTCCACCGTCAGTCGGCCGACTGTTTTCAATAACGTGGCTGGAGCACTGCTGTTCTTACGGCCCAACTCTGCAAGACCAAGACGGTGCACTTCTTCGGTGGGTAATGGCAGTTAGGGTAATCTTTTTTTCTCTCATTTTATTATCAATATTATTTTTAAATTACTACCTCACAGTCATCCTGTTCGGTGACATTGCACTACAATAAAATAATGAAGCTCAAAATGCAATTCCAAACTATGCTAGTATAATTGGCATGTCTCGAGTGGTGTAAAATAGATTGACCATCTCGTTCGAAAGCGACTCTAGTGAAAATCTAATCAAGGCGAAAACAACCATGCGCATTCACTGAATTCACACGAACCTATGCTAGTTTCTTATAGTTACGCTATTCACCCAACCATCTCTTTCCCACGTATTTCCAAACTGTGGCGGAGAGCCATCCTCTAAATAAAGGCAGACTTAATTCATTTATTCATTCATTTTTTTTAATATTACACAAACTCTCTTTATGAACACCAAAAATGGGCGCCCCAATTTGTATATTGATTAAATTAGCACGGTTTAATGTCATCACTTGAATATACCTCAATGACATTTGTTTTATGATTAGATGACTACTTGTAGAGTTACAATGACTAATCTTTTAGCCTCAGTAACAAAAAAATTGTGGTCGTTACTACAGTCTACTGGGAAAAATATGCACTTTGATCGCTCTTTTTGTTTTTTTAATTGAACTGCGTATTGTAAATGATATGAATTCAAAGAGGAGGCAGTGAAACAGTTGGTCGTGACAGCTAGAAGTGCGCATTCACTGGAGTCCACGCAAAAGCGCTCTGCACCTTTACTGCAGCACTTCAAGGTATCTTTCCAACAATCTACAGGCCGTTTCAAGGTAGAAAGAAAGGGTAAACTTTTATTAGCAGTAACCTATAGCGACAGCTGCATCTATAGCTATAACAGCTGTATCTTGTCGGTACTTAGTTACGGAGCAGAAACCTGGAGACTTACAAAGAGGGTTCCGCTTAAATGGAGGACGACGCAGCGAGCAATGGAAAGAAAAATGATAGGCGTACCTTAACAGACAAGAAGAGAGCAGAGTGGATTAGGGGACAAACGGGGGTTACGGATATCATAGTTGAAATAAAGAAGAGGAAATGGACATGGGCCGGGCATGTAGCGCGTTGATAGGATAACCGCTGGTCATCAAGGGTAACTAACTGGATTCCCACTGAAGGGAAGCGGGTAAGGGGGAGACAGAAGGTTAGGTGGGCAGATGAGATTAAGAAGTTTGCGGGTATAAATTGGCAGCGGCAAGCACAGGACCGGGATAACTGGCGGAACATGGGAGAGGCCTTTGTCCTTCAGTGGACGTAGTCAGGCTGATGATGATGATGATGATGATGATGATGATGATGATGATGATGATGAATGAAGATGATACCGACAGCGTGTGGGGTCCTTCGTCCAGAGCTACACTGGCCCTGGGTTGCCAGTTGACTTCCAGGGTTTTTTTTCTATAGTCACCTCTCCCCCAGCAATTGCGGCAATGTGTTTGTACGAGCGGGGAGTTTGGCGCAGCAGGGAAGCGAGGAACACTTGAATGTAAAGTGAGTCAATTATGGTATCCCTCCGCACTAGGGGCACTCGCCACGATATTTGGAGGGGTGTATCTTGGAAAGTATATGAGCAGAAAGTGTCGAAACGGTACGCGTTTTTATGCAGTCGCTAAGAGTTTCGTATTCTCCTCTGACTACTTTCGGCAGAGATGATGCCACATTATGAGTGGTGATATCACTTCGCACGAAAAAGTTTATTTATTTTCTTCACCAATTAGGCTCAGAACAGCTAGACTTTTTGTACACCCTGCTCTAACATACCCTAAAGTAGTTATACGAGTCGCAGAAGGACGAGATAAATATAAAGAGAGTTTAGGCCTCTTATGGGGTTCGAATTCATGCACAATCTGGTAATGAGCGCCGGGAACTGATTAATCTGAAATGATTGTTTTTGTGAGAAATTTGTAACTATGAAATTATCAGTGATCACTGAAAACTTAACTGCTTTCAGATGACAGTAATGATATTAGTCCGGAAGCTCCAGTCTTTTTCTTAGTTCACCAATCTAGACAAAGCGAAAAATTGCATTGTATTAAGTTCTATTGTGTGGGAGATGTTCTTTAAGTCACGTAAGGCATATCGTACTGAACAAAATTGAAAGCCTTCTGACACCACCAAGAGATAGTAATGCTGTCTGCAATCACATCCTATAAATATGAGCAAACACTTTCGCAGAGACGAGTACATGTCCTAAGCATGTTTTTGTTTTTCTTGCTATGATGGTAAACAAAACAACAAGAAAAGGTGAAAAGGCAAGTACTTCAAGATGGTGTAGTTAGAGATGCCCTTCTGAGTTCATGGCAACTTGCTTAATCAGGTAATAGCCTGGCATAAAAAGTACCTAAAGCAATAGCAATAGTTATTACTACCTTACGTCTCAAGGCACTCTTCCAAATGATGACGAAACAAGAAACTAATATCGGACGGTGACATGGGTTAATCTTGCAAAACAACTTCTTCTTGTACTTTTTTCGCGTCTTGAAAAGGTTGATTCACCACGTGTAACTTACACATTCAGTGCACAGATGTTTTGCTATACATGGTATCTTGCAGGTAAATCCCATACGACTGGTCTCAGAATATTCAAAATATTTCATTACGTCAAAATTAAAATCATGCTTTCAAGGTTGTTGCTTTCAATGTCAGCTCATGAGGAGGTTTCCCACCTGTCACAGTACGCATAACCTTTCCCACTGTTTTTGCCCGTCAAAATATTTCGCTAGCTTTGTCAGGTATATAGGTGTTGAAATAGCAGCGCTAGTTGAAAGTAAGGTAAATGAGAGGAAAGTGGAAACCACAGCTGACTGCGACAGTTTTGAGCACGTGCGAGCACTTCGATCTCATCTACTACGCTTCATGAGTACGCAAAACTAAATCTGTGAGGATGCAATTCCTAATTGAGAATATTTTTGTTAGGAAGTGTCTCCCATGATTGTTCACTTTTCGCCAAGTTTTCATGGTAGTCGCTGGTGTTAGCGGCGGCGCCTAAGATGTAACTCTGCCACGAACGACAAGTGTCAATGTTAGGAAGTCATATCTGACTATACAGATATGACAGTAGTCTGGTTGATGCCTGATTTGGCTTAGTATAAAGACGGTACATACACCGTACGTGCCGATTTGGTCACGCAACATTAACTATTACCAAAAATGTGAGCAAAGACTTTGCGGATCGCTCTTATTGTGCATAGAGGGGACTATGACCCTTCTTGTGCACATGGTTCATTCTAAAGAAGAGACATTTTCAGCAGGAAACAGAAGTCTTGCCCCGTCATCCGAATATGCACAGTGCCATGTATTGGCGATATGGGCACCTAACACAAGCCCAAATACCACAACCCAAGAAACACCAAAGCCCAAGTTTTTAGATGCTGCCAGAACTTTCACTAAGGCGAAGATGGCTAGTTCAGAAAACGGGATCGCTCTTAAATTGCTTTAAGCGAACATATCGACTGGATGCACCTTTGGAATCCTGGAGTTCATGAAATCTCTTAAAAACATGAAACCGTGGGCGATAAGACGTAAGTAAGCATTATGAATAGAAGCGTTTATGAAAGGGATCTGGCGATTTTCCACGCCACAATGCGGAAAAGCCAAAGGGTACATATGCACTAGCGGCAGAAACACGTGCGACAGGCCGCACGCGACGAGCGCGTTTGCGGATATATATAAGTGGTTATAACAGAAGAAAAGAAAAGTGCCGACCCGTAACTGTCTCTCCTTACAAGGACACCTCAACAGGTCAGCACAGGAATGGGGTATGGGGAATAAAAGATATAGGGAGGGAAAGATTGTAAAAGAGAAAAAAAAGAGAGGCGAGGGTCATTCGTTCTGCTTTCCGCAACGGACTCACAAGCCCCCACGCGCCATGCGCAGCTGACTAGGAAAGCTCCGAAGGGCCGGAGAGGTATCGTCATCGAGAGGAGCACAACGGTTTGATTGGCGCGTCGTACAAAGCGCGTGAAGCACTCGCCGAAGCTCGTAATCTCTCTACGGAAAGAATTGTGGTCCGTATCACTCACTAATACGAGTCTAGTGGACCTCGATGGGGAGGCACTAATGTTCCTTCAGTTCACAAGCGCTCAAATAGCGCAGAAGTCTTGAGGAAGGTGATGAGGGCAGCTTGCGCGCGCTTCACCAGGCATGCGTGTGCACGGGGAAAACGAATCACATCAACAGTGCTGGTGGAGAGTCCCAGTTTGCTGTAAGCTTTGAAGAGTGATCTGCGCGCGTCCGAATACACCTCACACTTGAAGAACGCACGTGGGCATGTCCTCATTCGCGTTTCGCGAGACGCCGCAGTGAAACCTGGCATGCCGAGCAGTCTCTTTCCACTGAGTAACTTCTCGTAAAAACGCGCGCTTCGTTCAGCCGACTTCGTTTTTCGTTGGAGATGTCTGTTAATCTGGGTGCGTCTTTTCGGTGCACAGAAACATAGAAGGCACATTCTCACCTGGATGCTGGAACCGTTTTATTGAAATGACAAAATTGCCTCTAGAAGGAAAGCGTGGTCTATTTCGTTGCTGGTACCTCGAAGTATTGCTGGCACACGCCGAGCCGGAAGCCATTGGGCTCAGACTGCCTGAAAAGAACGTAGTGTGTGGCAGTCCCAAACTAAGAGCAGCATGCCTCAGAAGCGTATGCAGAAAGCAGTGCGGCGTCTCGCTGAGAAAAGAGTGGCCTAAGTGGCGAATGCAGTGGCCCTCAAGATCCCCCCCCCCCATCCTCCCTGATACCTCTACCGAAGCAGATGAGACAGTCTCGGTGAAATCACGTCGACTACACAGCGTAAACTTCTTTATAGGCTGGTCCCAACGAAAATTTATTTATTTTCTATTTCCCAGTGATCAGCGCTACTCACGTCCCGCCGCGCGCAAACTACATACCTTTAGGTCAAGCGCGTCTCATTCACACGCGTTGCGGATGAAGAGTGAAACAATATGTCCATGCATAACATTTACGTAACCGTTTTGGTTTCTGCAATGTCTCTTTATTTCCATTCAATTTATTTGGCGAAGTTTTCATTTCAAGTTTCATGCATATTTCGTAAGTTTTTTTTGTTTTATATCGCAAGATTACGCACTTGATTTGTGCACTTTCCCAAGCCTTGTTCGTGATTAAATACGTGTTTATTTATTTAAATGGCTATTATTCTTGTCTGCCCTTTGTGTTCGTCATTCCTCCAGGACACCACTTGTGGACATGCTCTAGTCGAACGGCTGACTACAATTATTGATGCACCTCTTCGTGAGATGATTATGATAAGGAGGGTTTCAGATCCCAAAAGCACCATATTATTATGAAAGACACGCCTGTTCGTGAGTGTCACAGGCTAAAGCGCTGAGAGGAATTCTTCAGTTAAAGCATGCAAAAGGTCCACCATAGAGCAGTGGTTAAATATGGTGCTCGGCTGCAGACCCAAAGGTCACGGGTTTGCTGCCGCAACGGTCACATTTCAATAGAGACGATATGGTAGAGGTCATGTACAGGCAATGCCCGTGCACATTAAAGAACACCAGATAGTCGTGATTTCCGGAGCCCTCCACTACGGCATGTCTGATAATCGTATCTTTGTTTTGAGAGGTAAAACCCCGGATATTAATAAAAGTCCGCACAAGCTGCTTTGTCGGCGCCTTAAAAATGGCCAATTGGCTGGGCATCTATCTCCTCGGAGATTTCACGGCATGTCTCATTATAGCGTTACGGTGTGCATATCTCTTTTACGGCGTACAATCTCTTAGGCCGTGCATTATTCTTTGCGGGCTGTACAGATAGTGCCACAAGTGCACAGGTCACTTCTGATTGGTTCTCATTTTGCGACGTGCAGCAAAAAAATGGCTCTCGCTCTCATTGGAGCGTTTTCCGCGCGTTGGTGCCGCTTTGCGTGATTCAACGCCACTCGCGACAGCATCGATCGCAGCGTGGGCGTGCGTGTTTTTGACACTAGTGAGTATACTCTAGCGCACGTGATCCGGCTGCTAGCGATTCCGGTGTGCTGCTCTAGCGACGGTAGTGTTTCGCAACAGTTGCAAACACGTTCAGACAAACGCGTATGGAGAGTCCAGTGTCGCGTTCAGCATGGTGGGCTTCATGGACCTAAACATGCAGTCACTGCGCAAGAATTACAACACAGCGAATGAGTCGCGAACGTTGCGATGCGTGTGAAGTGATTTGGAAACACTTAGTGCAGCGGTAAACACACTAAGGACCCGCGACAGCTACTGGCTGAAAGGTTGGGCAATTTTCATCGTTTTCGATTGGTGTCAACCGCCAACGATTCGATCTCATTTTTTTCTAATGGCATGGCACGGACTCGCGAAGACTCACGGGAGCATTCGCGAATCTTCTCGAGCAGGCGCGATATAAAGATGTGTGTAAGATTGAATGACTACTGATCTTCGCAGAGGGAATACAATCTCACTTCCTCAAGTACCATACAGAGTTCAGTACATCTGATTTGCTTCAGTCTGTCTGGGTTAACCAAGAATATCATTTCAGAGTTTTTCATTGTTGAATGTTTCGTTTTCTCGGTGCACTATTGTTAATGTTATCTCTTTGTTCTTTGCGTGTATGCATTCATTATCCAATGCTGTGTCTAGCTTCCATTATTGTCTCGTTCATTTGCCACATGACTCTGCGGCTAACATGTTGAAATATCCATTGTTTTTAATTGACGCCTATTTTTGCGGGCTGGATTGTTCAATTTAGCCCCTATTTGCATTTAAAATGCTTACTGCTTTTGTTCAAGAAAGCAAACTTTTTCTCTTGCTTCCGTAATTCCTTCGTGTTCGAAAGGTGATGAATTAACATGGACAAAAGAGGAAATACACACATTTCCTTCCTAGTCTTTGTTTTATCACGTACAAACACGTCGATCTTACGCTTGTTATTATTTTATGTGCAGCAAAAAATGTTATTTTTGTATTCAGCAAGAAAAAAATACAGAGTTATTTGTTTATTACACCAAGCTGATGAGTAGCGATGAGATAATATTGACCGAAAGGCAGACTCATAGAGAAGTGCATGTTTATGGCTGTTTCTGTCAGCAGTTGATCGTCATCTTTCAAGAATAAACTCTTGTTAAGACTGCAAAGCTGCCAATTGATTCGCATTAAACCCTGTCTACCGGTACAACATATACGTTTTCGCGGCCACGTTACACACGTGCAGGATGAAAAATTTGTATACAGGGGGTGTTTGTTAGAGCAGATGTTTCGACAAGCCGACAGTTCTTAAGGCTGCAACTTGCACATGCAACTGCAAGCTATCACATGTGACTCGTACAAAAAGTGGAAGAATCAAAGACGATGGTTTCATGTATAGTACAAAGCAGCCAGAGGCCCGGTTAGGTTAGTATACTGTATATCTTTACACGTGATGAAAGTCACTCAATTGTACCGAGGTTCTGCCGGAAAAAATGCTGGGAATGCTGGCAATTCATCATTCCGCCAATGATTCGAAATAGTGTAGTTTATTTATTTATTTATTTTGACTTAGACATGATTGCAAAATAGCAGGGGCCAAGGTAAAAGCAGCTAAAAGTAACTTGGGAAGCTCTTCGCTCTAAGTGATATATGGTGGCAGCAGGTGGCGGACATGGCGCAGGAGATGTGCTTGAATTTTAGCAATGAGGATTTCATTTACGCTGCGTGACAACGTTCACACAATAGTTGCAAACAAAAAGATTGCAAAATAATGCACAGTATAAATATAAGGGAACAGACAGTCGTTTATCCAACAGTGCTATAGGACAGCATAATCAAAGCACACACTTCTCATTACTAAAGAAAGTGACAAGATGAGTAAAATCAGTTGAGTCCGTGTTTGAGGTTTAAAGTTCTGCATAATCAAGGGAATTCAGTACTCATGGTAATTTGTTTTCTACTGATGGCGCGCCATAATTAGTTCTTGGTTGGTGTACAAACCAAAGTTCACCACAGTTGGTAGTCTAGGTAGCAGTATTTTTATGTAAAAAGGCTGTTTGAATAAATACACTGTTTTCCAAGTTTATGACAGAGTGCCATACATAAAGCAGGAAACCACTGTATGAAGAATAGATAGTGGGGACATTCTACTGCATAAAGAGGTACTCTCCTTCTATATATTTAATCAAAAAGAGGTACTCAGTATGACGTTGGTGAGGTACATCTGTTATAATACGTATTATCTTTTTTGTAACAAGTATACATTTTAAAGGTTCAAATCAGTGGTAGTGCCTGACACAAAGTATGAGTAATTAGTGTAAGTTGCAAATAAGGAATAATAAGTTAATGGTTTTACATATTCTGATAGACTATATGTCTATGCGTTTGAAGCATTCCTGTGATATGGCTGAATTGTTTGGTAATAAAGTCAACATATTGATCCGACTATAATGTATATATACTGGAAAATATGTTCCAAATATTTTAATTTCATTCATTACTTCAATGTCTCTTTTTTTCATCACCATGGTGTGACCATGTCGAAACTTTGTTCCTTGGGCGTGAAGAGTTAACGCTTTAACTTAACCACCATTCATCTTCAGATGGTATTTGTTGACATGATCAACAGTTTCATGTGCCGGTTTCGATCTCGATCAAGAGTAATCTAGATAAAACTTTTTCTGAGTCACTATTGCTTATTTCGCGAAACAAGTGAGAGGTGTCAAATCCAGATCAATATGGTTCCTTTCAGTCGGGTTCGACCGCAGCAGACACTATCTACCAAAACCGGAGTATTTTCAACACTTTTTGTGCAGCAATGTCATTTTCTCTTTTTTTTCTGCTTCATGTTATCGATGCGACCAGTAAATACTAGAGCGACTTGTGCCAAGGTGTTGTGGATGCTATTTGAGCTCACGACCAGAATATTGAGACTGTCGTCAAGAACGAGGATGGCACAGAGTGAGTGCACACCCAATAGTGCAACCTTCGTGTGCATCCAAACAAAGGCGGTCAGGCTTTCCTCAATGAGTTCGATGAAGTATTCAGCTTTAATCATAAAAGGGTACGAATACAAGCTTTACATCGCCTTAGGCAATCAGCTGAGATAGCGCACAAGAAACGGTTGCATATGGAGTGTGTATTCAATCAATCAGTGGAAGAAGTATTGAGATGTATCCAACGATCCTAAATATTGTTATGAATATTCTGACTTCCGCGCATGGCAGTCCATGTGAACACTTGCATAGAAGGCATAAATGTGTCCCACCAGTAAGTTCCTACGCTGAAACAGAAATATAAACAGCAAGCTCGTGATGAGTACTTTGAATTATAGCAGGTGGTACGCATGATAATTCTGATAAAGTGGTTGCTTGGGCGTGTTGGCACGGCATGCTTCACATACAAGCTGTACAAAAGGACAGTAAACGATTGTAAGAGGGACACAAATGGCTGCCCTGCCATCTGTCCTTTCAGTCGTCGTCTGTCCTTTTGCACTGCTTTTATGAAAAGCATAACTCCCCACATATTATATATTTGACTTCTCTATTATATAAGCGTGAACTATGACCTGCCTAGCGAGTCTGTGTCCCTAACTTAAAAAAAAAATCCGAGGCATGGTGAGGCCACTAATGCAAGCGATAAAAGATTTGAGTTGTCGTAGAGCAGTTGTCATGCCCGACATTGTACCTCTTGGCACAGTTTATGCGTAAATATGCATGCTTCCAAAATATTTTGTCATCGGTAACCATGAAATTAAGGTATACCTAAAGGTGTGAAATCAACAATATTCTATCTATAGGCTAGAGATTCATGACATTCGCAGACTAGCTTCAAGCACGGGGGAGTGATCGTAGTTAGGAATGGTCATTAGCTGTGACTCAGCGTATGTATCAAATAACATAGGTGAAGTGCCACCACTCCTTCTATTACAGGAGGGGGTGTTACATTTTTCATCTTCCTCTGCAGATGAAAGTTGAGAGATGTGGGCGCCCTTTGTATTGTCCTTGTGGTCAGCCAGGGTATAGGTATGTTTGAAACTTTCTGAACTTTCTGCGCATCTTTGGGTTCTACTAACATACGTGCTAATGCATGACCTTGGAATAGCGTCATGTATTAGCACGGGGTTTCTTGCTTTTGCACCAGTCCAGTATTAATGCAACAAAGATCACCACGTGTAAAAACCTGCGTCGAATGATCAAAATTGTAATAAAACCATTTGCGATCGTATGCGGTTGTCTATACCATCACCCCAGTGCTGTCATCACACTGACACTGGCATCAATCACGCTCTTACATGCTTTAGAAAAACACCTTGGTTTATCTAAAAACGCTTCCTTGGCTTCCTTGAATTTAATAAGATGACAAATGTTGTAGCTGCGACCGCTAAATTCTTCTCGGGTAAAATCACTGCGTATGAAAGGGGAGAACCGCACAAATTTTATTTTGCTTGTTGACACCACTTTGTAGAAGTATAAGCATAACAATTTCTTTGATTTATACAGGTTCACAGGACATGTTTCTACTAAATGCTGGAAACGACTGCGTTGTCCTGAATTAGCGATATTCTTGTGCACAATTTAGTGATTGAAATGAGGTTGGTATGAAGTATATGCAGGAGGCCTGAAGGGGGTGTGTTTGTTTGTTTGTTTGTCTTTGTTTCTTCGTTGTTTGTAAAAACCTCTGCACTACAGTTACAGTAAATATTTGCAGAGCGTATTTTCAAAATTTGTTCCTGTCATCTTCTACTCCGTGGAGTTCAGTATAGCTTTCGAAGCTAAACGGCAGTTCGCTTAGTAAGAAAACGTTCTGCATTCAGAAGAATAATGGTGACTAGGGCAAGTTGGAAGGGCCCATTGTAAACGCTTATTGCACAGCATGGCAAGAGTGTATACAGCTTTAAACCTGTGCAACCTAGATCTCATTATTGGCTGCATACAATGGTTCACTTTCCACGCAAAGCAGTATTTTAAGATATGTTTGAATTGATTGAAGGCGTCTTTAGATGTCAGCTATAATAAGCTACAATGTGCTACTGTTTAACGGCGCCATGTAATTTCATGAAATGTGTTGGTCCCTTTGCTACACTTAGGTTATGAATTGCAAAACTTCTCCCGCGGACGAAAGACTTCCAGGAATTCATCTTAGCATTTGCGTTATGAGCGAATGCACGCAGCAAGATCCATAAAATATCGTCAAAACTTGTAAGTATCGTGGTGAATTTTCACCTGCAGGATGCAAACTTACGTAAGATATCACTGTTGCCCCGTGTCCGTTGATTTTTGGTTTACAGTTATATTACAAATTTTTAGTTCACCTGAAACTAAAACATGCCTGCATTTCTATTGGTTTGAACCATCTAATAATTAATGAAGAAGTAATCCTCGATTTTTCATATATTTTTTCTCCAGTAGGTTGTCCCTCAAAAGAAACCAAAAGTGGTCTTATAAGCTAATTGGTACACCCCATGCGCCTACGCCTCATCTTAAAAACTAGTCCAGCGGAAGATGGAGACTTCAACTGATGAGAAATTGTTGAACAGAGAATGTCACTTAGGCCAACATTTGAACAAGTGGCAATTGTTTTACGAAGATAAATCCTTTTATTGAAACAATGGTGTAAGTGGTATTCTTTGTTCAACGAGATTGTATAGTAAGACACGCTGGAGGGCTAGCTTTAAAAAGTTATATATGCGTGAATATCAAAACTAAGAATTGAGACACAGTTATCCTATTTGTTGTTCGAATGCATGCTATTGTGAGCGCACTCCTTCGAACGTCATAGCCCGAATGACCATCAGAATGGTAAAATGGGCAAGCTGGTGTGCTTGCATCTTCATTAAATGAGCAGCGCGACAGTAAACGAGGACGCCAATTTGAAATTTTGTTATCTTTAGACGTAAGTGTGGACGCCCTTATTCATTGATTAAGATTAGAAACGCAAGCATTTTTTACACAAAATTGGAAGCGCTGGAACTTCTAAATGTGATTGCGGTTCTGTAGATGAACACATACGTCACCTCGTTCTAGAATGCCCATAACGTGAAACACCAAGACGCCGACTTAGATCAGGCCCAATAGTTTTAGATCAAAGAGCTTTTAGTTTGCGGAAGCTCTTGGGCCCGAAGCTAACAAGAGGTTTGCAAAATAGCGCAGTAAAAGTATTCGAAGTTTTTTTATTGTTTCATGACAGTGACATTCTTGGCCGACACTAGCGCATTTCTTTAGCTTTTTTTAACGTGACAAAAATATTTATGTGACTGTAGACTATTTTTTTGTTATATCACTGTTGACAGTATGCGCTGGTAACTCTTCAGTTTGTTAATATCCTCGCATATGCACACAAATGAGATTGTTGAATACGTTGTTTTGAAATATTATGTCCCAACCATTATATATTTATATTGCGTTAAAATACTTTCATACTGTATGTGCTCCGCACTTCTTAAGCTTGGCGTCTTGAACCATACGCGCTCTCTGTTAAATACGTCTAAAGGATAAGAAGTAGCGGGCGCCGAATTTGTGCGCCGAAATTTCCTTACATCACATCAATAAAAAAAAAAAGCACGTCAAGAGGAATGGCGAGCAGTACTGGTGCCTGTCATTCGTCTTCTCGTCCTCGTTTTCTGTCACGCTGTTCATTTATTTGAGATGGAAGCGCTGAAGAGCTCGTTTCACCGAAATTCCGGTGGGTGGGTTGGCGTCAGTGGCTGTGAGCGAAAACTTATGGTAGATCCGAATAAACAAATTATAAAAAATATTCTGTTTGAGTGGGAATAAAACTAACAACTTATGCAAAGCCAGCAGGTGTTCTACTACAGAGCCATGCCTATGCTCGAAATAATATCCATAAATAATACACCATGTGAATGTTATTTAGTGCGAGGAGTGTCATTAACCCATATATTATGGCATGAAAGAAGCAAAAAATCACGCCAGGCGTCAAAACATAGGAATAACGCGACGAACGGTTGGTTTCAAGGCCTATCAATTACAAAGCACATGGGCCTAATTAATCATTTTTATCAACAACAGCATCAGCAACGTGGACAGCTGCAAATATGCGTGTATTGCTTCACGAACCTTCATTAGGTACCTCGGCACATGACCCAAGAAATAATTATGTCGTAGTTAGCTTTTCGCAACTGTACTGGCAGTATAGGCATTCTAGGATACGTTGAAGGTGCTTATTTACAGGCCGACAGAGATTTCTTTCTTTGCGACGTGTTTTAGCTATCCACTGAAAGCCAAAGGCAGGCTAGCGATTGTGAAGAAGATGGGAACAAGGTTGTATTACGCGTCGCTGTCTACTTTTGAAGACGGCACTCTGCGTCCTCCAAGTTTTTTCAAGCTGCATAAACGCATAAGCAGGCGTTTACGTTGGTACAGGTGTGGTCTTGTGCCAATATTTCATATTTAGTATAAAAACAATATTTTTTGCAGTTGTGGGTAAGCAAGCCAGTCACCATAAGGAATTGTGTTAACAACCAATATGAGCCCATGAGTGCCATTGAAATTGCAATAATGTAAGTAACTAGCCTGGTAATTTTGTCACTTTGATACCGTTCTCCAATGTGGGAATATATTTCAGCCTTAGATTGCCACTTAACTTCTTTTTTTTCAATTCAGCCATCATCTCTTCTTTAGCGTTAATTGCCTCTCCTGAAACTAAAAATACGTTAAAATCCAACAGCCGGCCAGGTCTGTAACATCTTTTTGCATACATTCAGTGTTTTTTAGCATAACATGCTATTCAAAGAGTGGGCATCCTGCAATAGGCTAGCGCCTGTACGCTGTGCATTGGGAAGACAGACTCTGTGACAACGTTGGTTTACGCGAACATGAAAGCATCTTAGAAAGTCTACCAATCTTCCAGCTAAATAAAAAAAATCGCGCTGTCCTTCTATAGAGCAATGTCATAATTGCAATGCACGAAAATCAATGACAGCGGTAAGTATTTCACTGTCGTGTACTTTGAAACCGCAATGTAGTTATTTTATTGGTCCATTAACACAGACGCACAAAATAAAACGCCATGCCTGCGTGGAAAGCGCAGCGCAGACACAGCGAAAGCTGAAAGAGCTGAGCGTTATTTCCAGAACCCGTTGCTTGAACCCATTAGAGCTAATACGAGTACGCTTGGAAAGTACCCACTACTTCATTAATTTATTTGGAGGCTGATGATAATGAAGAATTATGGCTGAGCCCTCTGTAATGCGTTAGAAACGTTATTTTACTCTTCTACCACGTTATATTATGTATGTTTGCGTGGATTTTTCCCAACATAATGGTTATGCAGTGTTTTTGCGTGCATAAGGTACGAGCACTGGCATGGCTCTGAGGTAAAATACAGGGTTGCTTCGGAATGGACACAGGTTTGAATTCCGTTCAACCTAAATAATTTTCTTATTTAGTTTTTTCTTTCGCGTGATGGCGGTAAATGACACCGGCAGTGGTGGACAACTACAGTACCCTTGTTGTGATCTCATTACAGCTATTGCTGTAAAAGTGTGCGTTTAATGACTTCTTTTTGTAACCTTCCGTAGAACCCCACCACCCTGATATGTCACTATACTTTACACCGGCATTCAGAAACGCTACAACTTGACTAGCCACTACCTTAACTGCAACACAAACGCGTTTTGAACACGCTATATTGAAGGCGGCGGAAGTCACTTCCAAGTCAAGGAGCGTTTGTGGATAGAGGGATTAGTCTGCTTAAAAAAAAACGAAATAAGAAAACATATTCAGGGTGAAACGGGACTTGAACCTGGATCCTTTCGGTGGCAGATCAGTATTCCACAACAGAGCCACCCCGGTGCTCGAAACTCTTCCGCACAAAAACCCTATTCGAACATCACGTGGAAAGGAACTGCATTATACGTAATAAAGCACGGTAGAAGAATAAAATAACCAGTCGTCACAGAACGCGAAATGTGTAACCAGGCGTCTCAAAATATGAATTGCGTATTGAATGGGTTGCTGAATGTTCTCAACCCATTAAAGAGGTCTCAGCCATAATTTATCAGTCACCGAATCAATTATTGGACTATTCAGTGCCTTGCAAGCGCACTTAGATGAGTAGTGCACATGAATTTGTTGTATTAGTTGATTCGAGCTCATACGAGTAATATACAAAAATACTAAAAAAACTCACGCCCTATATTGTGCCGATCCCCATTGGGTATGAGCTATGAGAAGAGGAGGAGGAGAAGAAGTAAAAGAGTTTACAACTGGTTATAGTAGTTTTATTTTAGAAGCGAAAACATTGATTGATTGATATGTGGGGTTTAACGTCCCAAAACCACTCTATGATTATGAGAGACACCGTAGTGGAGGGCTCCGGAAATTTAGACCACCTGGGGTTCTTTAACGTGCACCCAAATCTGAGCACACGGGCCTACAACATTTCCGCCTCCATCGGAAATGCAGCCGCCGCAGCCGGGATTCGAACCCGCGCCCTGCGGGTCAGCAGAAGCGAAAACATGAGAAAGTAGGCCGCAATAGAACTGTCTATTCTACCATCATAAAACTGATGTTGAATTAATAAACAGACTTTTTATTGTAGTTATAACAACACTCAGTTCAGCTTGGTTTTCAAGTATCGCTATCTTTACGCGTACCCAATGTTTTGTGGTCGTTGCTGTCGTGTTGCTGCTGTTGCTTCTGTTCTCATTGTAGTATCTCGATATCTGTTTTTCAGTACTTTCTTCTGTTTTTCTTTTTGCTGTTTGTGCTTTATCTCTAAATGTTTTACGTACACCTCAAAGTGAGAAATTGAGTCTAATGGCATTTATTCTTTATTTATTTCTCTCTCTCTCTCTCTCTCTCTCTCTCTCTCTCTCTCTGTTTGAGTTGCGCAAGGGTCAGATGTAGACAAAGAGCCCCCTGATTGAAAAGATGAAGTGCTAGTAGTGCTGAGCAATGTGCTGCCATGATTGCATCTATAATCATCAGCCTGATTGAAGTAATATGTCTATAAAGTGGCTTTATATCAATCCCTAAATGAAATCTTAAATGATAGGTAGGGTAAAATTTTGATAGGAATGCGTGGAGCACATAGCGTCGAGCATATGATAATGCTAAAACGCGAGAATCAGGAAATCACACGAATGTCTCATCAACGCCCGTGCGCGCACAAGGAACGGGATGCAGGTGCTCCATTTTGTTGCAAATGCTACAGCAGGAACAATTTTATTTATTTCGAACTTTATCGCCAACTGGAGTGTACATCTATTATCAGTGGTTCAACGGAAAGGGGTGGCGAAAGAGCAATCGAAAGCCTGACAATTCATTTCAAGGGGCTTTTCTATCGTCGTGGCCTCTGTAGGGAATTGACTGACAGTCTTGGGCAGGTTGCGGACAAGTCCCGCCAACAGCTCTTACTTGGCTTCTCGATCATGAACTGGGGCTTCTTCCCCTCATCTATGGTGGAGTTGGCGTGAAGGAACAGCCGGGTCATCCCTTCGACAAATATGGTCACGTTTTTTTTTTCTTTTTCGGGAGTTGCGCCTGTGTCTCCAGCATGGTGGTGGCCCTTTCCTTTAAGGCAACGCCCCGTGAACGTCTTTAAAGAAGCACTGCAAAACAGTTCCTAGGTTCGAAGTCTAAACTCCCGGTTCTCGAACTAGGTCCCCGCCGTTCCTTCCAGGTAGGAGTATACGTTTCGCTATTTGTCCTCGGCGTTCCAGTTGTTTAACGTCGAAACCCTTTCGAACGTCTCCAGCCAGGTTTCAGGGTCTTCGAAAGGTGACGAGCGGAACGTCAGCAGCTCTCTTTGCGGTCGCATAGCTATCGCTGCAGGACATCCTGCAGCCGTCATCCATCCTCTGGTCGTCGTTGCCGTGGCTTTCGTCTTGTCTGGTAGGGGTGCGTATATGGGGTGTGAGGGGTAGTACTTTCAGTCGGCAGCTGGCTCACCTGTTGCTCATGGTACATAGCGGAAAAACCTGCTGAGCCGTGATAAACAAGACTTGGTGGTGTAGAGCTGTGATTAGCGAGCCTTGATGACAGCAAAAGCTGAAGTAGATTTTTCGTTGTTGCCGTTGCGAAAATTCTTAGAGGAGATTATTGCACATTGCGAGCTTACTGGGAGATCGGAAATAAGTGTTGCTTGAAAGAAGAACAAAATAGACAATTCTTGAGATTGTGGCATGAAATGATAGCATTGGTATTGTAACCACTAGAAGAATAAAAACAATACGACACACCTATTTTTTCTATTTTGAAGAGATTAATCGCAATCTTTTTTTCTCTTACACCATTCCGTCATTCAGTGAACGCAAATGAAACAACAAAGAGCAGCAAGGGCGTGGGGGAAAAAAGGTACGACTTGGATTCCACATGCAGTTCATTTGGTTAGTTACAAGTAAATATAAATAAGCAGTAATATTTGCTTGAAAAGTCATGAATACCATGGAATTCCAGCACAAACTTTTACGCGTATTATCTCTATACTTCACTTATTAAGCACGATTTATTTTCATTTCTTCCGGTATTCCTAGCGACTAGAAATCTGTTTTGTATAATCTATAAAAAATTGATATAAGCGCTACTTTTATTCCGCAGACTTCTCAATATCTTTAGTGTCAATGTACATGTAATGTTATGTCTAAGAAGGAAATGGTCTTTCTTATCCCGCCTGGATAAGACGGCTGGCGTCTGCAGGTTTCAGCATTTGTAAACTTGTAGCGTCCCCTCGTTGGGCTCCATGGTGGGTGGCCGCCAACGCTGCTGAACAACAATAAGGAAGACATGCATGGAGCATTCCCACTACTGTCTGATCGTACCGGCTTAAAGCCGGTACGCACCGATGATCTCACCAGAGAAGGATTGGCCACCCTTGTGCAGTATCTGGCCACCCCCTCCCGTAGGCATTCGTCAATTAACTCACGGCCCTCAGTCCCCACCAGCTGCGGAGCAACTGACCACGGCGGCGGTCAGATCTGCAAAGCAGCAGAGGGTACTAGGAATTTCTGGATAAGGACAGGCCACCATTGGAACTTGAACTTAGCAACGTTTAACGTTAGAACGTTATCTAGTGAGGGAAGTCTGGCTGTATTATTCGAGGAGCTAGAAGGCATTAAATGGGATATAATAGGGCTGAGGAAGGTTAGGAGGACAGATGAGGCCTATACTGTGCTACAGAATGGGCACGTCATTTGCTATCGGGGCTTGGCAGACAGAAGAGAACTGGGAGTAGGG
This sequence comes from Rhipicephalus annulatus, assembly GCA_013436015.1. Lineage (NCBI taxonomy): Eukaryota > Metazoa > Arthropoda > Arachnida > Ixodida > Ixodidae > Rhipicephalus > Rhipicephalus annulatus. The sequence continues at coordinate 568,417 of WOVY01010334.1, forward strand.
TTCCTAATTCACAGGAACATAGCTGGCAACATAGAGGATTACTATAGCATTAATGAAAGAGTGGTAGGCATTGTAATTAAACTGAATAAAAGATACAAAATGAAGGTAGTACAGGCTTACGCGCCTACATCCAGCCATGATGACGCTTCAGTTGAAAGCTTCTATGAAGACGTGGAATCGGCATTGAGTAAGGTGAAAACACAGTATACTATAGTAATGGGCGACTTTAATGCAAAGGTAGGGAAGAAGCAGGCCGGAGACCAGGCAGTAGGAGATTAAGGCATCGGCACTAGAAACGCCAGAGGAGAGCTACTAGTAGAATTTGCAGAACGCAATAATCTGCGTATTTTGAATACCTTCTACCGAAAACGAGAAAACCGCAAGTGGACATGGAGGAGCCCTAATGGCGTAAATAAGAACGAAATAGACTTTATAATGACTGCACACCCAGGAGTCGTGCAGGATGTGGAAGTGGTTGGCAAGGTAAGATGCAGTGACCATAGAATAGTACGGGCTCGAATCCGCCTAGACTTGAAGAAGGAACGACAGAAACTGATACGCAAGAAGCCAATCAATCAGCTAGCACTGAGAGGGAAAGTACAGGAATTCAGAGTGTCACTGCAGAACAGGTACTCTGCTCTTAGCGAGGAAACCAACCTTAGCGTAGTTACAATGAATGATAATCTGACGAGTATCATCACGGAGTGTGCAGTGGAAGTTGGAGGCAGGGTAGCTAGACAGGACACCGGCAAGCTTTCCCAGGAAACGAAGAACCTAATTAAGAAGCGTCAAATCATGAAAGTGTCAAGTACAACAGACAAAATAGAACTGGCAGAGCTCTCGAAGTTGATTAATAGACGTAAAGTATGCGATGTAAGAAGGTATAACATGGAGAGAATTGAGCACGATCTGAAAAACGGAGGAAGCGTCAAAGCAGTGAAGAGGAAACTTGGGATAGGCAAAAGGCGGATGTATGCACTAAGGGACAAAGAAGGCAAAATAACTACCAATATGGGTAGGATAGTTAAAATAGCGGAGGAGTTTTACAGAGATCTGTACAGTAGCCGAGACAACCACGACCTTAATACTATAAGAACTAGCAGTAACCCAGACGACACCCCTCCGGTAATGATAGAAGAAGTCAGAAAAGCTTTGGAGAGCATGCACAGAGGCAAAGCTGCTGGTGAGGATCGGGTAACATCAGATCTGCTGAAAGATGGAGGACAGATTGTGTTAGAAAAACTAGCCACTCTATTTATGAGGTGTCTCCTGACGGGAAAGTACCAGAGTTTTGGAAGAACGCTAACATCATCTTAATACATAAGAAAGGAGATGACAAGGACTTGAAGAATTACAGGCCGATCAGCTTGCTCTCTGTAGTATACAAGCTATTTACAAAGGTAATTGCTAGCAGAGTAAAGAATACATTAGAATTCAATCAACCAAAGGAACAAGCAGGATTTAGAACAGGCTACTCAACAATTTACCACATTCATACTATCAATCAGGTAATAGAGAAATGCTCAGAGTATACCAACCACTATACATAGCCTTCATAGATTACGATTCATTACTCGCCCAGCGTTCAGTACTCTTAAATAGATTACGAGAAGGCATTTGATTAAGTAGAAATATCAGCCGTCATGCAGACACTGCGGAATCAGGGCGTAGATGAAATATATATAAACATTCTGGAAGAAATCTACAGGGGATCAACTGCTACCATAGTGCTTCATAAAGAAGCAACAGAATACCAATAAAGAAGGGTGTAAGGCAGGGGGACACAATCTCCCCAATGCTATTTCGTGCTTACAGGACGTTTTCAGAAGCCTAGAATTGGAACAGTTAGGGATAAGAGTTAATGGAGAGTACCTCAGTAACCTGCGCTTTGCCGATGACATTGCATTGCTGAGTAACTCAGGGGACGAATTGCAACTCATGATTACGGAGTTAGACAAGGAGAGCAGAAAGGTGGGTCTTAAAATTAATCTGCAGAAAACGAAAGTAATGTACAACAACCTCGGAAAGGAGCAGCGCTTTGCGATAGGTAATAGTGCACTTGAAGTTGTAAAAGAATATGTCTACTTAGGGCAGGTAATAACCGCAGAGCCTAACCACGAGATTGAAGTAACTAGAAGAATAAGAATGGGGTGGAGCACATACGGCAGGCACTCTCAAATTATGACAAGTAGATTGCCACTGTCCCTCAAGAGGAAGGTATATAACAGCTGTATCTTGCCGGTACTTAGCTACAGAGCAGAAACCTGGAGACTCACAAAGAGGGTTCAACTTAAATTGAGGACGACGCAGCGAGCAATGGAAAGAAAAATGGTAGGTGTAACCTTAAGAGACAAGAAGAGAGCAGAGTGGATTAGGGGACAAACGGGAGTTAAGGATATCATAGCTGCAATAAAGAAGAGGAAAATGGACATGGGCCGGGCATGTAGCACGTAGACAGAATAACCGCTGGTCATTAAGGGTCACTAACTGGATTCCCAGAGAAGGGAAGCGGGGTAGGGGGAGACAGAAGGTTAGGTGGGCAGATGAGATTAAGAAGTTTGCGGGTATAAATTGGCAACAGCAAGCACAGGACCGGGTTAACTGGCGGGAACATGGGAGAGGCCTTTGTCCTGCAGTGGACGTAGACAGGCTGATGATGATGATGATCTCGCCTGGAACATAACTAAAAAAACAGCTAAAAGATTCATATAGTCACTCATTTTTCCCATTTATAGTTAGCATTAAGTTGGCATAGTTCGATGCGTCAGGTAAACCTAAAGTCAAAATACATTGCCTAAGAAAAGTCTCAAATGTTTGTGCTGTGTATATTGTTTTGCTATTAACGTGGATCAGAGTATTATTTGTTAAGTGCCAAACAAACTTAATTCAAAAAGTAATTTTGGCTTTGTATTCGTGATTACAAATTTAAATACGAATAGAATAAAAGTAAAACTGCCACATTTTTCTTCTATCTACGGATTGTTCATCGTAGTCAATGCAGGGTGTTTCAAGAAATACGTCCACTATTATTCAAAAGTTAGAGAAAGGAGGTACATGAGGACACCTGCTTGGGTCCCCTTTACTGTGGCAGAATAAAGCTTCTGATGCATGCACTGTTCACCTCGCCGTTATCAACCTTCGATCAACATACCTCGTTTCATAGAAGCAGCTTCCCGTCACATGGCCGCTTATTCACGCCCGCTTATCCTCCTCCTTTGATGTGATGCAAACACTGACTTCATTGAGGGCATTCTCAAAGCCAATAATTGGGTGCGTTGGTTTCAATTTCACCTGCTATATGAGCCATGTAACCACCTTTCAGGAATTTCAGATTAGCTATGGACTTATATTTGCAGCAAGGGCTTGAATTCATTCATTTGACTCGACCACTTATTTCTCTTATAAGACCCTGGGAGTCACCTTGTTCGTAGTGCGGCGCTATAACTCTGCCAGACTGTTGAAATACGTCTCTGCTGTGTAGATCCGAGAGTAGTTTTAAATGCGAAGCAGTTTCTTGGCGAACTTCGGCGACTTTCAGCGTATCTATCTATCTAGCCACCTAAGACTTTTAGCTCTCCTGGCCATTTGGATGACGGTATCGATACCAAACTTGGTAGGGTATAACATTTCTGTATGACGAACATGACTGACTAGTCATAACACGAAAATCATGATATGTATGCCATAAATGGCATAATTTACATGTCACAGTCTTGCTGCTCTTGCGGTGATTTCACTCACATGGTATGTTGCAAAACTAATATGGTATGACATGACTGCATGGCCGAAATCATGACATGCGTGTATTGTAACAACATGAATACATGCCACACTCATGATGTACTCGCGGCCGTTTCGCTAGCTTTGCATATATCGAATTCGGTATTACGGGACGTGAATGGCTGACGAAGGTATGTGACTGGTACAAACATTATTATTATGAAATGTGCGTCATGAAACAACATAACTACATGCCATGCTCATTATGCACTCGTGGCCGTTTCACAACCCTCACATATACCAAAATTTGGTATTACGTCACGCGAATTGATGACGAAAGTATGTGGCCAGTGCAAACATTATAATCTTGAGATGCGTGTCTTGTAAGAACAATAATACACGCTACACTCAAGGCACTAACACACTTCCACGTGAGCCGGTGCGCGGCGTTCGTTTTATCACTTCATGCCGGCGAGATTGGAAATCATTAAATATGCCCTTGTGGTCATAGATGCCTTTGGGTAGTTATAGTAGTAAACAGTGAGAGCTGAACCGAAGAATATGGTGTGACAGCTAGCAGAGTGCGACTGATTGTACGCCAAGGTGTAAATCACCTGTGGCGTTTTCCGGATAGAGTTGGCACATACCCGCACGCGGGTATGTGCTACTGTTTGGCGTGAAGTGTTTGGCGACGTACGCGATGAGACTGAGACGCGTTATTCATGTTTTGACGAGCGCATCATAATCGTCAAACCTTCTTACCTCCCCATTCTGATTTTGGTTCACGTCACGTAAAGAGGTAATGACTATATATATATATATATATATATATATATATATATATATATATATATATATATATATATATATATATATATATATATATATATATATATATATATATACAATGCACACCAAACCCAACACTTAACGTCATGAGTGTCTTGAGTGGCATAATAGGATTCGTGCTGTCAAGTGTCTGTCGCTTACGAGCTCAAAATATGTTGTCATATACTATTCCGTTATGTTCCGGGGGGCAGGTCTTTTTCATTAAAATTAATAAATCGCCTAAGAACGTTACGTGAACGCTACAATGAAGCGCAGTAAATATGCAACCAAGTGTAAGTCTTTAAATAAATTCACCGCCGCGGTAGTGTAGTGGCTAAAGTACTCGGCTGCAATCCCGCAGGTTGCGGGATCGAATCCCGGCTGCGGCGGCTGCATTTCCGATGGAGGCGGAAATGTTGTAAGCCCGTATGCTCAGACTTTGATGCTTGTTAAAGAACCCCAGGTGGTCGAAATTTCCGGAGCCCACCACCATGGCGTCTTTCATATACATGTGGTGGTTTGGGGACGTTGAACCTCAAATATCATGTAACAAAATAAATCAATTGAGATGGAAATCCTGAACGAATGCATTACTTTTCATGCTCCCACATGATTACAGCGTACAGTGTTCCCAGAAGTACATGCTGGCACCTTCACAAGGTGTAATTTCTTTCTTATAAAACCCCGTTTCTCTTGCGTCATCGGCGTCAATGGAGTGACCATTTTTCTGTAAAAAAAGTCTGTTGAAGCTTGGTAGCCATGCTTATAAAATCCTGCAGGATAACGCATACTTTCGACATTTTGAGCAGCGCAAGAATTGGTGAGTGCGCTGCTCAATATAAATCATAAATAATATGAAATCATAAATAAGTTTTTTTCTGCCTCCTTTCTAATTTCGGTAATTTGCCAAGACTGTTCAGTTTGAACAATTTTCATGCTGCAAGATTCAATGTTATTTTGTGTGTACGTTCACACATTTTCATGTATGAATAGAAAAAACGTTATTGCGGTCCTTCGGAACGATATTTAGCCCGTATCGAGCCGATTTCACGTCGGAAAAAAAAGATCAAGTCTATCTTCTGCGTCACCGGCCCATTGTACTGCCTCTAACTGTTGTTCGAGTCTGGAGCTCGTAAAGAAGCACATGAGCCTTGAGTTCGGACCGTGTGATGGTTTCGCTGCCGCTTAACGCGGGGAATCGTCAGGGCACGTGTCCTAAATTAGCTATATCGGCGCATTTGGAACATGTTATAGTTGTTGCTGTATTTTGGGATAAATCTTGTGCAATAAAGCGGGTTTGGGGTACGCCCCGACCAGAATTAGCCTGAGTGTCAGAGCCTGATGTCTGATTAATTTTCTGTGTAGTGATTAGTTTTCTCCGCCTCAGGTAAAAACATTTTGTTAGTTGCAAGGGTGAGGGCCCCAACACAAGCTAAGTGCAGCTTCGCCGGGTAGCCACGCAGACTGCTATTACTCACGCAGCCACGTGGGCTGACTCGTTCAGGCGGAGCCCCCTCCACGCCTCCCATGTGAGCTGGGAACCGGACGAGTGTGTATGGCTCGATTTTTTTTAAAGACGATAGTTTTTCTTCGGGACCTTCGACGCAAAAATTTTGGACGGTCTGTCTGTACATTTGTCTCTTTGTCCACCCTTAATCGTACCGGGTACTCTAACCGCCTGTGCTCGGAGCTCAGCTGGTCCCGATGTGCCAACGGGCGTTTATCTGCCACGCGTACTTTGCCCCGCGAATGCAGAGGGGGGAGAGGGGGGTTAGATGCTTGTGCGCGCGAGCTTATCGTTCGGTGGAGAGAATTGCACGCCCTCGAATTTGACCGAAACGATCGCGTTTGCTTTTTAAGGACGATATAAAAGACGATAGTCCTTCTTGGGGACCTTCGACGCAAAAGTTTGGGTCTGTGCGTCTGTACATTTGTCTGCTTGTCCACCCGTAACGGTACCGGGTACTCTAAACAGCACCAGCCGATACTCCAAACGGCCGACGCCACCTGCAGCTCCCACCAATGTTGCTCGAAATTCAGCGTTCATACTTGTGCGATTGTCGATTAAAAATTGTCGCCGTATCTGCATTTATTCTGCAAATGTCATTGAAAGACGATAGTCTTGCGTGTGGAGAGAGTGAACAAAACATTTATTTGATGTTCTGCTCAAGAAATTCGGTGAATGGTATTCTGGAAGCTCTGCGTTAGAGTGCCTCGAGCGTGCAGCGGAGGCGAACCAGCGCATCAAATCATGTCGCACGTGAGACATGAGAGCCATCTGGCAGTTTCTTTCAAAAACAAAGCGCGTGGCTCTGAGGCGGGTGTGCGTGCCCGCCTCAGAGGTGATAAGGAGTAAAACGCAAGGCGACGGGTAGGTGCCACCACCGTCTCCTTTTAGCAAAGCGTTGGAAACACTCGCTTTTCTGTGCAAGCGTTGGATGATCAGCGTAGCGTGATAAGCGCTACGGTCCTTAAAATTACTTATATGGGCCTTTTCTAGTAAAAGGCGTACAGGCGGAATATATACGTCTTGTTATGGTGCCCCAGACACTCGCAATAATTGCTTTTTAATCGACAATTGCACAAGTATGAACGCTGAATCTTGAGCAACATAGGTGGGCGCTGCGGATGGGTTGGCCGTTTCAAATACCCGATGCTGTTAAGAGTAGACAAACAGACAAAAGTACAGACAGACAGACATATCAAATTTTTTGCACCGAAGGTCCCCAAGAAAGACTATCGTCTTTAAAAGCAATTATTGCGCATATCTGAGGCACCATCACAACACGTATATGATCTGCATGTGCGTCTTTTACTACAAAAGGCATAAATAAGTAATTCGAAGGACCGTAGCGTTTATCACGCAGCGCTGACCATGCAACGCTTGGACGGAACGAGGAGTGTTTCCAACGTTTTGCTAAGACGACACGGTGGTGGCACCTACCCATCGCCTTGCGTTCTACACCTTACCACCTCTGAGATGGGCGCGCACGCCCGTCTCGAACGCGCAACGTTTTCGAAGAAAACTGCCAGATGGCACTCATGTCTCACGTGTGACGTGACCTGATGGGCTCGTCCGCCTCCGCTGCACGCTCGAGGCACTCTAACAAAGCACCTCCAGAATACCATTCACCGATTTTCTGGCGCAAAACAACAAACAAAAGTTTTGTTCACTCTCTCCACATGCAAGACTATCGTCTTTCGACGACATTTGAAGATTAACATGCAGATACAGGGCCAATTTTTCTTGAAGGATCCGCAAAGCCGGTTTCGGGATTAGAAAAGTCACGACAGCTCTAACAAACACGATCGAGTGATGCATCGTGTTTGGTCTAGCCGCAAAAGTGTGTGCCCATGTGGTGCATGGTCAGAGAAATCGCCAAGGTCATACACTTTTATGGTTAGAACAAGTCTTGTTGATACTTTGCGATGTCTCACTGTTTTTAATAGAACTTTTGCTGCCTTTTGCACAAGAATTTACACCTAGAAAATAAAGTGAAAGTGGTAACAGGGTACATACGTCATGCGCATGAGTACAGGTAACCCCTGTGACTTGATAAAAAGAGCATTATTTAAATAGAAAGAAGTAAAGGAACTTTAAGAGTTTTCTGTTTGGCACCCTAGCCTACAGTCACTGAAAAATATGTGAAAATAGGCCATCCAAATTTGTGTTTGGATACTCCCCACAATTTTGAGAAGGGTCATCCGGCATGCGTCTGAAAGATATACTGAAAGATGCCTGACTGTAAGAGCTTCTAAAAACTCTTGAACCACCCTAAGGTAAGAAATACTTTCCTAAGAAACAAAGTGCAGCTTGCGAAAAGCAGCACCAGCATGCATGCTGCCTCGCCGTCTGTTTGCCACATGACATGCAGTTCACACATGGTTAATAGATGCCCCTTAAATTATTTTTTTGCTCCTCACATTTTTTGAGCATGTGCTTTCTGATTTCATGAACTTCTCAAGCATCATTGTGCAGAGCAATAAACATTTCAGTACAGCAACTAAGTAGCGCTCGGCGTTTCTGAAAGGGATGCATGTTGTGTAGCCCAAGATGAGCCAGTGTTTTCGGTGCTTGCATACTACCGCAGTTATTCGGACAAGTATGATGCACTGGTATTATATTTATTTTTTTCCGAAATACTTTTCGTCTGCGGTGTGAGTATAACGCTTTTAGTGTTCTATCAACAAGATTTGCAGTGCGGGATAGCGACAGAGTGCTGTATGTACGGAAAGCCGAACTAGTTGGAACGAACACATTGTAGAATTGCGCAAATAGCACACAGGAGCACCAGCGAGTGAGGATGACATGGTGCAAACTTTTGACTCACATTTATTTTTTGTTTTTTCGGAACGACAACCTATATACGAACAAATGACTGGTCATGCTCAACAATTCCGTTTAACAGTACAAAAATAATCAGCATATTCACTTTGCCATTTTAGAGCCCTGAGACCATCAAACCAAGTTCCTTACCCGACAGAGATAAAGATGAGTGGCTTATGCGTTGATCTTCTAAACTTGCAAAAAAAAAGAGATTTGGTTATCTCTCCTGCTGTTTGATCAGTGTTTTCAAGTAGTATAGATGCGTCATCAAAACAAGGGGCCCATTTGCCCTTTACGTTACGAATGAACATGCAGGGTGCTAGTTGGACTGCCTTTTAATCAAGAATGGTGTTCACGAAGTTTAACACTGAGGCATCGTCCCGACTGTCCGACAATCGTGCGACCACAGAATATTGCTGGTTGGTATACAACACCTCTCTTGTTGCATTCTATGAACTCAATGACATGGTGTATCTAACATTTGCTAGCCAAGTTATCCCTTTCTTTGTTGTACATACATTACACTTTGGGACATGAAATGCATATTCTTCTTCTGGCAGAACATATTACAGTCACGTTGTACTCTAAGCTAATCTTTTTTAGGTGATGTGAGAGGCTGTAGACCTAAAGAATGACGGCTATTTTCATTTCCTCTGGTTGGCATGGTTTCTTCAATTCAGTCAGCTGTTTAAAAAGTTTCACCATTGCACGTCATTGCTTCGTCATTTCTGTCAACTTGCTCTTTTGCAAGTTGCGAGCAATGACGAAGACAGAAAACCTGCTTGCGTGAGTAACCTGGCGTTCGATACTCTGCCTCATCAAGTGACAGTATGTCTTCGACAGTGACGGCTTAAAATGGTAAAAAGCAATGCTGTTCTTAAACATATGACGACATGGTCACCCAAACATTTGTGGTTTACAATCGAAACTAGAAGGGAGGAGGGTCATGCTATATAGATATGAAAACTGTGCTTTAAAATGAAATGTTTTAGTGCAAAACAAGTTCTAGAAGTCGCTAGCTGTAAATCTCGCCCACCCCTGGTGACCACCATTTTGCCAAGGCATTGTGTAGTCTTGGGCTGGTAAGGGCGGAGCCGTTGTCTTCTACCAATTTTTCAGCCACTGCAAATCGTTCAATTTTAGTGCCAAGCTGAAGAAATCTGGAATATTGAAGAACCACGGACAGCCCCGCCGCGGTGGTCTAGTGGCTGAGGTACTCGGCTGCTGACCCGCTGGTCACGGCATCGAATCCCGGCTGCAGCGGCTGCATTACCGATGGAGGCGGTAATGCTGTAGGCCCGTGTGCTCAGATTTGGGCGCAAGTTAAAGAACCCCAAGGGGTCGAAGTTTCCGGAGCCCTCCACTACGGCGTCTCTAATAATCTAATGGTGGTTTTGGGACGTTAAACCCCACATATCAGCCACGCACATGATGAACATGCATGAATAATGACGATCTGTCTAATCAAAGCCGACAATATCTCGATTTAACGAGCGGCTGACCGCGGAGTAATATGACTCGCTGGAATGCAGACGCCCGCACAACTAGCTGCTTGTTACGTCATGGCTGAAGAGTGTGGCCGTGTTGGCTGACTCCCAGTTCACTATCGTGTTTATAAAAACATTCAGTTATGATTCAAGTGCTTTACTATATGCGCTTAAATTTTGCCACTGTATTTGTTCATGCGCAAGAATTAACCAGAGTAATATATATTATGAGAGAAAATTGGGTGTCGTGGTCCTTACCTAGTTTTGTATTAGAAGAGCTAAATTTTACAGTTGTTTTTATAGATTATTACCTACATGTAACACATGCGGTCGAATCAGCCATAATTTAGCATCAATTGTAAGTTTCCGCCAGTGTCATTCCACTCGTTTGGGTCCCTGTGCGTTATTTACGCTATTTTACAGTCGAAACAGAATGCCATCAACAGAAAAAAATCTTCAGATTATGGAGGCCTTTAAACTATATATAACCTGGGGTTATAGACTTCTGCTTAACGTTTGTTGCCTTTCTGTAACTCAAATGCACGGTAATATGAAAAGTTACATAGATGGTCGCAGGCATGCAGAAACACATCGGAAGAACAAATCTCTTTATTGTCAAACAATAGGTTAGACGTTTTGACTAGCAACATATTCACAGCATGAAAGAAGGAATCACGTAATGAAATGTGCATACGGCTTTCTTCTTCGCTGTAATTTGTTTTGGCAGAGGCCACAAAACCTCAATTACTTCACTTGTTCGCTGCCTACAGAAATTCAAACAAACATACACACACACTGCAACTGCTCCACCTTTAGAGCCATTAACCTTGAGGATTATGGTTTAAGGTAATGTAATCCTAGAACACCAAAGCCTGAATCTGAAGGTGAATGGGAAAGCTAAGGAAGCCGTTATATTTATAACGCGCTTGATGATGGCGATTGTGGTCGAATCGGTGACGCTGCTTCGAAACCAATCTCACGCTGCACGGTAGCTCATTAATTCCAAATCTCAGTAGCAAGTGCATACGATGTTGAAAGGTCCGTTGCAATAGCCGCCTCGGTGCCCACGCTGATCTCGGCATTCCTGGAAACAGGACAGTGCCGACTTCGGGCAGCCGAACCCTGCAAGAATACACGTAGTTTATGTTCGTGAGAAGTAAGGAGCAGTACAGATTACCTGATCAGCGAATATCGGATCAAAGTTTCCTAATTTCCGCCAACTAAGTCAGGCCGGTTTATTTCAGTTTGTATTAGTATATTTAACTTGATAGACCATTCATGCTTCGATACTTCTGCCTTTCTCTTAACCTCTCTCTCTCTCTCCTCGTTTTTGTTTGCGCTGGTAATCGTTTTCCACTTTGTATTGAGCAGCTTCATTAAAACCGTCAATTAGAGTTTTTCATTTGAGTAAAGAAATGTAAAGAAAATTACCAATGTCAAAGAATGTGGGGTCGTACGCTACCGCCATATCCACCAATACGGCGCAGGTGACCAGAACAAAAGCGTATGCAAGCAGCTTTGATTTCATCCTGAAAAGAAAAGAAAAAAATTACTTTGTGATCTTACGTTTTTTACACAATATTTCATCCCTGTATAGCAACAATTTTATCATTCCTTTGAATGGTTTAGTTTTGTGCTTTATGAAGTTCGAAGACTAGCTCGCATGCACGCGCAAGAATTCGCCTGTCGTAATTCTTCCGTGCCTAATAGCGCCACACTACCAGTCTGGTTCCTCAAACTCCGATTCCTCTGTAGTAGTAGACCAAAGCGCTATGCAGCTCACCGTGATTATTACCCAGGAGAAGCAGTGTCGCCTACTGATTGTATTAATTTTTATAAAAGCAGCCCCAAGAGCAGGTAGCGCAACAACCGCGACACAATTGTCGTGAATTCACAGCTAACTGACGAGAACATATTTGTACTGTGCACAATCTCTCATCTTAGAAGATTGCTGTTTATGACAGCAAAGAAGAAACACACTACGCTATTCGCCCCGAGATCAGGCGGTAGGGGGCAGCCCCATCCCCGCCCTAGTGTGGATAGGCGACTGGCGGCGCGCACACAATTCTATAATCTGTGGCACGTTTTCTGAGGGGTGTAAGCCGATTGTTGGCGAATGAAATGCATTGACTGTTGCATACTTGTAATATATATATATATATATATATATATATATATATATATATATTATTCAAAATGAATGCACAAATCTCGCCCAACGTTATTGTTACTTGTATAAGGAACGCAATCTACCATTTGAAGGGACGTTCACTCATGGTGACTGTTCGCACTTTCGCACTCTGTTACGTTTGTTGTATTTTTATTTCAAGCGTTGAGCTTGTGTCTTGTCTATTATGCACTGTTGTAGCACGACTGATTTCATTCTTCTTGCAAGCTGGTCGTATAGACACTAAAAGAAAAAAAAAAGATTGAAGGAATAAATTTCTGATTTTTGGGCGACCACCGTAAAAATATATGCCCCGCTGCGGTTGCCTGGTGGCTAAAGTACTCGAATACTGACCCACAGGTCACGGGATCGAATCCCGGCTGCGGCGGCTGCATTTTCGATGGAGGCGAAAAAGCTGTAGGCCCATGTGCTCAAATTTAAACAATACCGTGACAAAACGTTTGCATTTTTGTCTTATTCAGTTCTTCAGGAAATAAACGTATGACAGGTAATAAGTTTATTCAGGAAAGCTACGTGATTCACAGCGATTAACCACCTGGGGTTGCTTAACGTGCACCCAAACCTGAGCACACGGGCCTACAACATTTCCGCCTTCATCGAAAATGCAGCTGCCGCCGCCAGGATTCGATCCCGCGACCTGCGGGTCAGCAGCTGAGTACCTTAGCCACTAGACCAGCACGGTGGGGCAGGAAATTATCTTCGCAGCGTAACAATTATTTGTTTGTTTTTTTTGCATGTTAATAAGGTTTTGCATGGAACGTTACGTTTAGGTATAGTGTACTTATTGCACGAAATACTCCTATGTGTTTTTTTTCAGTGTGACACCGTGAGCCATACCTCCATCGGCGCACTTGTATATATAAAGAAAACACCAAAGCAACCCTAAAAATGGACAAACAGTAGATACACTTGAATGGACATCATTTGGTGCTCGATACTTTACCAGCTTCAGTGATGACTGCGATGCCAATAACGGCAATGATAATAAGATAAATGATACTAAATATTTAGTTCAATTCATGCAACATGAAGCCGCAGAGCTTTATCAGCTGGCTTTACGTTGCACAAAAACTGAACAAAAAGCAAAGACACGTCACTGTCAAGGCATACATGAACTTTGTTAAATGTCATTGTACCACTAAAAATACATGTGAATGGACCTTTTCAGAGTACCTGAGCGTCTATAAACACTAACCATCTCACTTTTGATATGAACCAATAACAAAGCTTTGTACAATGACCCATATCATAACAACGAGCCATCTAAACAATAACACAGTTACATAACGCTCAAAATAAAGTAACAATGACAGAAAAATATATCAAGGAGTGAGGATCATGTTACGCTTTGTCCAATCTCTTTTACCAATATTTTATTAAATTGGGCGCAGTACTGTGCTTGTTGTGTATAAAAAAGCTAGTATGCTACAGACTAGCTATGGGTTTAAGTATTGTGAGAAATTTCTCTTTCGAATTTTGCCAAAGACAAGGCTGTATAGTTGCGATTACTCACTTGAAGCTTGAGGGCACTTCTCGCGTGGCTGGGCTTTCCACACTTGTCTGCCGCTCCGGACGACTGAGCTCTTATGAGTGGATCAGAGATGCCACGCGACTGGTCTTATGTCACCAATGCTCAGCCTCCCCCCCCACCCCTTCACTCCCGCCTCTCGGCCCGGGAGGGCAACATTCGGGGAAGTCCGGTTGGGCCGCAGCAGCCGCTTTTACTGAAGTTACGCCAGTGTAGACAAGGGTGCTGGTATGAAACTGGGCACGGCCGCATGCCCCGCTGTGATGAATGGTGGACACTCTCTTCAACAAGGGCTGTGCCCTCTCTTCGTTCAGGCACCTACGCTCGTCGCACAGTCTGAAGACCACACCGACAAATTCTTGGACGTCGGGTTTCCCGGTTTCCGCCGCAGGCGGACCTTCATCGTCACAGGCCAGTAGCGCGGCCACAGGCCTGTGACGATGATCCTTTGTTTGCGCTTATTTTTACCTTATTTTCGGCGCACAACTCAGGTTCTGCAGAAAATATAGGGTTTCGCACACGGGCGCGCGCAAAATGTGCAAACCACGTTACCGAGTGAGAGGAAACGATAGCGAGCGGCCCTGCTTCCTTGTATGTTCCTTTACGTGCCTAAAGGGCGGCGTATCCGGACGGAAACTCTCACGTAGGTTTTTCGCAGCTTCACTTGCTCAAGATTGTTATTTATTTTCTTGTTCCGACATAAACGAGAAGACTCTTTTAAGGTGCACCTTTGTGTTGATGCCGCAGGATGTGACGTAAAATAAAACATTGACGTAGGATTGACTTATATTGTTTTCATTCAGTAAATATACACAGTTGATTTTTTTAACTTTTTACCTTTTTTGAGAGGTGACAAACATGTCTTGCCACACGTGTATGAGGTAATCGCATGACGTAAAATAAGATGTGTCCCTAGCATGTCAGAAATCTGACAAAACTGAAACAGGATTCATCCAATCGCTCGTTCATGTATACTTTTTAATAATAAAATATTCATCACTAATGACAGTTACATTCTCATGATTCGTCTGTGTGTTCTTTATCGTCATTACATAAGAGTGAAATCCTTTTCGAATGCGTGACAGTGGTCTCTTCGCAGAGGTAGAAGTCCAGCAACGCAATGTTAGCAAAGTAAACCTGCAAATGGCACTGTGAAACAATTTGGTGAGTGTTCAACGCTCAAGTGGACATCAAGTATTTATTTCCACTTAGCTTTATGCTATTTTTATTGATCTTGTTAAATGGTGCATAACATGCCGTTTGTAATTCACATATCTTGAAAATAAATTGGAGACCTCTAAAGCTTCGCCTACAAGAGAAACGCGATAGCATTATCCTGTCCCTAGTGCTTATTGAATTAATAATGGCTTCCGTCATCTGTAAGCTTCCCTGTAAAAAAAAACAAGAAGAAATGAAGGCACAAATACAGAGAGAAGTCCTCTGTCTGTGTATATGAGCATTCATCTCTTCCCGTTTTTTAAGTTTGCTACAAAAAAAAACACTAAAGAGGAGCTACCGAGAGGCCCGCATCGCATCTCTCGTGGGCTTCCGTCAGTGACGCTTTCGCATACGGCTGCATTCTGTGTAAAGGGTAGCATCCTTTAAACTATGGACGGTTGTATGCGTGAAATATTTTGGAGCTTGCTATGCACGCACCACGTGGCCTATTCGGACAAGGCGCAGTAACGTGCGTGCCTTTTGTAGGGTATCCGTCTTTGAACCATAAAGTTATGATAATTGCATGTTCTGATGCCCGATTGCAACGTACGCTTGTAGCACGCATTATTACTGTGATGTTACATGTTGAATTGTGAAGCATGTATACAGCACGCGCGTGTTTGTAAAGTATGCTATAGTTACCTTCACTACATTTTCAAGCAGAGGAAAATATTTTCTCTTTCTTTCCAAGCAGACGTGCGGTTGTGTGGTAGAACACCTGCTTGCCTCGCAAACGTCCTGATTTAGGTCCTCACTAGCACGGGAAACGTTTCATTTTTACTTAGTGGCACTTTTCTCAAATTTTTTGTAATGGTCAAGATAATAAGGCTTCGCTCACAACCAATGACACCGACGCCGGAATACCTGTGAAACAACATCTTTAACGCTAAAGCATTTAAATGAATCACAACATAGAACCGACGTCACAGTACACTGTCAAAGAACACTGAATCGGCCATGAGTGATGCATGTGATATCTAAACATAGCAAACCATGGTGTATTAGCTTGGAAGTAGGGTCAGCAAAGAATCTGTGAGCTAGAAATAGAGCCTATCGCGAACGTTCTTTAGTCCTTCGTTATTTCATTCAGGCAATAAATACACATATGTATCGACACCAGTAATGATATAAACAAGTAAGGCCTGAAATCAACAATAGGGTGATACTCGCTACTCTCGTATAGGAATGTATCATCTCTTTGCTTTTCAATTACAAATTCAAAGCTTTGGTTCATTTATTTATTTATTTATTTATTTATTATAGGGGGTTTATCATCTCAAAACTATCATATGAATATAAGAGACGCCGTAGTGGAGGGCTCCGGAAATATCAACCACCAGGGTTCTTTAACGTGCCCCAAAATATCAGCACACAGGCGAACAGCAATTTCGCCTTCATCAAAATACAGCTGCCGCAGCTGGCATTCGATCCTGCGACCTGCGTGTAAGCAGCCGAGTAACTTAGCCACCAAACCACCTAGGCGGGGCTAATACAAAGCTTTAAAAATGTCTAAAGAAATATGAAGAATGGCATAAACATTCCAGTAGTAAAATAACTTGCACAGTTGGGCTAAAAAACTTTTATCAGTTATGCAGGTTCAACAGAGTTTATCAGACCTGAGCACTGCAATACGCCAGTGAAAAAGACAATGGCGTGCTGCGTGGCATAGAACTTTAGTATCTGACAAAGCTTACGACAAGGATGTGACCCCGAACGGTCCTGCATTTCACGCTCAAGTGAACTCTGGTCAAGGTAACTGCGCACAGCCTCTGCATAAGCAGGCGCACGCTAGAGCAAATTGCCCTCGATGATAGGACGACATCATCCAAACGCCTGTTTCGACCGTCTACTTGTAAAGCTGGCACAATTGCTAGTCAATAAAAATCAGGGCAAAAAAAATGCTCAATTGCTGTAAACCTGAACCCACTGGGCATTCCCCTCACGCTAGCCCACTTTTTGAGACAGACATTTCGTAAGCGATTGAGAACCACAACAAGCATTATGTAAGCGCCACTAGAGACGATGAATTTATATTATTTTTTGTGTCGAGAACAAAGTATACAAGAGATGATTATGCCATCTTATTTTCGAGAGACATGGCAAACGTATGATGTAAAATATAGCAAAGTCATTGCCCTACTTGTTATGCCAGTTCTTCTGATAACCAAACATCTTGCACAAGCTGCTATTATTAGCATCAATAGCTTTATCGGAAGAAAGACTGAAAAAACTAATTCATATGAAAGCTCAGATAGGCACAACTTGTATTAGATGCTTGCCGTAAAGCTAAATATAGGTGACAGCGGGTGAAAGAACTCAGACAGCTCTTTTGTGTGGTCGCAGTGGTTATTAATAATACTGTGTGAGGTTTTATGTCCGATAACTAAGATACCATTATGAAAGACGCCGTAGCAATAGGCTTCAGAAATTTTGACTATCTGCTGTTCTTCAACGTGCACTGGCATCACAAAGCACATAGGGTCACACTGGTTTGTGACCACCTTGGGCAAATACTGCGTCCCCACTTCTCGTTCTTCATTGAGCTCATTTAAGGCTGGTGCACACCAGTGACTAGCAGTGGTCACGTGACCACTTGCGACTGGCGATCAAAAAGCGACTGATGCTCACACCGGCAGGGGCTGCATGCAAGCGACCGGAAGTCGCAAAGGCTGGAGAGTCACGTCCAGATCTCGTTTTCAGTGAGAACTCCTGGAGACCGGCGCCGATCGGCTGATCACCGCCAGCTGAGTGAGCGGAGCAAACCGGGCGCGCCGCACTTATTGTTTTCGTCCGTTCTCGCACAGCGTTCTCAACAACGTCAAGTTCGATTCAAGTGAAGAACAAGACATTGTCATGGTGCTGATGCACTGTGCCATGGTGTCAGGGCTGGCATCACAGATGCCTCCAAAGAAAAAAAGCCGGTAGTGGGTGTGACCGTCCTTTCGATCGGGAGAGTTGGCCGTCCATGCGAACTGCTTGCCTTCCGAGCTGCGCTGAGACGACGAGCAGTATTTCTGAGAGTCGTACGCATTCAGAAACGATCCTTGAATTTAAATTGACTTGCCACAGACTACAATACAGCACAAACGCGTCTCTAGCACGGTGTATTAAGTCGTTGCCAAGGCACTGAAGCACAAACGCGTTCCAAACACGCTGCGTTGAAGGTGGTGACAAATCAAGTTCAAGACAAAAAAAAACGTTTCTGAATACGGAGAAAAGATAGTGCACAATTTATTTTTTCTTTACTTTGACGGCTGTTTAGCATCTTGCGAATGCCGCCACGTAAGTTCGACACTTTGCTCGAGCTGCTGTGCCCCGCCATCTCCAAGCCAAGTATTACGTGGTGGCCACGGTTCCACAAACCCAGACGAACGCACTCGTTTGTATCTGGCGGCAGGAATCTAGGGCAATGAAAAAACAAAAAAACAAATATTGAACATCGCTGATGGGTTCCAGCCGCTTTGCGACTGCAGTCGCTGGACTGAAAAATTGGTCAGGAAGCGACTAGTCAAAGCAGTTGCTTCGCGACCGTTTGCGACAGATTGCGACTGTGCGACCAGTCGCAAATGGTCGCGCGACCACTGCTGGTAGCCGGTGTACACCAGTCTTTACACTTAACACTTGTGCAGCAGTCTATTGCCGCACAAATCTCTATTGCGACGGACAGCGAGGATGGAAAACGCGAGAGTCTAACAGCTTGACTCGGTGTCGTATGCTGCCATGTAGTAGGCAATGGTGGCACCAATGTCGAGATCGTTACCAGAGTTCAACACTGTGACGTACTTGTATGTTATGTGTAGTAAAATTCGAGGCTCTAACTTTCTAATGTTTCAGCTTTGAAAAACAAGCACTTAGATGAAACCATGCTCTATTTTTGGAAAAAGACACAATTCTATTCCCATTTCATTCCATGCGCAAAGCACCTAATTCCATTCCCATTCCATTCCGAGGTCACGAAAATTTGGAATGACTCCAGAGTCATTCAAATTTCGAAGTAGCGACTCCGCAACACTATGACAGACAGACAGACAGACAGACAGACAGACAGACAGACAGACAGACAGACAGACAAGCAGGCAAGCAGGCAAGCAGACAGACAGACAGACAGGCAAGCAGGCAAGCAGGCAAGCAGGCAAGCAGACAGACAGACAGACAGACAGACAGACAGACAGACAGACAGACAGACAGACAGACAGATAGATAGATAGATAGATAGATAGATAGATAGATAGATAGATAGATAGATAGATAGATAGATAGATAGATAGATAGATAGATAGATAGATAACAATACAAGGTTGACATTACATTATTGGCTGTGATAGAGGCTTAATTCCTAACACCTTCTTGAATACACAATAAGCTGAGGTGCATGTGAAGAACCCTAGGTGGCCAAAATCAAACTGGAGGTTCCACTACGGTGTCCCTCGATCATATCATGGCTTTGGCATATATAAAAACGTTGTTTCCTTATGTTATTGCATTCTAATAGCAATCTTTGAAAGAAACGAAATAATTGTAAAAAATTCTGGAGGCGGCGCTAAACCTTCTTTTGGGTGTCTGGTAGTGGAACTCGCACGTTGGGATTCCTGATTAATTGCTTAATCTGTAGAGTTTAACGTCCGAAAACCACTATGTGATTATGAGAGATGCCGTAGTGAAGGGCTCTGAAAATTTCGAACATCTGGGGTTCCTTGACACGCGCCCAAATCTGAGCACGTTGGCCTACAACAATTGCGCCTCCTTCCGAAATGCAGCAACCGCAGCCGAGACTTGATCCCACGACCTGCGGGTCAGCAGCCGAGTACCTTAGCCACTAGGCCACCGTGGCGTGCCCGTCGGGATTTCTGCACCCTAACTTATTTCATGGGTTAACCTCGCTCGAGACTACACAGCACGGCCCCGCACAGTTCTTTCACAAGCGGTCGTGAAGTTTGGTGGTCCTTAAAAAGTACAAGAGGGCTTTCGTGGCTTTGCGCGTATGGGAAGCCGTCGGCCAAGGCCCCAGGATCTTCTCTTCTGTAAGCGGCCGTGAATCCAGCTGACAGAGCTTGGCTTCCATAATACGTCATTCGGTCTGGTATGCTGGGCAATGACATAGAATGTGCTCAAGCGTTTCCTCCTTACTCCTCTTCTTTTCTGTCTCTTTCCGTTCTATTATTCCCCTTTTTCCCCCACCCCAAGTGTAGGGTAGCCAACCGAGCCCAGCTTGGTTAACCTCCCTGCCTTTCCTCTCTATTTATCTCTCTCTCTCTCTAACCTCGTTTTTCACGCGCGGTCGAAGCGGGTATTTGGAAGCCATGTTTCAGAAGCGCGCATAGGTTGAGATCTGCTCCGTCAAGCGCCGCAATAATTCCAGATGCTCACACACTTTCGATGAATTCAATCAATTATTTTCATTACTTATCCTGCCTTTTGATTGACCTCTGCATTAAGTAAATTTATGTTCTTGAAAACATGTATCCAGTATAACCTACCTTCAACCACAATCATAAATATAATTTTATAAATTGCCATCAACCACAACCTTCAATAACTTTAATGAATATTCCAAAAACCGGAAGTACGTGCTCGACTGTGTGTGTTTGAAAGAGAAAAAAGAGCGTCCCTCGGCGCTCGGACCACTAAGAGTTTGTTTAGCCACTGCGATAAAAAAGATGTCATAAAGCGCGAATGACATGAGGTAATTGTCAAAACGCAAACATCATTTTGCCGTGGTCACGCTGCAGAGGTTACGCTCTCTTGTTTTAATTTCTGCATCTTACGTGTCACTTTTTCTGCAGCCGCAGACATCTTAAGACAGCCAAAGGCATCTTTAGAAAAAGTAATAAGGTAAAATTAATTAACTTTTACACTAGCGCATTAGTGGAGTTGAGTGGTTTTGTTAAACTGGAGAATTGAAGTCCTGCATGCGAAGAACTCATTGCAGCTTCCATGTTTCTAAAAAGCGGCCTCTAGCTCCACGAATAACAAAAAGTCGAGTATTTAACTTTCTTAAAAACTCCCCAAACTGATATCGTAATCAGATTGGAATGCCTCCGGCTACAAAAGAAGTCATTGTGAAAGCATCGAACGGATATCACAATTCACAGATTTTTGAGGATTTTGTACAATTTCTTTGAAGTACCCGGTATACAACCATTATTTTCAGAGACTAAAAAAATCAAATAAGCACCTGCGTATTGACACAGTCGAAATCAGAATAAAGAAGCACGTGTCGAAATATATTTATTGTAGTAAGATCGATAGATGTAACGAAGTTGAAGACAGGGAGCCCGGAAAAATATATATATTTTACAAGAGTAGTGGTTCAGGCTATAGTTTGTATTATAATGATACGTTAAGTATATTCCACCACGTGCTCATTTAATCTGATTTTACTTGTTTTCGCACGCGCCCCCTTTATCTGGTTTTTTTAGTCACTGTAAACACTGCCTGTATATTCTTGCTTTGTTTGAAAATAAAGCTCAGTTGATAATTAGCGCTTGTCGGTGTCCCCTTTTATTAAACTTCCATGATGCTACGCTTTATATTGTATGATTTGAGCACAGATAGGTGGCAAGCGCACCTTTATTATCCCGAAGCCCTCAAAACGAACTGGCAGCGTTCTACCATGAGTGACGAATTGGTTAAACAACGTCAGTGTCGTATGAAATGAAAGCTTGAGTAATTTCGTTGAGTGCAATAACGTGCCGTCACACACCAGTCTCTCTCTTTATAAAAAAGGTATTACTGATAATATTCCCGTTCGTTATACCACCTACAAGTTTTACGTAACTGTTAGACGTCTTTCTTCCGCCTTTCGTATTATTTGTTTTCTTTTCTGTAAATATTGGGACACTTCGATGAGCTTCAGTTTAAAAATAGGGTAACTTGTTCAGATTTTGTTTTGTTTTTTCAATTATACACAATTCATAAGGTGTGATGCCTGGTGTGACTCCAAACTTCTACTTTACGAAGTATTACATCTGTTAACATCACTCAACAACGGACATGGCAATTGATTAGGGTCTTCTTGCAAAACGGTTTTAAGCACCAACGTAAATCTGGAATAAAACCCTTGAATGCCACACAGTATATTTGGTTACACTCCGGCCACTTTGATGTTTATGAAGTCAAGTGATTTTTACGCACAGCGCGCAAAGTTTGTCAAGCTCAGCGTATGATAAGGTGCGTAGGACTTTCAATTAAATAAACAAGTAAATAAATACAGAAATAAATATATAAATAAATAAATTGGTCTTATTTACCAAATAAATTCAGCATGGAAAACAGCGCGTGTAAAGCGGCCAGGTTGGCATATTCAGACATCCGTCTTGGTTATAATGGCGATAGTAGCAGCACATCATACGGAAGTATTGCACACACTCCAGACAGCAGATGAGCATGAACAACCTGTAGCATTTATGTGGAACCGCAGCTTCTATATACGTTGATGCCCGTCTATCTTTCTCCATTACGATCATTCTTACGTGGCACCGCTTCAGTACGAGAAGTCATTAATAGTGATGTTTAGGCAACGATTGCAGCCGCGAGCTCCTTCATCTATAGGAAGAACAGAAAAAAATACCCGTGGAATGGACAAGAAATGGTTGCCACAGACTTGCGGGGGAGCGTCGACGTCTCCATTCGTTCAATTTATCGTTATGTTTTGCTCCTCATATATTCGATCTACTGTCTCATTTACCTTATTGGAATTTTATGTTCGAAAACGAACTGCTCGGTACCCAAGGCATTAAGAAAATATAGCGCATGTTGCCGTCAACCCACAACCAACAGTACATTAGGAGATGCACTTGAAGCCCAGTGCTTTGAGGTCAATCTGCGAAAGAATGAGCGTTTCTGCTGAAGGAGTTTGAACAGCATTTGTTGCATGACGTATTCAGACATTCTATACGTGCTTGACTTCAAGGAAGGCCGAAATGTTCGTCGTTTTTAATATCTGTCGAAAATTTGAAGTTCCATTCTAAAAAGCAGCCGACTATACCTAAAACTTAGGTATCAAATAAAAAGAACAGCCGAGAAAATTTGCCATCAGCCGAAAACATGGCAAAAAAGAGGATGAAAAACTACGAGCAAAAGAACAACCCAAACCTGAAAAGATAATAAGAATTCGATAAGAATTATAAAACGCCGTAGAAAACCATACACTCACAAGTGACCAACTCAGCTGTCACTAAAAATTTACGAAATGACGGTAATCGAGTACTAGAAGTCATCAAGAACGTTTTTCCATAGACTAAAACCTAAAAGGTGTCGATCATTGCGAAAAATCTCTCATGGTGAAAGCAGTGTACGCTCCTGTATGTTTCCCCATTGAAGTTTGCACAGAAAAGAAGCAAAGGGACAATACTGAGTAATAAAGAATATTTCGCACTATTATTCAACTACGCTATCTTGTACGACTTCATTCGTCAACCACACCAGAGATGCTCAGCCTCCATTATGAAGAAGACGGTAAATGTAAGTGTGTGTAGTGTCCATCATCTTCCAATTTATCAGTTACAATATTGCCTATACTATTCTGCGCTAACACGGCTCGTAATCCACTCAGTCCACAGTAACCTTACTTGCATCTATTTGACGACTAAATAAGCTCACAAAAAGTCATGTGTTGATCGGCGTTCGCCCGACACCAGGTACGTCATGTGTGTTTGCAGCAGTTTCATAGGACATTGTAGAAGGATTACCCAGGAAACTACAGTTCGTGTGTGTGGTCACATATGAACTGAGGCCAGAGAAAATGAGCGCTTTCAGGCATGTGTAATTTTAGCATGAAATTGTACATTTAGAATTACGTCTCTTTCTGCCACTGCAGACGTTTTCTCAGACAAGTGATATACTTTTTTAGTCATGTACCAGAATTTATAATTGTAGCTATCGATAAGCATTTTGCAAGGTCTCTATCAATGCGGAGCCTCTTATATAAGTTGCTCACGAGCGCTAGAGCTGGAAAGGTGGCTGCAAGTTTAATCATTTAAGATTTCGTTTAAGCATTTATACAGAGGCCACTCAAAAGTATCAGTCCGCTGCCAAGGTATACAGGTCAAGTTTCGACAAAAATGGTAGTGTTGAGGGGGGGATCAAATTTTGAACCGCTGACAGTACATACAGAACACCTTCTCATCTGTCAGTGAGGCTGTTTTGATATGAGAGGTTACGAACCATGCGCCCATTGTACATATTCGCATGTACTTCCTGAAATTGCAACACACATACACTTGTCCAGAGTACTTTACAGATGTCTCAAAGTTTCACACGTCTGCTTCGTATGCAGAAGCTGGCCCCTTCTTTTCGGATACCAGTGTTTCAGATGCATACTTCTTCACCGCAGAAGCTTACACGACACTTGCGGCTGTTAAACACATTAAACAGTTAAAGCTACAAAACGCAATAATTTATATGGATTTTCTAGGCGTGGTAAAAACTATGAAATCTCTTAGAAAAAAAGAATGAGGTCCTTGTCTCCCTTTACTCTTATTTATGCGTAATTCATAGGCGTATC
Source organism: Rhipicephalus annulatus (assembly GCA_013436015.1). Lineage (NCBI taxonomy): Eukaryota > Metazoa > Arthropoda > Arachnida > Ixodida > Ixodidae > Rhipicephalus > Rhipicephalus annulatus. The sequence goes on from WOVY01010334.1 coordinate 593,218, forward strand.
AGCTGGGAGGGGGAGGGGCAAGGGTGCACGAGCTCACCCCCACTAAATAGTTAGGGGGATGATCCCCTCTCCATTTCGACAGTCATCCCTGTTGTCTGCATGCTGGTGAAACGAACAACTAAGGTGAAGTTTCCCTTCACCACAGTATAGTCACTCAAATATATTGTTTCGAGCAAACTTGACAATATAGTGAAAGTTTTCCAACATTTCTGCTGCGATTATTTTCCTTATAGGCTCTTTGTAGTGTAGGCCGCCTAAGGGACGCTTTCGCGCCTTGGGCTGTATACCATTATAGAGTAGGCTAGCGCTGAACAGGGGCCCTATAGCATTACATCACTTCTTCTTGCTTTCATTCTACTGAACTGGCCGATGCAGCTACGGATGGGAACAAAGCAAACATTTTATGAACTGGTGAAAGCATTTGCTGCTTCAGGAAAACAATCTTTTTTCATTGAAAAGAATAGCATCACCGCTACTCTGTCGAAGGTGCAGTACGTGAGCCGATGAGTGTGACGAATGTTTTTTAATATTTTAGTTTTGCTGTGATGGAAGAGCAAAAAAAAAAGGTTTCCACTTTAGTCTCCAATAAACCTAATCAGTCTTGCTTATGATAACTTGGAGCAATGTTGGCAGCTTGGAAAGTGTCGACGAATAAAACAATGAACTCAAGCACACTGGGAAGCTAAGCCTTTAAGCTTGCCCCGCAACTTGATTCCTCGGACCAGAGAGATGGTGAATTTCCATAGTTTTTTTTTTGCTTTTATCACTACGGGGGCTTAACTATTGGTCAGGCTAGTTGCTTTTTATTTAACTTGAATCATCTTTAGAGCTCACAATACAACTTGGAGAGAAAAGAAGCACACACGTACAGCGCTGCTGATTTTTCTCTCTTCCTCTCTTTCTCAGCAAAGATGAGCTCACAGAGATGTATATCGCACAAATTGCTTAACGCCGTTACGCTGCAAGCGAAACTATTTTTTATTATATTCATATAAATTCACCTCCCCAGCTGCCATATGTAGTCGCTGCTAATGTGATCAGCGGCTAGCCTATTTTAATTACGTTTAGAGAAAAAGGCGCTCTCGAGACATTCCAAAACGTGAAGTATTATTCAGCACGTGAATGCGCTGTTTAATGTGCATGCGCTGTTATCCACACCACGAAATTTCACAGATTCTTTACGTCAAGTAACAAGCAGGTGGTCTTGTGGAACACAGAAATTTTTATATACCGAAGAACCAATAGCAAGCAATATGCCACATTTAAAATAGTTTATTCTCTTATTTCTTATGTGGTCGTGCATAAATGGTGATTACGCAATAGATCATGTTGCCTCGCCTAACGAGCTGATGCTGCATGATATGTGATATGAGGGGTCTTAACGTGTCAAAACCGCCATAGGACTATGAGAGACGCCGCAGTGGAGGACTCAAGAAATTTCAACCACCTGGGGTTCTTTAGCGTGCACCCAAATTTGATGCTGCGTGCATGACCCAGAATGTTTAGACCAATCATATACAGCGAACGACCATTTAGGAAAGAATCAACGAGAGAAATTTCAACGTTGTAATTGTCATTTTTTTTAATTTCAAATGAAAACTTTGTTTACACCGCTTGTATTGGCGTATTTATGCAGGTGCCTAGAGGTCATTTAACAAATGTTTGCAATACGTGTGTCCGCCCGTGCGTCCGTCCATGCGTCCGTCCATGTGTCTGTCCGTGCGTCAGGCAGACGGACCGACGGACGGACGGACGGACGGACAGACAGACAGACAGACAGACAGACAGACAGACAGACAGACAGACAGACAGACAGACAGACAGACGGACAGACAGACAGACAGACAGACAGACAGACAGACAGACAGACGGACAGACAGACAGACAGACAGACAGACAGACAGACAGACAGACAGACAGACAGACAGACAGACAGACAGACAGACAGACAGAGGATGATTCACGGTTCGCCGATCAAACTCTTCAGAGCTTCGTCCCACTCGTCATCATTCACTCCATGGATATGCTGTTAGGCGGTTACTACATACATGCATACATACAGGTGACGACCAACCCACGCCTTAAAGAGCTTCGCCCCACAAAAAAACAGAGTTGATTCCTCCGTAATAGGGATCAGTATAGCACGAAAGTAAAACGCGTCTTTACGGAGGTAATGGAATGTTTACTGCATATTGATGAAAGAGGGTTTGCCCAACCTATGTTTTGGTGTTCAACAGCTGTAGCGTCGTTCAACGTGGATTAACCCTCGTTGACGCTTGCTACACCTACAAGGAAATGCTGTGCACATCCTTCTGTTCTCGTGTTCCTTTTTTTTCTTTGCACTGATCTTGATGGGTACATCTACATCCCTACGACTAACATCGACGATCAATTTATTAGGCAAACCATTGTTGTATCTGTAGATATTAACGACCAAAGCATAATCAGAGAAAAAGGGGGGATAGCAAAATGAACGTCGCATATTCGACGCATAAATCGTGCTAAGGGCGCCATCCCATGGCCTGTTAAAGTCTGAATGAATTTTGTGGTATTCAAAAAAAGGCTGTGCACGTCGTGTCACCCCTGTAGCCTGGCCGCTATGTTTCTTGGGGCGCGCGTAGCGAAGAACGAGCTACTACATCCACGTGAGGCAGGCGCGTGTCGCAGGGCTGTTTTGTTTGTTTGTTTGAGTGTACGCTATGAGTGAGATCAACGCTTTAGGGAGCCTTCATGTGCACGCCAAAGAACGGGGCTGCCACAAAGGCTGGGCCCACCAAAAACATTGTCGCCAGATTTTGCTCACGGGCAAAAAAGCAAGAATTCGTAACCAAAGCGAGGACGGCTCGACTTACCTGCCGCGACCTTGGCTTTTCTGGCTCTCATTTAAATGCTGTGTTTGTAAATGACCACCTAACCCCTCAAAACAAGCGGCTTTCGGCAAAGGCTCTGTTGTTGGAGAAAGAAAAACAATGGTAGCATATCTGGACTGACAATTGCCAAGTTAAAACGAGAAAGTCAAGGGAAAGCTGCGTTTTCCGCATTTCTTCTGAAGTAGACCTGTCTGTTTTCGAGCAGACCGGCTGAGCCTCTTTTATAGCTTAATTTCCCAACAGTTACCGGTTCTTCACAATGTATTTCGCCGCAAATGGGCTTCAGCAGTTTTGCTGCGATCAATATTTGCCTGTTGTTCACTTTGATCCACGCAGTCTTAAAAAAAAAATCGGTAGCATACATGAATTTTTGTCGTCATATAACTTGAACTTTCATTTCAATTGCCTCACTAAAACATGTCGATCACCTCATGACAAAAATATGTTTTGCTTTTCATTATGCGTTCCAGAGTATTGTCATTGATTGTCTAGTAGTTTTGGCGGTGCACCTATATTCGTAAAAGTATAAATACCATATAAAGAAAGATATAATCTCAGCCTTTCTGTTGAGAATACCGAGTCTGTGTGGATCGAAATCGGTAACCCATATTTGCCATCAAGTGGCAATAAGACAATCATAGGCTGCATATATAGTTCACCATCATTTTCTGTCCATCACTTTCAGCTATTCTCAACAAGTTATCATTTGAAAATAAGAATGTAGTCATCCTAGGTGACATAAACATTAATATTCTCGACGTCAGCAGCTCAGCGTACTCTGATTACACTGCGTGCTTTATAGGATTTGGCTATGAATCTCGCATCTCGGTTCCTAGATGTGTACTTGGTGCGTCCGGTTCTCTAATCGATCACATTTAAACAAATTTTATTCCATCAAACAATTGCGGCGTACTTGAAGCCAACTTAACTGACCATCACCCTGTTTTCTGCCGATTTGAATTTGTCCCACAAAATAAGCTAAGCTCATTTCAAAAACATGTATTTGATAAAATAAACTTCGTTAGGCGTGTTGAAGTCATATATTAGTGTTTTTTAGAACTGCTGAATGATCCTAAAGTTGCTTTCAATTCTTTTTCACCTGCCGTCAAAAGTGCTTAGATGATTCTACCGGCTTTGTCAATTGTTGGAAGAACATTCTGGCCCCACACAGCTCATGGCTCACAGCTGGCTTAATGAAAAGTTTGCGAAGAAAAGACAATTTATACAATAAGTTAAAGAAATGGCCCTTCAATGCTGCCCTGCGATCGCGATATAAAATGTACAGCAATCTACTTATGAACAAAGTTCTTGCATAAGCTAAAAGAATTCATTATACGAACAGAATACACAATCCTGGTAACAGCAGCAAAGATCGATGTAAAACAATTAATTCATGTTTAAACAGATCAATATATGAGCCCGGTATAACTGAATTGCAGTCATCAGAGAGTGTACTAGAAATGCAGACGACATTGCGAACGCCTTCAACAAGTACTTATGTGCTCACACTTCCCTCTTGCCTCATGCTTACCAGCCAACAATCAGGAAGTGTTCTCAGTCATTTTACTTCTTTCAGACGGGCCCAGATGAAGCGGTAGAAATAAGTTTTCAGATGAAAACAACAAATGCTGGTCTCAATAACATTCAGCCTATTCAACTGAAATGCATCTCTCTCGTAATCTCGTCTCCATTAGCCTATATCATTAACCTTTTGTTTAAATTAGGCATCTTCCTATCGCAGCTTAAAAAGGCTAAGATAATTCCAGTCTCTGAAAAAGATGATAGAACGTCTACTGGTCTTTACAGACCTATTGCTATTCTTTCATCGCACAGAAAAATCAAGAGAAGTGTATTAAAAAACGATTATCTAAATATCTGAGTTTCGTATCCTATCCACTCAACAATTTGGTTTTCGTGCAGGCTATTCATCAGATTTCACAGTACCCTCATTCACCGATCATATTAAACACGCGCTTGACCCTGGTTTTTTTGCCAGAGCTCTGTTGATTGATCGCTCTAAGTCGTTTGACTTTATTGTTCATAACATACTTTTAGCTAAACTTAATTCAATAAGTATCGTAGGTAGTGCGCAGGAGCTGATAAATAGCTCCTTATCTAATAGACAACAAGCTGTTTATGTTTTTAACATCCTTTTTTTTAAATCTATAGACAAAGGTGTCCCGCAAGGTTCCGCGCTGGGCCTACTGTTAATTTTAATCTATATTATTGACATAACTTTGATTTTAACTCATAGTCATCCTTTTTTGTACGCAGATGATACAATTATACTTACTAAAGACAGGTCTATCGATGCGCGAACTAATAAACTGTCCTCTGACTTCTATAACATTCAGAACTGGTGCACAGCTAATTGTTTAACCATTACCACCAATAAAACACAATTCATTGTCTCCCATTCTAGTCATAACGCTCTTTCACCTACACCCGCTATTACTAATAATGGCCACAGTCATCTCTGTACCACTAAGTGCACATTCTTGGTAGTAGGAATAGATGCTTATCTTAAGTACCATCATCACATTTCACTTATAAGACAGAGGATAGCTCTTGGTATCAGAACATTATTTAAAGCACGACCTTTCTTCAACTTGCAGACTGCTGTAACTATACTACGCCTTCATCCACAGTAATATTACGTTCTGCATCGCGTCACGGGCGAACACCTACCCATCTCATATCCTCCTACTTCAACGTCTTCAAAACCAATCCATTCGCATTATAACATTCAGTACAGCGATCACCAGCGCGTCCCCACTTTTTCAGCAACATAGTGTACTAATAGTGTGTAATTTATTCAAATTCAAACTGAGTATTCTTGTATTCAAGTGTCTAAACGGTGCTATAATAGCTAATATCTTGCAGAAGTTTCAGTTGGTAAACTCTAATCCAACCAGGTTTGCCTCAAACAACAACATTTTACTTCCACATACATGCACTAACTACGGTAAACATACTACCATATTTGCTGCTATTCAATTTTGGAACTCAATACCACTATCCACTAAACAATTGCCATCAACACTTTTAAAAAAGAGCTTAATCATCTCATTTTGCAATCATAACTAATCTGTATTTCAATAACGGCAGTGCTATTACCGTACGAGTTATTTTTATATTTATTACTCATGTAGATTTGAGTTGTCTGTTTAGCTATGTATCACTATTTAAAGTCACTTTTGTTCAAGATCCTACAGCCATTTATTTTGTGTTTGAGTTTTTTTCATAGTTATGTATAATTACTGAAAGTTGTTGTGTTGCCATTTTTACTGGAAGTTACATTGCATGTTTGCGTTGTTTTTATTCCTATCGAAATTAATTGCCGCTTTCAGTTGCCATTTTGTTGTACTTTTGAATATTTATACTTCTGACAGGAGGTGCCCGTTCAGCCTTGTGCTATGGTACATCCTTCTGTACATATTACCCCAATGCGTTTATTTATTTTGCAACAAGAAAGGTCTTTTTTATTTGATTTCAAGGCCACCACTTCAAAAAATCACACTTGTATCGAAAACGCGACTAATGAAACAAATGCGTAGCAGTACGCGTTGCACGTATACAATTCGCGGAGGCCACAGCAATGATGAATAACTTTACCACTCCAAGAGGGTGACAATACACCACTGACGAAGAGCACTCTGAAAGAAAAGTGTGAGATACGTAAGGCGTGTCTGTATAGCACATAGAATCTGCAGCCGTTGCGCAGTGGATAGCGTGCTCGACACATGTGGCAGCCGATTGAGAGGTCATCAGTTAGATGCCCGTGGCAGAACTTATTCTTTGACATGTGATTGAGTACAATTTTCGACGTAGTTTCCGTGACGAAAATAGGTCAATGAAGTCTTAGTGAACGTTATTATGCAACAGTTTCTCGTTAAATTTTGGCATGTTCCATCAATTGTGGGAATCTGTTTCATGTGTAGCTGTCAGCGAGTACCTGTTGATGCCGCATTTCTTATTTTCTTTCAGATGGACGTTACGGGGTACATCAACCTATTTTTGTAAACAGAGTGTAGTAGTGGTCGACTGCACTGGCGTTTAAAGGAAAATTTATGCCCTGACGCAACGTCACTACTCACGTCAGGGCACGCAAATAATTTTTATAGAAAAAAAGTGAGTGCTACAGTGCGATGATAGGAATATCATTCGTTAGCGCATTGCTCCGTTGCCAAGCAACGCTTGATTATAGCTTGCTGAGTCATATGAGTGCATATATAATGTTTGTGCGGCTGCTATACAAGTGGAAATGACACCGAAGCCACAATTTATGTTAACCCGACACGACGTGTGTCCATATATTAAGAGTACGTATGCAATGTTTACCTTCTTGTTTAAACTTATATAGCAAGCATTGTGACCATAATCGCTTGGCGCCGACTTCATGTCTGCAGAGTACATTTTTCAAAGCAGATTCAAGACCATGCGTGGTTTTGTGGTGTAATACATGACTGCCACACAAAATTCGTTGGTACTGTTCTTCTAGGGATCCTGGTTTTCATTCTTTGCAGTCGTCGGATCAACGCTGCCGAGGGCAGTTTTTGGACGCTCCTGTGTTTAAATTGCCGACGTCTATGGTTACCGCTCCTAGCTATAGATACAAACTTCTAGGCGCCTACCCGCATACAGCAGCCCGTGGTACACAGGTATGTGGCACACATGACTGAAGGAAAGATTATCATGGCCAGAGATGGAAACACTCAAAGTACATTTGGTAGTCTGAGAATTGCTTCGCATTCAAGAAGTCATGATGGCTTCGAATCACCAATGCGCTCAATCAACCCTTTTGACAAGTTAAAAACTCAATTATTTGTGAACTGCTTTTAGTCATTAAAATAATTCATTGAATGATACAAATACATACAGTTGGGGAGGCCGCCATCAACATTCATGCGAAAAGTTGAGAGGTAATACTTTTTAGGCACTAAAATAGTCTTCTAGGTGCCGAAAACAGCCAGGCTGAAGACAGTCACTGGCACCCTAAGTGTAGAATTGACCTATACTTAAAACATCCTAAAACAGCTTAGATGAAATATGCTTTAGTTATGTCGTTATTTATTATTAAGACCAAGTGTATTAATTATCAGAAGCCAACCACAACACCTAAACAATGTAATGCAGGCCATGGACTTCATTATAATTCTGCAGCTTGGGACAAAAAATTGGTGCAATATGTTATGTCTGCGAGTCCACACCAAACGCCCATGCCTTTGAAAAAATCAATCTGTGTCAAGGCCAGCGCGCGATCCCGCCTGACGCGAACAACTCAACAGCGTCATCATGCGGCGGCGCCGGTTTGTCGCGCAACGCACAGCGAGCCCCCTCAGCCCATGAGCCCGTTGAAGCAATCGGCGCCTCCCAGTCTGGCGAGTCTTACGCAATGCGTGGCGACGTCACTCGTCCTTGGCTGCAACCACGCGCTGCGGCGCCGGATTTGATAAGCATGACACGGCCCAGCGGCGAGCCCCAATGGAGGATTCTGGCCTCACGGCCAGTGGTACTTCTGGTTGGGCATTTGGTTACTCAAAGGATCCACCCGGTGCCTTAAAAACAGCCCTGCGGCGCATCGCCAGCAGTAGACCTATGTGTCAGAGAAGAGAGCTCGGCTCTTCGAGTCTCTAAACTATCAGCCCCAGTGCCGAATTTGTAACGCCTCTATTTCTATGTTGTTCATAAACCTAACTTTAACTCACCGTCGTCTCGTCCACTCGTCTATCAGCTCTGCGCAGAAGCAGTCACGAGCTGAGAAACCTACGCTACCAACCGGCTGGTGACCGTGTCGGTGGAGATCGGAGATGTGGTGCCTTCGGGACCGTGCTGGCGTCGCCGTCTTTCGTAACAAATATAACCTGCCCTTTGATGGTCCAAAAGGGAAGATACTGCTCCATAAAAAAAGCACCACTGCCCCATTTTGACGTTATATACAACAGCATTACGAAAACAAGTGGCAAGGAGTTCTGTGACATGCATTATACACTGCCGAAAAGCTCCCGCTGGAACTCTGTGCTGACTTGCTATGCAGTGAAGGTGAGGCAAAGGCAGACTTCCTACTACATTGTGGTTGTTCAGCTGGAAAATTGCTTACTCCCTTAAAACAAAAACTATTCATCTGAAACTTTTCGTTTATTTTACTGAAAAATAGTACTATGCAAAAATACATACGCTACATTTTTTCCTGGACTGCTAGACTGCGAAAAGAAAGCCGCAATATTAAGCCACTCTTGTTCCTAACCATGCCACAATATTTCGGCAAGATCTTTGTTTCATTTGCTTCCAATGTATTTTAATCATATAACATGAAAACTTTCATATAACATGAAAATTTAATACAGTAGTGTAGAAAAAATTTGTGCTTTTTATAGGAGAACTCGAAATATGCAGCATATTGCAATTTTTTGCCAAACAGAAAAAAAATTAACCAAAACAAAAATAAAACTAATACATTAACTAAATCATACAATCACACAATCATTAAAAAGTACCGCCTTGAAAATAATGAAAAAATGTTTCATGATTTTTACTCTACTCTGTAATATTATATATATTATTTGGCATGATACAGTTTCACTTGGGCGACCAAAATCTGAAGCGCCCTTTTCACATGTACCTACACATTTTTTTTTCAGCACGATCGGAGATAGTCGAAAATTGACCTGCTACACTTAATAACAAATGCCCTGTATATATATATATAAATTATCCGCAGTGAAGTAGACGCACGTACGAAGATTTTTATTTACGTTTCGGCCGTGGGTCCAGCCTCCACACACAAACACACACACACAAACACACACACACAAACACACACACACAAACATATATATACATATATATATATATATATATATATATATATTCCAGTTCCTGCCCACGGCAAGTAATCTTTTCATCCACTTTTCTTTCTTCACATTTACCTTACAATTTGGTCTAATAACCTCCCGTATACTTTCCTTGGCATTATTGTCTGTTAGATTTCAATAATATTGTGTCAAAACACTAGAAAACAGGCCCTAATTCTTTCCCTTATATATATATATATATATATCTCGTTTACCCCCCCCCCCCCTCATGAAAGATTGGTGCCCTACTGGCGCAGTCTTCCCATTCAAACTGCATGTCATAGTGTACTGGGTGTCAAGGAACCGCGAGATCAAAGGTAACGTGACGGCGGAGCACCTTGCCATGTCTTTTCACGACAACACAGCCGAAACGTCCATTCCCGACCCAGCACTTGACTTCAAACCTTCTCTAGACGAAAGCTGATAGCTTATTAGCAGAGCACTTGGTAGAGACACATGAAAAATAAACCACACCTTATCAAGCCACTTTTTGGCAATTGCCCGATAGTATGAAGTCTTGCCACACAAAATTAAAACTTACAAGGCTAAGAACAGGACATAAATACAGTAAACACTCATACCTTTTGTCCGGTAGTGATCCAGCTTTGTGTGATAAATGTGGTAAATCCCTCACTGTGTTTCACATTATCATCCAATACAGCAAATTAGACTATTATTAAAAGCACTTTTCATTAGCTTACCAAGAACAAGTACCACTGCCTCCTCGGATGTTCATAGCCAAAGAACAGCATTTTAAATATGAGTCATTGTCTGCGTTTTTAAAAGATATTCATAGTTTTCGTGTCACATGTCAAGAAAATTCGCAGCTCGACTCCTCAACAGAGGTTGCTGCAGTTGTAGCTACTCTCAGCCCCTGCTTCCCAGGCTTTGGCCTCAATGGCATAGATGAGTCATTCGTGATATTTTCCCATCGCTCACTTGTATATAGCATTGCCATCTTTAAATCAATGCACACCTGTGCTTTTTCGCCACGCGTGGCCCTTCAGCCACAAAACTCCACTAAACGTCTGATTCGCAATGAACACTTGCCGTTCGGTGAAGATGACAATATACAATAGCAAGTATGTCGCTTTGAGAGAACATGCTCACCTGAACAAAATATACTGACTTCAAAGCAAAAAGATGCTTACAGCTGTCTTGTCTTCCTCGTATTACTTTGGAGTTCGCTCTCATTACTCGAGGCCGTTGAGCGAACCACCTGAATTGGCGAAATGACCAGCTTAGTTCCCATGTTGTGATGTTCAGAATTGTTCCATTACTGATTTTAGAAAATTACACAAGCAAGAAGTCTGCAGACGGCTCAGAAGGTGCTGCCAGCATGATCGCATCTTAAAAGCGCTCATCAACTGAAAAAATCAAAATTATACAGTGCCGTCCACTCCTGTGTACAGCGAGCCAGCATTCGGCTTTGATTTGCGCAGTGACCCCTTCCACCGGTTACGGGGTCTCACGAAGCGTGCCCAAGAGAATGCATGGCGCTGATTGATTGATATGTGCGGTTTAACGTCCCAAAACATCCAAATGATTTAGAATGCATGGCCTAATTGACATGCAAACCTGCCTTGCACGGGTGCAACGTTGAAATATTCCTATGTTATTTCTTTGAAATCAGTTTCGAAATACTTCCGGCATACTGATTCCAAATAATGATGTTTTGGGGCCAATAATATGCGCTTGATTATTTTACTGCTAATTTTTTTAAGCAACACCGCTGATTTTTTTTAAACGATTGGTGAGCACTTTGTGGCTGTGGCGAGATACACGGTCCCATAAAAAAACCTTGGTTTAGGTATATAACGCGAAAAGCCGGCAAAACATAGGCGCTTGAAAACACTCCTGCCTCGAAGCAGCGTGGGCAGATATGCACGTCTATTCTGCTGTGCATACTCTTGGACCATTATGTCTTCGGCACACCCCGTCAGAACCCGCAAACGTCGCAAGATGTCATGCCGCACAGCAAGGCCGGATGCTTGCGCGTTTTACACTGAGGTGCACGGGCGGCACTATACACATGCGTTCGTTTAACTTGGTAGCACGACAGCGATAGTGCTTTACAGCCTAATAAACGGCTGCGCGCGTACTGCAACGTATTTTTTATGTTGCCGTGGGTGCAAGGCAAGTCGAGTTGATGCAATTAGAGGGGAAAAATAACACCCTGTATTTAGTGCTCTAAGATAGACATGGCCCAATGGTGACTAGTTTATTGGTGCGAATGCCTCAGATGCCGCTTAAAACGCTAAAATAGGTGACCAGTAAAAGAGCAGCGAGGCATTGTGGGATGCACCGTCTGCTGCCGGTTTCCAGTTCAAGGAGAGTAGACGACGCAAAACCGCTCCGCCATTAGCCTCACATTATTCGAGAATCGCGCGCGTGGTCGCCCGTTTATCTTCGTCCTGCTAAACCATGGTCGGTTGTTCAGAATTTGGCTGCTCCACCGTAGCGTGAAAGCCAAACGCATGTATCGATTTCCATGGAACGAAGAAAGAAAAAATGAGGTGGGCCGCGGCTGTGAAGAGAGCCAGAGTGACAGGTTGTCTTTGGGTACCGAACGTTGGAGCCAGAGTGTGCGAAGACAATTTTATCACTGGTACATGTGTATTCCACACCAACAAAAAGCTTACGCATGAATTCGCTGCGAATAATATAGTGAGAAATAAATTGTCGCGCAGGCGCGCCTAGCAAAGATACAGTATGGGAACATGCGGGCGAAATCTACGTGCCATATAGGAGATAAACGCTGGCCATTGCACCCATAGATACGACAAAAAGCGCTAAAGTGTCACTCAAGAGTAACTTTACACGAAGCGCTGCACTAGCCTGTTTGCGTGTATGTTGCATGGTCAAACTGTGCGCCAAGACGGCACACAAAGGAAGAAGTTCGTTAAGCAAGCACAGGGTTTCGATTCTTCGGCGCCGCCTATGTCTGACTGTATCGTTTATGTGCCATCATGCTGCGCAGCTTGACCAAGATGAGCATTCCAAATAAGTATCTGGTTTCGACTAAAAAATGCATCTTATAGGACGTTGAAGTCTAGAAAAAAAAGATATCTGAACACGCTCAGTACATGCTGCGCTTCATGCCGATCAACCAACGATGTCAGCTGTAGCAGCGATCCCAAAATAAACTCTTAGCACAGTGGTACAGTCATCTATATTCCCAAATATTTTTAAAGGATTTTTTTATGTGAAGTAGGGTATCATACAATAAAAACTGTCTTCTGTATTGACTGATCAGCCAGCCAAACTGGCAGTACTCCCGAGCAGCATAAAAGCATTGGAGATTATTTTAGTGCTATAAAAAGTTAGTTTACCGTTCATGGCTTTCGCAGCTTGTCATCGTCACAGTCACGGTTAGCAGAAACATAAAAAAACCAACTTCTAAAGCCCTGACATTGCACGGAAAGGTGCTTTATTCAACGGAGCTGTACAAAAATTCCGCCATATCCACGAAGTGAATGATGATGAGTGGGCGAAGCTCCGGAGGAAAACCTGGTAAACCATGAATCCTCTGTACATTTTGCCCACTCGATTTTAATACATCACTCCCCCTAGCGTACGTCGCCGCACTAAATCGAACGATTGCCTTCAACCAATGACACGCGCCATATGTGACATCATTCCTATTTTATAAGATCTCGCGTCTTTCATCAACTACAAGTACCGCTTTCTAGTTTATAACATCTTGCATCTTTTCATCATCAGCTACAAGTACCACCATCTAGTAAACACTACAAGAACTAAACGAGAGGTGGCTACATACAGGAGACGGTACCGCCATCTAGTGAACACTGCAAGAACTAAACTAGAGGTGGCTACATACAGGGGACGGTACCGCCATCTAGTGAACACTGCAAGAACTAAACTAGAGGTGGCTACATACAGGCTACAGGGGACGCACAGCCCACGCCCTAAGGAGCTTCGCCCCTAAAAATGCGCGCGTGCCGCTGCTAACCCGCCTGGTGCATCGAGCCGGTAAGGGTCGTATCCTACAGTTCCCTGCGATTTACTATATTTCCGGTCACCGATTGACTAACGTCCCGCGTCAGCGCCAACATCGGCGCCCACAACGGCGGCGTCAAAAAAAATTACGGTATGATGTAGCACAAAGTGTCATCATGACGGCCAATATCAGCAAAATATGTGACGTCACACTGTGATGTCATCACATGAGATCACTTGGTCAAAAGTGAGGCATTGTTGGAGGCATGGTAAAACCACGTAAGTGGCAGAAGGCTTTTGGAGTGGAAAGTGGGAGGTTCTCTGAATCGACTTAGAAGACAAAAAAGGTTGTTTTCACCTTCAAATCGACGGATAAGTATACATAGGCGACCCTGAGAACTTTTATGCAGGGGTTTGCTTTTCTGTTGCTTTTCGGCCTTATGCTCTTCTTGCAGCCATGGCTTTTGGGCACTTAGTTTTAGAACACTACCGGCATCTTGATTTTAAGAGATGATGCTTTGTGGCCTATAATATGCGCTTGATTCTTTTACTGCTGATTGTTTTAAGGTGTGCGACATGGTGGAAGCGGCTTGGAAAGCATGCTGTAAGCTTCGATGCATAGTCTACCTTTTGGGCCATGCGGCCACTGCGTTCAATATAAGTGAGAAAGCAGACGTTTCGCCGATGATGTATCAGAACAATGAGTAATAGGGTGTTGACGTAGTGTGTTAGTGGTGAGTTTACGTAAATATGCCTTAATTGTGTGCGTGTCACTAAATGAATGTGCCAGACACAGGCGGCTAATGGCATGCTCGTGCATTTACGTCAGCAATCCAGTCTACACGTCTCCAAAAGGAAGAAATATGTCCAAAAATTAAATTAAAACTTCGCCTTCCCGGTTCCTTTTTTTTTTGCGCCCAGACTGCATCATCGGCCGGCGAATGCGAGCTCTCTCACGTTTCTACTTTGGGTGCTCGTCTAGAGTTGTCCGTGGCATACCCATATAGAAAGTTTCAGGAGAGACCGAAGGAGAGACTGATACGCGCGCCCTCGGCGCCACGGTGGTGACGGGATGAACGCCGTCATTCACAAAGCAGCCAATTGCGCGCGTTTTAGAGTACGTCGCCGCGAACGATGTAGCTGATAACAGAGACAATGGAGACCGCTCGTGACACCGCTGCTGAAGGGATTTTCTTTTCTCCTAGCGATATACAGATTTCGTTGTAAAGTACGAGACTCTTAGACGCCCAAACCCCGATAATATTATGAGCCACACCGCAGTGCAATTAGAGTTTCTGCTAATTATAATAGTCATGGTCTTTTTTCCTTTTCATCGACATTTTTTTATTTTTTTTATTTATTTTTTTTCATTTCGTGCGCTGCCCCGCCGCGGCGGTCTAGTGGCTAAGGTACTCGGCTGCTGACCCGCAGGTCGCGGGTTCGAATTCCGGCTGCGGCGGCTGCATTTCCGATGGACGCGGAAATGTTGTAGGCCCGTGTGTTCAGATTCGGGTGCACGTCATAGAACCCCAGGTGGTCGAAATTTCTGGAGCTCTCCACTACGGCGTCTCTCATAATCATATGGTGGTTTTGGGACGTTAAACCCCACATATCAATCAATCAATCATTTCGTGCGCTGACGCAAGCAGGGTCAACCGCGAATAGCCACAAGGGTAAAAGCCTGATACACTTACCATGGGCATGAATATTAGCCATATATCGCACCATTGCCGTGCAGTCGCACGTGCGACTGCTGCTCCTTGTCGCCTTGCATACCTGAAGTGCGCTATCAACGGATGTCACCTCCCATTGCATGTATCCCACACAGAATATGTAGCGGTGATAGCAAGTAGCGGGAAAACCTTTAGAGCCGTGATAAGCGCGACTTTGTGGTGTTGTTAGATAAGAACGGAGCTTTGTGTTGGTGCTGACGTGCATCAACTTATTACCCACCGAAGGTATGTGGTCACGAGGAAAGAGAGCATGTGTGTTACGTAAAGGAAGATGGAGGTGAAACTGCTCGCTCACCTATAGGCTTACTTTTTAAATCGAGAGCTCTTTGGGGCAAGTTCCAACCTTTCAATTATGCAGTTCCAAACTTTCAATTAATCAGGATGGCGTGGCACCCATCGCGACAAAGTTGCAAGCGCAAACTTTTGAAGGAGGGAAGTACAAGTCAGAGAGACGACAATCGTTGTTTAGAGACAGTGTACTAATGACAGGCCATATTGGTCCTGGAGTGCACATATGCAAAAAAAATTAGGTTATTTGCGCTGAACTTTGGTTAAATCCCCCCGCGATACCAAACTACTTCTGTACAAAACGTTGATTCACCCTATTTTATAATACGCATACGTAGTTTGGTACCGTCCCAAACAAGGTAACCTAAATATACTTGAAAGCGTAAAGTGTAAAACCATCCGTTTCATATGCCGTAACTACAACCAGAACTTCACACCATCCCAGGCCCTGCAATCATTGAACATTGTACCATTTCCTTCCCGTCACCGTATTGACTCTTTAAAACTATTATAAACCATTATTAACTCCTCCACTGGAATCCTTGGCAGTAACAACATAGCATTTATGGAAGAAACTTTCACCCGCAGCTCCCACAACTTGAACACAAAGCTTTTATCTGCTCGTACAAATATGATGATGATGATGATGAAATAAACATTAATTTTTTGAAGCAGTGTTCCTGAGTCTGTGAACTTTAGGTCACCCTAGGTAGGTGGGTCTCTTATTCCAGGAATTTTCTGGCCGCAATCACCTCCTGGGTCCTGGCGACAAGTCTCCGTTGGTCGTCTAGGTCACGTGCAGCAATCTTGGCCTCCCACGTCTCGGCTAGGGGGTCGATACGGGCAGTCGTTGCGGACTTGGTATTGGCATCTTCGTGGCACCACGGGCACTCGAGTAGTAGGTGGGCCAGTGTGTCTGGCACGTCGCATACCGGGCAGTTGTAGGCGTATAGCGTTGGGTACACTCTATGCAGCAGGGTGCCGTGTGTATAGGTGTTAGATTGAAGTCTCCGAAATGCTGTGGCCTCTTCTTTAGTCAGCTTGTGGTGAGGTGGCGGGTACACCCTGCGAGCTAGATGATTGTGTTGTATGATGGCGTTGTATGTTAGTGGTACGGTTTCCACTTCTTCTGCAGCGCTGGCTAACCGCGGGTCAACCGAGGCGCTGAGGAAGGCCCGGCTGACGTCACCGTGGGCCGCGGCGTGAGCTCCTTCATTTCCCTCGAGCTCCTCGAGCCCCGGCACCCATACCACACAGGTGTAAGGAAGCGGAGTTCAGCTCTTTCTCAGAATTTCTAGAACTTCGGCGGAGATTCGGCCTTGCGTGTAATGGCGGACAGCGGATTGGGAATCTGTGTAATCTACGACCGCGTCCTTACCAGTCGTAGTGGCAAAGGCGATCGCTGCTTCCTCGGCAGACTCGGAGCTCCGCACCCGGAGGGTGGCGGATGCCAGCTCTTGTCCTTCTGCGTCGACCACCCTTAAAGCGTAAGCATTTTTGCCCGGGTATTTGGCCGCGTCGACGTAGCGAGCGTCTGGATCGAGCTGGTGTCTTCTGCGGATGGTATCGACTCGAGTGATTCGTCTTTCTCGATGGTACTCGGGATGCATGTTACGAGGTACTTGGGCGATGCTGAATGATTCTCGCATGTATGGCGGCATCTTCTTTTTGCGGTTTGCCTCGCAGATGTAGCTCTCGCTGTAGCCCAAGCGCTCAAGGACCGATCTGCCCGTCGACGTGAGCTTAAGTCTCTCGAGTTGGCTGGTCCATTGGGCTTCTGCCAGCTCTTGCCAGGTGTTGCGTATACCCATTCTTAGGAGTCTTGTGGTCGACGTTATTGGAGGTAGCCATATGGCAAGCTTGGTAGCTTTGCGGATGAGCACATTCAGCTTGTCGACTTCAGATGTCTTGAGAGCGAGGTTCGGGGTTCCATAGGTGATTTGGCTGGTTAGAAGAGCCTGCACAACTCTCAGGGTATCATTTTCTTTCAGGCCACTGCATCGGTTTGCGACTCTCCTTACGAGGTGCGTGAGCTGGAAGACTGTGCGTTGAAGTCTAGTAAGCGTGGCGGCCCCTGATTCGTCGTGGTGCAGGTGCAAGCCCAGCACGTAAAGCGAGGTGACCTTTGGTGTTTGGACCCTGTGAAGAATGATGCATGGGTCTGGCGCTTCGCAGGTTGGAGGTCTTCCTCGCGTGCGACCCTTGAGTACCAGTAATTCTGATTTTTCAGGTGCACAATGGAGGCCGCAGCTTTCGAGGTAGTTCTCTATGACATTGACTGTCCCCTGAAGGCAGTTTTCTTGCTTTCTAGTGCTCTTGCCTCGAGTCCAAAGCGTAATATTGTCCGCGTAGATGCGTGACGTAGGCCCTGTATTTTTTCGAGAAGCCGGGGGGGCTCAAGGAGTGCCACGTTAAAAAGGAGTGGTGACACAACAGAGCCTTGTTGTGTACCCCTGTACGGCAGATCAAAATTTTCGCTCCGTATGTTGTATCCCACCATGGCCGTACGACCGGTGAGGAACCTTCAAACATAGCCATTAATTTTGGAACCGCAGCCGGTATCTTCGAGATTTTGTAGTATTGCTTTATGGCTAACATGGTCGCAGGCGCTTTTCACATCAATGGCAAGAAGGAACGACGTGCTATTCTTGCTCGAGTGATCTACAAAATCTTCCTCGAGGAGTAAGAGAATGTCCTGCGTAGGAAGCAGCTGGTCGAAGCCGAACATAGTGTCTGGGAAGTACCTATTGTCCTCAAGGTGCGACGTGAGCCGGTCAATAATTATATGCCCAAACAGCTTGCCAATGCACGAAGTCAGAGAAATGGGTCTAAGGTTTTCAACAGCTATGGACTTGTTGGGCTTAGGTATCACGATAACCTCCAAATGCTTCCACGCGGCTGGAAGCTCTCCTTTGTGCCAGCAGTCATTGTAGTACTGCAGGAGACACATTCCATTTTTTTCCACGTACTTCATATATAAAGCTTTGGAATTCCATACCTGGCAAGGTTCGTTCACTACTATAAAAAGATTTTATTGACAATGCTATAAACCACTTCAAACATATGTAAACTCTTGTTTCTAATATGCAAAGCGATGTTTTCTTGCGTATACTTCTCTAATGTATTTCAGTTTTATTTTGTTGATTTTTGCCATGTTGCTTTGGTCCTGTATTACTTATTCACGCCTGCTACATATAGTTTTGTACTTAGGTTGTATATTCATATAAATAAATAAATAAATTTGCAGAGTAGGCATAAATACATAATTATTAATGTCATTAAAGCAATAATACAAGTAGTCATAATGATGCTACTCAATACAGAAGCAAAACACATGCAACTAAGCCATAAAGCCGTAAATTTATTTAGTCTGTTTAACATTCTCAATACTGTCACCGAAATTACCAATTTTTTATGCACATTATAAGGTGTTTCGCAGTTTGATCACCGCAAAAGCTGAAGTAAATTTTTCGTAATTAGAGGGGGCCTGTGCAAGATGCGAAAACTCTTAGTGAAGGATCTTGTACATTGCGTGCTTACTCAGAAATCGGAAATAATCGTAGCTTGTAAAAAATAACGAAATGAATTATTCTTGAGATTTTTACATCAAAACATAGCATAAGTTTGATAACCACGAGAACAATGAAAAACGATACGACACGCTTCACTCTTTTGTTTTTTGAAGAGATTAATCGCAATCTTTTTTCCTCTTACACCATTCCGTCATTAAGTGGCCACGAATGAAAGAATAGAGCAAAACAAGGGCTTGAAAAAAGGTACGACTTGCATTACAAATCCAGTTCATTTCGTTATTTACAAGTAAATATAAGTAAGCAGTAATAGTTGCTTGAAAAGTCATGATTGCTGTGGAAATCACGCAGAAACGTTTTACGCATATTAGCTCTATACTTCACTCATTATGCGTGAATTATCTTCATTACTGCTAGCATTTTGAGTCACTAGAAATCTGTTTCATATATTCCACAAAAAAAACATATAAGCGCAACTTTTATTCCGCAGACTTCTCAATGACTTGAGTGTCAATGTATATATAATGTTCTGTATAAAGACCAGTTGGTCTTTCTTATCGCGTTTGGAATACAACTGAAAACGGCTAAAAGATTCATACAGTCAATCATTTCCCCCTATTATGTTCGCATAGGTTGGCATATTTCTATGTGTTGTAAACCTAAAGTCATAATACATTGCCTAAGAAAAGTATCAAGTGTTTTGTTATGTAAATTGTTTTGCTATTTACATAGATATGGGTATTCTATGTTAAGTGCCAAAAAACTTAATTCGAAAAAGTGATTTTGGCTTTGCATTCATGCTTACCAAATTGAGTACGAAGAGAATAAAAGTAAGAACTTCCGCTTTTTATTTTTCCCTCTGTCTACTGCGGCTTGAGGACGAGAGCATCGCTCTTTTGAGTCAAGGCTGTTCTCTGTAAGTCATAACAATTCGTGCAAGCAAAAAGTGTATGCCGACTTTATCTTCTAGCTAAATGAAACTTTTACTTACTCATATTGTGAGCACTGAACTTGGTGGCAATTTTCCTCACCCGCCTGCCTATTCTTGAGCCGAAAATGCGCATTCTACTTATTAACACACATATACTGTTCATATTGTCTCAATCTGGAGAGATTGAGAAGGCATTGTCGAGTAGGATGAGATACAAGCTGAGGCATTGAAGGGGTTGCCAAAATTCGCAGTCAATGGTGAGATAACGTAGGCCTGTTATGGGCTAGCCCCCGCCCTTATGCTCTCCCCCGTTCCCCGCTTTTTTTTTCTACAGTGACCGGTCATGGGGTTGGCCCCGAATTGAGATACAAAAGGTAGGTGGGGTAATTCCGCTCGGTCGACCTCGATGGCCGGTCAACGTGCAACTCGCCAAGTGTAGCGGCTAAGTGGGACTTCGCTACGCTGAGTGCAACACGTGAAACTATTCTCTATCTCTGCTCATACTCACAGGTTGAATCATTCTTGCTTGACTGGTCATACTGCGCAAAAAATGAGAGAGAGAGAGAGTGGGAAGACAACAACAATAACGGCCAGCACCAGTAACTTTGCTTCATTAGACGCTTTTTTTTTCTATCACAGGTATGTCTCAGAAATTGGTTTACCATAAGGAGACTGTTTTCTGAGTCTCTTCCCAAAATGAGTCATTCCTTGTGTCACTAGAATATGATGAAGTGGGATAATCAGGGTATTGAACATTGGAAGTGCCTCATACTGGCTGGCCGACGTTTCGATAAGAGGACCTATCTTTTTCAAAGGCTCCATGTCATCCTTGGCGTATTAGTTTTATAGTGGTTAGTGAAGACGTCCACTCCTTGTGGTGGCACGTGTCCCTGTTGATAATCGCCATCTTAAAATAAAAAAAAAACTATGAAGCAGAAAAGTGCTGCGCTCGCTTCCCTTCAAGTCAGGTGGTAGTGATTCAAAATTGTTTTCGGAGAGTAAAAAAAGGAAAAAAAACGCAAATTTAGAGCAGTGTGCTGAAAAAGTGGTGGCCATGCCAGACGCGAAGAAACGAAAGAGCCTAAAGCTTCGGAGCCGCGAAACGGTCGCCGCGTCCAGCTGACACAAAGGGTTGTCGAAGATAGCAGCGGCGTCTGTTCCCGCACACCTATGAATGGGACGCATAGCAAAAAAGCAGTTAACAAACTAGAGGAGAAGCAGTCTGCATGCTTTT
The DNA here is from genome assembly GCA_013436015.1 of Rhipicephalus annulatus. Lineage (NCBI taxonomy): Eukaryota > Metazoa > Arthropoda > Arachnida > Ixodida > Ixodidae > Rhipicephalus > Rhipicephalus annulatus. Next base: position 614,618 of record WOVY01010334.1, read on the forward strand.
AAACACCATGATGTCGAAGGTAAGCGACACCGGATGGGGTCTGAAGAGCGCGTGTTTAATGGGTGAAAAAGGTCATTGTCAAAAATATGCTTTCAGTATCCCTGTAGGTGGCCCGCTCAGACGAATTGACTAAAGAATTTGGCAGCATGTTGGCTGACGAAAAGAGAAATTAGGAATGCAAAGGAAATGAGCAACGAGAAGAGAAACACACACACACACACACACACACACGCATGCATGCACACACACACACAAACGAAAGGAGTGATGGGGAGAAAAAGTGGGGGGGGGGGTAGAGAAAAGACGCAAAAAACTGTCTGGGTTGGACACCGCTACAAATTGGCACCGCTCTGGTGTAGGGCGGAGTACAGGACTTTCTTCTTTTTTATTTTTTTACCTGTCCTGTATCATAACTTTTTCATAACAGCAGCTTGTTTGTGTCCCAGGCACACAGGCAACCTGGGTAACGACGCCACCCGCAGACAAGCTCGAGGACTTGTATGCCGAGTGTTGGTCCAGACTTCAAACCACGGCGGAGAAGCAAACAAACCCCTCCTCAGCTTTCGCAATCTCACGAAACACTTTAAACAGAGGAGACAAACAAAACGACCCACGCAGCCGAAGCTAAACAAAGGTGAATAATTCAGTTGACAGAAGTTTCAAACCACTCATTCTCTTCTCTGTACGTCTGTCGACACATCTACTCGTCCTTCTTCACATCTAATTGCACACATTGCAAGTAGATTTTCAGCCACAAACTAAAGACCGAGCATTTCCACCGCCTACCTGACCAGTCGACGTTTCTTTCTTACCCTTCAAAAAGGTAAAACACAGAAAGCAACTCATGTCGCAGGAATAAGATTTACCCGTCTATGCTTCAGTCCTTACGATTGTGTCGTTATTTCTCGGAAACTTCTGCCCTGCTCGCTCTACTCGTACGTACGACGCAACAGCCGCGCTGCAGGACAGCCTACAACTACAAGAAACGGGACCGCGTAGCCTCCGGGCAGGCTATAAACGCGGGTATAGTAGTCCTGCCACTCGGATTGTTGCCCCCCCCCCTCCCCAGATAGATACTCCGATGAGATAACCTCAGTTGTGCTATGTTTACAATTTCCTCTTGTATTGTTATTTATGCTACAAGCTGAACTAATACGGGGCAAAGTTGCATTGATAGCGACAAGTGTTTAGTTGCAGCATGCAATATATATATTCCATCCTGCGGTCACCCAATATTGCTCTAGTATGTTTAGAGAAACAAGTGAATCGAAAAAAACTTTGTGGCTAATAGTTAAATGAGGTATTTTCTATCGGATGGTGCCTCCGTCCCGTGCATTGCCTCGTAACAGGTAACGACTGTGTCTATCATTATCATCATTGCTATTTCTAATAATAATTGTATTCGTATCAACAACAGAGCTTCTACCCCAGAATTCATTACACGCTGCTTCAAGCCATGATTAAAAGCCGTAGCCAGGAGGGCCACGTCAGTAAAAGTAGGACATGTCGTGCCTAAATGACTGTTTCTCGTTACCATGTGGACCGTTATTTACAGCATTAAGGAGGATGCACAGCCAAAAACAAGATGTCAACTAATGTTTCTATTGACTGACCTGAATATCACTTGCAAAATTGATTGCTTCTTCGCCATTCAAGGGCTAGGAAAATAGAATAAACAGCCCTACGATGCCGTATGCTAGAACTGCGTGGCATATAGAGTTGATGTATGGAGCGGAACTAGTGTTCCTGCGACTTAACAGTTAAATTCATATTGACCTCGCCCTGCCACGGTGGCCTAGTGGTTAAAATGCTCGGCTACTGACCTGCAATTCCAAATAACAAATTCCGGCTGCGGCAGCTGCATTTGATGGTGGCGAAAATGCTGTAGGCCCGGGTACTCAGATTTGGGTGCACGTTAAAGAACCTCAGGAGGTCAAAATTTTCGGAGCCCTCCACTACGGCGTCTCTAATACATATGGTTGTTTTCATGCGTTAACCCCTACCTCTACATCAATCAATCAATCAATCAATCAATCAAACAAACAAACAATTAATCAATAATTTTCTCCGGATTGTTGTCTATTTGCCGTACTATAAACAGGGCCTTACTCTTTTCCGGTATCAAATGTCTACCTCGCAGATCATGCACGCGGCAACGGCGAAGCAGTGCCAGGCATTTACCGGCTTTCGAAGTTTTGTGTGTGCTATAAGTTGTATTGCTAAAGTGTGCTTCTTATAGCTCATGAGATGTGTCATGAAAAGCTTCTGATCACTTCAAGCATCCCTGTGCCCTGAACTGCAGTCTTGTTTGGTACACAAGTTTTGTAAGAAAACAATGTGTGCCATCATAACAAACGCTATTGAGTCAAATGCGACGTGTCCTGCTCGCGATTGTCAATTATTTTTGCATGGGTTTCGATATTCTCGGTTCTACGTTTGCTCAATTTTGTGTTGTGTATTTTTGTTCTACTTACAATTGTACTGATCCTGCACGTGTTCGAATGCTTGCGCCTCTCTACTTTCGCTTCAATGCAATTTCTTTGTGAAGTGCCCCCCTCCTTGTCTCGTCAGTTTGACCGCACTATGTCGTAATGCAATAAAAAATGGGCGCGTTAAGCCGCGCTCGGCAAAAGAAGAACTGAAATTCGGAGCGTTTATTCAAACACCTTACACAAATATTTACGACTGTTTTGTAATGATAGTTCTTACAAGCGAGACACGCTTTTCTGTTTGTTTTGCCTCTGAAGGCGAAGGCGTGCTGTTTGCGAACTGTCGATAATAATTTTGAATTGAAACATGATTGCTGGTTTGCTGTCAATGAATAACTAGTATTGTTCACCGTACTCACTCGTGAATTCTTTTTACTGGTGCCAGCTGTCAGTGAATTCATTTCAGTTCCATGTAACCTTTGTAAGCACAGTTACTGTGTTCCAAATGGCGCTTTGGCGTGCTTTTAGGCTATCGACGCACTTAAAACAAGTGGGCGAAAAATAACTACACACTTAGCCCTACGAGTTTCGGTCTCTTTCGTCCACTTCTGTTTTAAAAACGATCGCCATAGAATGAAGAACCAGCCGAGGCATTTATGTATGCACATAGTCACCCGGTTCGGAATAAAAAAGGTGGCCGTTTGCTTTTTTTCTACTTAAAAAGAAAAAAATTACAACCTATTTTGTTTTCAGCTTCCTGTTTACTCAGCGCCACCTCTTGGATGCACTCGGCAGCTGCATGTGCTACCACTGCTTATCTTGCGTACTGTTGTCAAGGCTACACTTTCCCTTTTCTAAATTGGTTCTTTATTCTATGGAGATACTGCTGCATTTGGGTCGTCCACGCCTCGAGGCTCGGTGTGGTATTGGGAGGAGGTCGTTCTTCGCAGGTTATACAAAGGATGTTTCAGTCGAACCACGTGTACGACTTGGTTTTCCTACTGACTATGGGGTACTGGGATGTTGACTGTACGGCCAATGGAAAATGGTCGCTACCGAGAGCTACCACGAGGCTGGACCAGCGGGCGTAGCCAATATTCTTGACGAAGCAGAGATCTGGCGTGGTGTCTCTTTGCGTGGTTGTACCGGCGCGAGTGGGAAAAGGCTTGCCCGTAATTAGAATCAGCTCCATTTTATTCAAATTTTGCCAAAGCTTGCGACCTTTGGGGGTGTCGTACGCGTAGCCCCAGGCGCTATGTGCGCCGTTAAAATTACCCGCAATCACTAGCAGGTTTTTCCCTGCGAAACGAATAGCGTGTGAACCGTTGTCTATTGTGGCTGGGACTACTGTATACATTGAGGATGCACACGCTTTGTCGTGATGTGTTTCCAGGGAGAATTTCGATCATAATATGATCTCGGGCATGTTGAGGCTGTGCGCTATGCAAGTAATCTTGTTAGCGACCAGGGTGGCGGTACCGCGACCTCCCGAGGGTCCGGGTAACCACCGGTATCCGTAAATTGTGGCGGTTGGTACGACTGTCCCTTGCAATAGGGTGATAAAGGGTTTGGCTTAGTGGCTACGAAGGTGTTGATGCAGGAAGGGTTTCTTGTGGGCGAAGCTTCTGCAGTTCCATTGCCAGATGGCCTTGCGATCTTGAAGCATGTAGGAGTCGGCCTGAGCACCCAGTGGGTGCATAAGGGCCCCGTGAAGTGGTGGACTGGGTATGGTTGTACATTACGAGAGTGGCTAACCCCCGGCAATGGCAAGGGCAATGACGTGATTGAGGTATTATTCCACTTGGCCCAAACGATTACCATGGGCCTTGAGGATAGACTGCACGAGAGCTATGCTATCACCAAAGAAGCGAAGGCTTTTCTTTATAGCCGATAACGTGCTCTTAATGTCGTCTGATTTGGACTTTAAAGCTGGCTGGTCGCGTGCGACTGCGTGTTTCTTGGGTGCGCTCTCGCCGTCGTCGTTACCGGCGCCTACATACTGCGACTGCAACGGGGTGACTGTATTGAAGTTGTTGTCGGCGGTGGGCGTGGTGGCGCGTGCGGGCGTTCCTGTCATTTTTCATTTAGGCTATTGGGACCATAAGTTTGCGTATTAGCACTTGTTGTACTGTGCCAGTGAACAGTGAGCCAGTTCTCTGCCAGAGAACAAAGAAGACGAAGACGAGCAATCCGTGCCAGCGGAGACGTCCTTCTTTGTGTCTGAGATTTTGACAGTCGCGTCTCCTTGTACGTTTCTTCGAGCTCCTATCGTGTGACAACTGGTGGAGGTGCTAGGTACGCTATGCACCGAACCCCTTCCAGCACAAGAAGCTCCAGCCCCATACCGGTGGTTACACCTGTTCACCGTGCAAGCCGAAGGATCCGTGGACTGGACCCTGAGTTCGGACTTCTCCCAGAGAGGATGACGGCCCGAGCTATCCCAGGCAGCGCCTTGCCAAGCGGCTCCAACCGAGCCGGTATGGAAGGCACAACGCCAATGCACTATACGCTGTTCAAACCACGAACGCCGAATCCCTTTCATGGTGCTGTTCATGAAGATGTTGAAGATTGGTTAGTTTACGGTGACTTCGTTGCCGCTCATAACATGTGGGTTGACAGAGACAAGCTCCGATATGTCTACTTCAGTTTGAATGTCGGGGTGCGCGTTTGGTACGAAAACCGGGCAGGTGTGTTCACGTCATGGGTGGACTTCAAACTCCGGCTTCTCGAAACGTATGCAAGTCTTGATCGCCGAAAGCGAGCTGAACATGAACTCCAGTACCGTATGCAAATGCCAAATGAAGGCATAGCAATGTATGTGGAGGACATGACGCGTCTTTTTCGACTAGCCAACCTTCACATGTCGGAAGGGTAGAAGGTGCGATACCTGATGCGATGATTGGAGGTGCAGTTGTTTGGTGGCCTTGTACGCAGCCCACCCAAAACTACGTCAGAGTTTCTTGCTGAAGCCGTCCTAATTGAAAGCACGCTTCGGCAATGGACCCAGGCGTACGAGCGACAAGTGAACTTTGCCTCTGCTACGGACTACATGGGTGATCTTGGGGGCCACGTCGACTTCTTCCGATAGCTTATACGCTCTGTAATCCGCGAAGAACTGCAGAAACTATCAGTACCCTCGGCGCCCACTGTCAGTTCTTTGTCCGGCATCGTCCGAGTTGAAGTTCAGCAGGCACTACAAGAATTGTCCTGCCAGACAGAGCCGCGGCCCCTAAGTGACTTCCCCCGCATGTCGTAAGCGCAAACTCTGCTTCAGCCAGCACCACCTTTGACTTCACTTCCCATCGCAGCCCCTGCCATGCTTCAGGCAGACCAAACTTTGCGCCAACCTGCACCACATTTTACTCTTCTTCATACCACGGCCCCAGCCATGCTTCAGGCAGTCCAAGCGGGCCCGTACCTTAGCGACCGCCGACCGATTCCGCGAAAATCAGACGTCTGGCGGGCCCCCGACCGACGTACTCTTTGCTATCACTGTGGTGAAGCTGGGCACATCTACTGACAGTGCACTTATCGAGAGCTGGGACTTCATGGTTTTTCAGCCAACTCTCCACCTTTTAGTTTCGGCCAACGGCCTTCGGAAATTGCGGACTACGTTGCCCAGCAGTGCGGATCGACGTCTCAGCACCACTCACGTACTCCATCACCGCGGCGGCTCTCGCCGAATCATTGCACCTATTCGGGCGTGGTGCAGGGCCGGTCACCTAGCCCACGTTGGGAAAACTAGCCACAGCGATATTCGGTGCCGAGGCCGCTCAGACTGGTCATGATCAAGGCCCCTTATTGACGTGGACTGAAGATACCGACGATACATCGACAACGACATCACCGGATGATTGCAAAAGAGTTTCCTTAGATATTCCTGTTCTGCTAGATGGTCGCGCAGTCAGTGCTTTAGTGGACACCGGTGCGGACTATTCCATAGTTAGCGAAAAACTGGCCGTCTTTCTGAAGAAAGTAACGACGCCTTGGAACCGAACGCCAATTCGTACAGCTGGCGGGCATATCATCACACCACTCGGTATGTGCACAGTAATTTGAAAGTCCGCCGTTGTACGTTTGTTGCCAATTTGAGCGTTCTCTGGCAGTGTTCTCGAGACCTGATCATTCGCATGGATAATCTCAGGGAGCATGGTGCTATAATTGACATTCGACGACGTTTAGTCACTTTCACGACCAGAAACACCACAACAGCTTACGTGGACCCCAGCCACTCCCGAGTGTCTCTTCGTATCATCGACTACGCTGTCAGGTTACCACCCCGTGCAACTGTTGTGGTTCTGGTGGCGTGAGACGGAAGGATGTATGGTTAAGCAGTCGTAGAAAGCAATCACTCGCTTCTGCTGTCTCAGGGTGTCTGCGTAGCGAGAAGCCTTGTTGACCTTCGTGATGATGACGGCGACGTTTTTGTAACAAATTTCAGCTACGAGCACTGGCACCTTTTTCCTGGAAATGTCATCACCTACGCCAACCCAGTCGCCAATGTCACCTAGCGTTTTGCTTCTGAGGCCATCGGCACTGCTGTAGCGCCTTTTCGCAGCGTCGACATCAACCCAACGCTTTCTGAAGCAAAAAAGCAGCGTTTGAGCGAGCTGTTGCTGGAATTCCACACATGCTTTGCACGTTCTTCGAAGATACGCCCAACACCGATAACGAAACACCGTATTATCGCCTACGACGATGCGCACCCCATACAGCAGCAGCCGTATCGTGTTTCGCCAACCGAACACACGTGATTCAAACGCAGGTTAAGGAAATGCTTTAGGATGGCATGATACAGCCTTCAAGCAGCCCTTGGTCATTACTAGTCATTCTTGTGAATAAGAAAGATGGCACGCTTCGCTTTTGTGTAGACTACAGGAAGTTGAAAAATGACAAAAAGAAAGACGTGTACCCGTTGCCCAGAGTCGATGATTCTCTGGTTGTGCTGTGGCGCACAAAGTATTTTTCGTCCGTCGACTTGAAGAGTGGTTATTGGCGAATAGACGTCGACGAACGTGACCAGGAAAAGACCGCTTTTGTAACTCTGGATGGCTTTATGAATTAAAAGTGCTCCCTTGTGGCCTCTGTTCTGCTCCAGCCACATTCCAGCAAATGATGGACACCGTTCTGGCAGACCTTAAGTGGAAAAGCTGTCTCGTCTACCTCAATGATGTCGTTGTGTTCTCAGAAACGTTTGACGAGCATCTTCGTCGCTTTCGGAATGTCCTCGCAGCTATTAGATCGGCCGATCTCACATTCAAGCCTGAGAAATCTTTCAGTTACGAAGAATTAGAGTTCCTTGGTCACGTCGTGAGCGCCGTTGGGGTTCGGCCTGATCCTGACAAGACAGCTGCCGTCGCCACTTTTCTAGGTCCAACTGACAAGAAAAGTCTTCGACGATTTTTGGGTCTGTGCGCGTATTACCGGCGCTTTATTGAAAATTTCTCCAACATTGCGAAGCCACTATTACACCTCACGCGTGATGACACACCGTTTGTTTGGGCTGACGAACAACAGACTGCCTTTACGGAACGACAGCCCCGGCTCTCTCTCCCTCCCGTGGTCGGCCACTTCGATGAAGATGCTGACACAGAAGTGCGCACTGATGCCAGCAATATTGGTCTTAGAGCTATTTTGGTACAAAGACAAGTAGACATTGAACAGGTAATAGCCTACGCAAGTCACACACTGTCTCGCGCAGAATTTAACTATTTCACATAAGAAAAAATGTCTCGCGGTCATTTGGGCGATTACAAAGTTTATGTCATTTCTCTAAGGAAGACCATTTAAAGTGGTGACTGATCATCATCATCATTTGTGCGGGTTGACCAATCTACGGGACCCTTGAGGACGATTAGCACGATGGAGTCTGTGCCTACATAAATTCCATGTCTCCATCGTGTACAATTAAGTCAGGCAAAAAGGATTAAGATGCCGACACGCTATCACGAGAACCTCTTCAATTAGCCAGTACAAGCGCAGAAGAAGACGGCGCCTTCGTGGCAACTCTCAGCAAGCCGGATCTGATGTCTCATCAACGAAGCGACGCCGATCTAAGACTGATTATAGATCACTTAGAAGGTGGCACCGTGCCCGTTTTTCATCCGTTGTCACGATTGTTGTCATCATTTTGCCTACGAAATGGCGTCTTATACAAAAGGAACACCGGTGCTGGTTACAGATCTCATCTTCTCGTCGTGCCTTAAGCCCTCCACGAAGACGTTTTATTAGCTTGCCATGACGAGCCCACATTCGGCCATCTGGGCTACTCGAGAATGATGGCCTGCAGTCCATCGACAACCTAAAGCCTGCAGGCCATTTACAACCGATTAACCCACCACGAACACCATTTGATCAAGTCGGAATGGGCCTCCTAGGCCCGTTTCCTTTGTCTTCTTCGAGAAATAAATGGATTATGGTCGCAACCGATTACTTGACGCGTTATGCTGAGACGAAGATATTGACACGAGGGACCGCATCTGAAGTTGCCAGTTTTTTATGCAACATATTGAGCTATGACATGGCGCCCCGTCATATGTCATCACTGATCGAGGGACATCATTAACAGCGAAGCTCTTGGATTGTATCTTCAGATTAAGTTACACAACCCATCGAAAGACTGCTGCATATCACCCTCAGTGTAATGGTTAAACAGAAAGGCTAAAAAAACGCTAGCCTACATGATCTCTATGTACGTGGATGTGCAGCACAAAACGTGGGACGACATCCTGCCGTACGTAATATTTGCGTACAACACTGCAATGCAGGAAAGTACACGCATCACACCATTTCGGCTCGTTTATGGTCGAGATGTCAGAACTTTGCTAGACGCCATGATTCCGTATGAGGACATCGACAAGCTCGACCAATTAGCCACCGACATCAATTCAGAATTCAGAATTCAGAATCAAATTTTATTGTTACTATGAAGTAAAGTCATTACAGACAGTATACAGAAGGAGGTCCCATAGTCGGAGACTGAATTGGGACCTCCTGTGCATGATGAACATAAAAACAAATAAAACATAGCTTCGACAGGAAGGGAAAAATTCCAATAATCATAATGATATAGGTGATCAAGCCCATTTCATAATATACGACGATTACAATGATTACATTAAACGCGCTGAGCAAGCACGTCAACTGGCCCGTGTGCACATCAAAGCTCAACAGTGTGCAGATGGACGGCGGTACAACATCCACCATCTAGAAGGTAATTATGAACCTGCTGACCAAGTTTGGGCTTGGACACCCACTAGGAGGTGAGGTCTCAGTGAGAAACTCTTGAGGAAGTACTTTGGGCCTTACGAAGTACTCAGATGTGTGAGCGACGTGAACTACGAAGTTGTTCCTGACGGAGACTCACCATCATCCCAACGCAGGTTACCACGCCCAGAGACTGTACACGTCGTCCGCATAAAACCATATTTTACACGGTGATGCGAATTTTCTTCGTGTACCAGTGAACTCTGCATGTGAACAGTGAATGCCGTTTATTTTCGATTGCCGGGCCCAGGACGCATTTTCTCTTGTGTGCTAGTTTGTTCAATGTTTGTTTATGTTGCCTACTTCAACCCACTGCTGTGCACACTTTTGTTTGAGCGTCGGGTCGATGCTCTCTTGGGAAGAGGGGTGATGCAACCTGGTGTTCCGTGCCAGTGAAGAGTGAGCTAGTTTTGTGCCAGAGAACGAAGACGACGAAGACGAGCAACTCATGCCACCAGAGACGTCCTTCTTTGTGTCTGAGACTTCGACAGTCACGTCTCTTTGTACGTTTCTTCGAGCTCATAGCGCGTGACAGTATTGTTTTTTTATCATCGTGTTTTCGTGATTTAAAGCTGCTATCTCAGACGCAGTGTGTGTATCATGCTACGCGAGTGAACCTGATCCTATACCTAAAATGTAGCGTTTCCTTTTCCCGGGACGGCGTCCGCCCAAGTGAGAGTTCTTATTATTGTTGGCGTTGCCTGCCGATAGTGGTGCCGATGGGCTCGAGGATAGTTGACAAGAGATCCTGGTTGGGCCCACAACCAGAGCGGGATCCAGAGTGGGACTCGGGCCGGGAATCTGGACGGGAACTATGGCGGGGACCGAAACGGGACCTGGAGTTGCCACACGATGTAGATCTAGTTGAGGTCCCACTTCGCGCGTTGCGGGAATGGGTCCGAGGGTGGCTCCACGACTTCTATGCAGGCATGAAGCGGTTCCTGGGATGACTCCGGGATCAGGACTGGCATCAGCTGTCATCGAATCGACCGTCTGTAGAAAGCTCTGAGAGTTCTCGATCTATGCTTCACGATCGTCAATGTATCGCGTGGAGTGTGCTCGCCCCCATTGTCGTCGTCGCACCATGCACGTAGAAAAAGTGGTAGTGTTCTTTGCAAACTTTGTAAGCTGTGAGGTGGACTCCTCCGCAAAGCTTGCATCTCGGCGTACAGCAATGTTCTTTTTCGGGCTTTGGTACACTACAGCCTCGGCAGAAAATGTCTCCAGGGTTCGGGCAAACGTCCACTTGATAACCCAACCGGCCGCAGGCGTAGCAAATATCTATTTGCCCATGGTATAGTGTACATTGAAGTAGCACCACTCCGTATCGCACGAAATCAGGCACGCGACGTAAATCTAAGTCCACGATCACTGCGGTAGTACTTGCAATGTGCTTGGCGGCCAGGGCTAGTGGATTTCCTTCGTTGAAAATTTTCCCATCAATGTCCGCCGAACCGTCTTGCACGGGGATTCGACACCTTTGCATGTAGAATGCCAGGCCACTTCGTAAGCACTAACTTCATAGGTCTTGTCAGTGATGCGGATTTGTTTAACCCACATGTAGCAATTCGCATTTTCTCTGTTCGGTGTGTTCACCACTAAGATATTCATTTCATTTATTTATTTTTACATACTGCAGACGAATTCAGGCTATCGCAGGAGTAGGGCTTTTCGGCAGGAGAATACAAACAGCAAGGCAATGCAACACTGGAATAGAGAAAAAAAATCAAAAACAAAAAGAAAAACAGTAATACCACTTTTAACAAACAAAGCACGATTCGATATATTCATTCAAGAATTCGTCTAAGGGCAATGATATGGTTGACCCAGGCAAGCTATTTCATTCTGTTCATTATTGGGCATTTTCTGTTTAATATTGTTTCTGTTTTCTGTTCAACTTCGATTCATTATTGGGGCAGAGCATGTCTGCGTGCTGTTCTGTTGGGCTGATACTTGCCGAAGTAGAAATAGCTTCAGTGATTGTCGTTCGGCCAACCGTAGCAATATTAAGCCCTCTCTGGGTCTAAACGATGATACGGAGGTCGTCCTTTGGTAGTTGCGGTGCGGCATTTGCTTTGCTCGATTTATTTTGTTCTTCGAATTTTCTCTGTCGTGAGGCTTGTGCTCATCACTTTTCAAAGCGCTATATGACGGCGCAGGTTTGTAGCCTTCATTTCGGGTTAGTGCTCGGCGAGACGAGGCGGTCTGCCAGCCTTGGTCTGATGTGATTCCTTTCGGGTCAATGTCTTCCCCAGTCACTTAGTATTACATCGCTCAGCGAAACAGTGCAACTGCGGTGCGGGCGAGCGAGCACGCGTCACGTCAGACCGAAGAGAGCCCGCGTCTGGGCTATAGCTGTCAGCGGGCAAATGACGATGGAGGTGGTGCAATAAAACTCAAGAAACAAGCAGTCAATGTGCGCAAAATGTGTCTTCATATTCCCTGTGTCCTCAGGATGTTGTTGCACCAACATAACGTTGAAGTCACAAAGAAGCGTCCCAAAAACGTTGAATAAAGCAAGAGCCGTATACGCGTCAGATGGTTTTGTGACGTTAGACCCCGAATATCAATTAATCTTCAAAATGCAGCCAGAGGGATGAAATATTTCAACTACGACAGATTCAAGACTTATCACTACATGTTTAATAATTCCCAAGATGCAATTGTAGGCTAAATGTACAGTAAAAACTCGTAAATTTGCATTTCACAAGTCCTGGAAAAATATCTGGATTACCCGAATCCCCAGTTATCAAATGTATTACCAAAACAATAAACAGTCTTTTACAACAATATAGTTTCGGTTTCTTGGTGGATGCGTAAATGCTGCACTTGCTCTGCATAATAAACAAAATATCTGCAATTTTCACCATGGCTTGAGGACCTCCCTCTTGTAACTAATCTGACCCGCACTAACACAAAATCAATCCAGGACGTCGTTATACAGGTGTTCTCGCACGGTTTACGCTGATGATGAGGCGGATGTGGACTGCGTCTCCTCGTTTTGATTCGACTCGAACACAGCATTCGCTCATTTGCGTCGCACATTTGCGGCACTTCACTCTCGACGCGCTTCTACAATCCGCTGAATTAACCAGCCTGTTGCCAAATATGAACAAATTGAAACGTTTGATGCCATTTAAGGATACATAACCTTTTCGGAACTTGATATAGCGTTCGAATAATCAGACTTTTCATATTAATGGACCTAGAACTCAAAAGCTTATTTTGTATTACAATTGGCGCATGAGGGTTTAAAGTGCCAACCACTGGCACGCGTACGCTCGCGTCTACGCGCCAAAAGCGTGAAACACGCCTCTCGGTGACGACGTCGGAGGGGCATACGCGAGCAGGCGCGAGGGATCAAGCCGGGCTTGATATTTCACCTCGCGTACGCTACGTCACCACGCGTACAGCGGCGCCAACCAACCAGAAGCCGCGCGCCAACCAACCAGAGGCCGCGATGACTCCGAATGCTGTGCCTAATGGCCGCCGCTTCGAAGGCGAAGCCGAGTGCTGAAAGCAAGCGTGAAAACTACTCCAAACGTTCCTGAATGACCGCTTCGTAATCTAAAACGACAACGAAACGACGAACGACTGCGAGTGCTACCAGCGTGACGCGATTTCGTGCCGAGTTCGAGCGACACCGACAAATCCAGCGAATGCAGGCCGGCTATGCTAGCACCGGTCCCGTGTGCGATCGTTGTCCGAGCGAAAGGAGCATGTCGGTGTTCTTGTGCTTTGATATGTGACTTTCTGTGCTAAAAACTAGTGTAAACAGACTTCGGAGGTTCGAAGGTTTGAGCGTGAGCCCTCGCTTACCGCGGAGGCAATTCAGATCGGTGTCATCTGCATCCAGCGCAGGTCTCTACCATCTAGTTCGCATGAACCAACACATGCGAGGCACATCGGCTGAAAAAAACTCTACGGTAGTTTCCGTCGCAACATAGACACCATATACGACGCCCGAAATATCGCGTAGTTCATACGGAGGAGTTTTTATCTGCACTGTGTTTGTTTTCAACATCGGTATTCATCATCGCTGAAAGCAAACCTCGCACTAGCCAACACATTTCCGTGATGTGAAAACGTACGTACTTATATAAGTGTATTCGCGAATTGTATGACGCAGAAACATTCGTTGGCTTCGGTGCTAATCGTTTTCGTGTGTTGCCAAGCTAATAACAAGCGTGCGCTGGTTGGTAGCAGCGAGATGTGACTTCGTGTCAGGTACCAGCGACGCTGACACATTGAGCTGTCAGCGGTCTCATTTCCATTTACGTACAAGACAGAAACTCGAGCGTGCGTTGCTGTGGTGATCGAAAAAGAAAGTTGCATGATTAAGTGCTGCTGGTATTGCATGCTATTTCACTTCTCGCTTCTTCTGCTTCTCTGCCACGCTCAGTAGCACATACGTTGTTTGGAGGCATTCTAACACACACATTCTTAATTTATAGTTCATTCTGATACTCATAGCTCTAGGCATACAATGGCGCTTCTCTGTCGTTTTACAGTTTACTATAACATAACACGCGTTCTGTTTAAAGCTGGACAGATAACTTGAAACCTTGTGAGAAGCACCTGATTTGAAATCAGCTGCACGATGACACGATTGTTGGAAGAGAAGATCACCACATGTATGCACAGAATGAATGAAGGTGCACTAGTATGGTACTGCACTTTGTATAGAAGAAATGCAAAAAGTACCTCATGTGACTTATGAGACCTTTCCGAGCTGTGCATGTCTTTATCTGTTCCTCCAGACTAATGAGCTGAAGATATTCGATGGTTCCGAACATTGAATATTTGTATGTGTTTCCAAGGAGTCCTTCATTTCTGTTCAGTTTTTTAAGTATATGCATTAACTTGGATTATATATATGCATGCACTTAATCATATTCAGTTTAGTTCTGTTGGAAAACTTGCCAAAACTTCTGTACAGTGCTCTGGTGCAATTCTTTGATCGGTATCTGTCCCATGAAACATTTTTTTTTGCATGTTTTATTGCATTATGGGGTATTTTGACAATTGACATGTGAAAGCCGCAGTGCTTGACTGTAACCTCAAAATCAATGTCTGTCTCATCAAGAAGTGTCAGATGCATTTTGTAGATGTTAAAGGATATTTAAACTACCAGCAAAGTGCTGAAGTCTTCAACACAGCACTGATCCGCAATCACCACCCAGCTTAGAAGTCATTTGTAGAGCTCTCTAACACGTTCAAATAAAATTATCAAACACTGGATTGATCTACTTGGTTTGATTCCTAATACCAGTGTGTCTGACTTTTTGGAGGCACTTGTATTATAATAATGTCCTATTTCTCTCATTTATTACAGGGGTGCACTCAAGGGTAGTGATATTTGTTTACCTTGGCACACTTAATGTAATATTACTGTTTAAATCCTTTCATTTTGTATATATGTACGCTACTTTTGCAGTAGCCTCACAGTCAGCAGCCGTATTTGAAAATAAATAAATATACCAACCGAAAGTGTTCCACGCTGTGCTCGGTTCCAATCTGGTAACTAATATATGTTGCATCATGATGTGTCCGGTGTGTTTTATTGCATTGGAGAACATTTTGGCTGCCTTCCATGAAGGGTTCAGTTCCAGTATTATGACCGATATCTGTGACTTCATGAAGAGTTGGGCGTCATTTGTCGTTTTATAGAATACTTTGACTAAAGACAACGTCCAGAAGTGTTCCATACAGGATTCAGTTCCAGTATTATGACCTATATCTGTGACTTCATGAAGAGTTGGGCGTCATTTGTCGTTTTAGAGAATACTTTGACTAAAGACAACATCCAGAAGTCTTCCATACAGGGTTTAATACCAACATAATGACCGATACCTGTGACTTCATGAACAGTTGGGTGTCGTCTGTCGTTTTAGAGAATACTTTGACTAAAGACAACGTCCAGAAATCATGCATTAAGGTTTCAGTAGTAATATTATGGCCGATATCTGTGTCTTCATAAACAACTGGGTGTCGCTTGTCGTTTTAGAGAATACTCTGACTGAAGACAACGTCCAGAAGTCTTTCATTAAGGATTCAGTTCCAATATTATGACTGATATCTGTGACTTCATGAACAGTTGGGTGTCGTCTGTTCGTTTAGAGAAAACTTTGACTTAAGACAACATCCAGAAGTCTTCCACTAAGGATTCAGTTCTAATATTATGACCGATATTTGTGACTTCATAACCAGTTGGGTGTCGTTTGTCATTTTATAGAATACTTTGACTAAAGACAGCATCCAGAAGTCTCGCATTAAGGTTTCAGTTCTAATATTATGACCGATATCTGTGACTTCATGAACAGTTGGGTGTCGTTGGTCGTTTTAGAGAATACTTTGACTAAAGACAACGTCCAGAAATCTTGCATTAAGGTTTCAGTACTAATATTATGGGCGATATCTGCGACTTCATAAACAGTCGGGTGTCGTCTGTTGTTTTAGAGAAAACTTTGACTTAAGACAGCGTCCAGAAGTCTTCCACTAAGGATTCAGTTCTAATATTATGACCGATATCTGTGACTTCATGAACAGTTGGGTGTCGTCTGTCGTTTTAGAGAATACTTTGACTGAAGACAGCGTCCAGAAGTCTTCCACTAAGGTTTCAGTTCTAATATTAGGACCGATATCTGTGACTTCACGAACAGTTGGGTGTCTTTTGTCGTTTTAGAGAATACTTTGACTGAAGAAAACGCCCAGAAGTATTCCATACAGGGGTAGTTGCAATATTATGACCGATATCCGTCATATCATGAAGTGTCAGGCACTGTTAGGTGCATTAGAGCACATTTCGATGATGGAAAATGCTCAAAGGCATTCTACGCAGTATTTGGTTCCTATAGTACGGCCAATATAAGATGTATCAATAAGAACCAGGTGTGCTTTGTTGCATTAGAGGATATTTCGAGCATACACATCAGCCGAAATCCTGCTACTCTGGCCTCAATTGTAGTCTTATGACTGACTTAAATCTGTCAGATCGTGAAGTTGCAGGCGTGATTATTAACTTGACTGATATAAAATATGTTGTGTAAATATACTGAAGGTACCAGCATATGCAAGATATTGTTAGTAACTTTGGTAGTGCAGGTATAGAAACCCGGTGGTTTGTAAACCTGATCAGGAGGGCAGCCACGCCTCATTCACCGCAGAGAGGAGGGGGGGGGGAGCTCAATGTCAACTCCATATATTAACATAATAGGGAAGGGGTGCTAAGTCAGCCCTGGGGAGGGGCACTGGGACAAACTTTTGCCCCCCCCCTTAAGGAGAGCCCTGCACACGCCTATGATAGACGTACAGTATGCTAGACGCGAATGTTCATTCGCGGGAGCGGCGCACGCACCGATGTTGATTTGTGGTGCATACCGCTGTAGTTACTTTGGGCACTGAAATGTCAATTACTTCTAAAATAGTCTAAACTGTGGTAGTTGAAGCACTATCAACTTGTTAACGTGTTCTCATATCCTCTGAGACATACATTACCGCTCCAGTTCAAGCAACATTGTGCATCGGCCTTGGACGCGTGGGCGTCAACGTGGTCGACGCGTGCCAGTAGTTGCACGCCCTTTTCCTCCACAGGCGCGACTAGACGCTTTTGACGCGTAGGCGCAAGCATACGCGTGCCAGTGGTTGGCACTTAATGGTCGAGTCAATTCTAAAATCAATATATATATATATATATATATATATATATATATATATATATTGTACGTACATTCTGTTACACAAGTGATTTTCTGCTGCCCTGGTCAAGGCTTACAATAGCCGACGGTAATAGATTTTTTTACTCTACATTCTTTCCCTGTCACCTTTAACCCTCCTGGTTTTCAACATTGCCCCTCTCCGCTGTTAGTAAGATAGGGTAGTATAATGCTGGATTTTTTCTTCTTTCATGTTCTGCTGCTTTCCACCACTGGTTTATTCCTAGATTTGTTCAAAAATTGTTCTTCAAAATGTTTTTGAAATGAAGTATTTCCTTAATGTCACAACGCCTGAGAAACAAAGCCATTTGCTGATTTCCCTGGCGTATTATTATGATAAAAATATACAGTTTGAACGTATGGGCCATTTGTTACACAGTCTTTGTGTGAAAAATGTTATTTAAATATTTCAGAGGCGTCTGGTTTAGCAGAAACGACAAACGAACTCAAGCTCTTCAAAGACCTCAAAAAGAACTCAGTGTCCCTCAGGCATTCACATAGGCCGACTCGAAGGCGAAAGCCCCCCCCCCCCTCCTCTGTTTATTTCATCTCAGTCGATCTATTGATATGCATGCCCCAATTCCCTTCAGAAGCTTTCTGCACCCAAGCTGGTTTTGCATTGCCTTTGCGATTGGACCACTTTTATAGAAGCTATGGGATGGGATAACGTAACGCTATGTACAGTAACGTCGTGTCGAGTCATAATGAGTTCAAAACATTTTGTGATATATGACGTTGTCGTCACGTTGCGTGTTGTAGTCATCTTAACATGACTTTTGCATCAGCCATCTCTGACACCGTGGGACGGCAATGCCAACGGTAAAATTTTGCGATCGATGAGGCATCTGAGGCGTTAGCCTTTAATGATAGCTTTGACAGAGCACTTTCCTTAAAATTACACAAATATGTTGACGCAACCAATCACACTTTGCACGAGGAGTTGGAATAATGATAATGACATAAATTAAGTTATTTGTTACTTCTTTTAAGAACAGGTTACAGCCTGATATTATCGAGTATTTATACAATAACATTAGTTTGTAAAGTTCGGTATAACAGAAGGATGTAAACTTTTCACCTCTTCAAACTATTCGTGAACATTGCAACCCTTTCCCGCAAGTTTCATTCTTATTACGTTCATTCACTTTAAGTTAGATAAATTTTAATATTTTGTTCATTTTTTACGTGCTAATGTGATGATATGAATATTCGGCGTGACGGGACTTTTTTCCCCTGCACCTGTAGGGGCCATTCTTTTATTTTGTGAATTTTAATTATATTGCTATTTGTGTCGAAGTCATGTGTCAGTTATTTCGGTTCCCACCAAGTGTTCCTACCTAACGCAGCCTTAAACTGCGGTATCTTTCATCGCCGCTAGTCCACCTCAGCGACATGTAAGAGTGTTCCGCCCTCCACAGTACGATTTAGCGCCCTTGAACTGAAAATTTATGTTCCGTGTCCACGGGGCAAGCTGTACCACCCTTGGCCACAAAAACTGACGTGTCCCTCATACATGGTAAAGTCTCTATAGAAAAAACGAGGGTATACGGTCATTCGTGTCAGTCTGGACCACGCGAGAGATCGTTGAGGCCTTTTTCATACGTGTGTCTGGTGACGTATGTGTGGCGAGGCCATCGTTGAACTTATACAAACTCCAGATAGATATCGAACCGCCGACCTGTAATTTAAACTACGTGTCTCTGCCTTTTCTTTATATGTGTGTTTTTCTGAAAATAAACTTCAGTTGTAAGGCTGCACCTGTCTGTGCTCTCTTTCTTCTTCTACATTTTTTTTGCGAAAGCGTGCTCCTAAAAACTAGCGCTCTTTGGCTAAAATGCCTTTGTGTTTGCCACTACGGCACATAGTAACGACTTTGAGCTAAAAGTTTTGTGTTCCCCCATTCATGGGAAAACTAGCAGTCACGGGCTAAAATAAGCTCTTGTGTTCTATCTATCTAAAAGACAAACTAGCGCCCTTGGGCTAAAGTGTTCTTGTGTTCTTGTGTTCTCCAATTGCGGCACAAAGCAGTGACCTTGGGATTACAAATTATCGTCCATATCTGTCTTTTTAACGTTATGTCGAAGTGAAAACGAGCAGATAGCTTCGTATAGTTAGACCAAAGGACAAGGGTATTATGCATCATCTTGCGATACCACCATCAGATTAACTACTCTAATTCATTATATTGCGAAATATTCACTCTGTGTTCGTGTGTTGTTCATCGTCTGGCGATCGATGCAGATAAAAATCGCTCAGAAAACGTCAGTAGATGTAGCAATTCGCTTACAGAGACTACCACGTTGGCAAGCGTCCGAGTTGACTGGAAAATACGCCACACTTCTTATTAACGTTTTGTGCTTCCTTCGGCTCATTTCTGATTCTCTTATTTTGGTATACTTTCCGCAAAGAAACGATGTCGAATAACGTATTGATTCGCCAAAGCATTTTTTACGTTCTTTTATGTGTTTCTTTGTTTTCTCTTCGTTCTGACGGCTCCCGTTCTATTCATTGCCATGGGCACCTTCAACAGGTTGCCGGTGACGCTTCCCTTTCCCCTAATGTTTAGGTACGCGCCGGCGTACTTTCCTTCCCTTTCCCAGTCATGTTTATTTTCAGCAAATGGAGTTGCACAACAAGCTCGCGCGTTTGTCCAGCGATTCGCGTCACTCGCCTGGCCAAGCCACCGGGGCAGCCGGGTGACGCTCGCTCTGAGCGACTCTCATTCTATGAGTTGCTCAGCATACCTAAAGCGGAGAGACGGCGTAGACGATCCCCGACTCTACGCAGGCCAGATAGGGTGAGGGTGAAGCCGTAGAGTCGCTTCTCGTGGTCAGGCGAGGAACACATCTCGGCCAGAGCAACTCAACAATGAACAACGGCTGCGCACCTGCGCTGTCTTAACTCGCGAGGAGGTATTAATTTTGAAAGTCCATTCGCTTTTACTTTGTAACAAAATTTTGATATCTGTGAACAGGCTGCAAGCGCTGCCTTTAAGAATTACCCAATCTTGGGTACCCGAAATGTTCACCCCAAAGGCTCTAGCATCGCTATCGCTCCTTTTGCTAGTGTGCATACCACTGGTTTTGTGCTACGATGAAGGCAACATCACCACGACTACGACACCAAAACCAGATGAAGGCGTCGTAGGAAAGTTGCAGGCGCTCATTGCCAGCATGATGGACAAGATATCCCCCGACTTAACGCGAAAGTTGCTAACGGCGGAAGTCTCATCTACGTGCAGCATTGGACTCCTCAAACTCGTCGGTGCAATTCGAAGGACCGAACCATGGGCTCTAAGACGTGAGTTACTTTTTGTGTCCTGAGATGGTGCTGGTGGAAACACAATTGTTTTTTTGGTGTGTTAAACAATTTCAGAAGCTAATACTATCTCTTAAAGACTATATACTCCAGGGATATTACAGCCTTTCTTAAACGCTGTAATATCCCACTCTTCTTGACGCTCTAAGTAGAATACTTACTGTTGTAGAATATTTACTGCTGACGCAATTTTATTAGGTCACCGAGTAGGATGCAATTTGTCGTTTAATGAAATTGGAATCAATGACTGTTCACAGTCGTGTCTATTCTCTTAACATGCTGTGATTTTAAAATTTCGGGTATTCAGCCAGTAACTTTTGTATTTTCACTTTCTTGTGATATTTTTTGTTTACTTCTCAAAGAGTACTACAAACTTTCATTGCGTACATCGTGACAAATTTTCTGCTTCTATTCGAAAGATAATAAATTGGACGTCGAATTCCACGAGTTATCTTACTTATAAACTAGACTTATAAACTTTACTTGTAAACTTTATTTATAAACTTTGCCTACTCGCTCGAGCTTCAATTCTTATAAAAATGGCTTGATGAATCGTCCAGCCCGGCAAGAGCAGGTTTTCTTTGAGACCGCAAGGATCTTGTTCAAATTTTGCGTTTGCGAACAAACAATGTAAAAGGCTAACTGCGCCGCTTATATTGTGGTACCATCCGCGTATGGAGTACAAAGGAGCCTAATAGAGAGAAACTATTTGGTGTTGACTGCATATGTGCCTCTTTTGAAGAATTAAGCTCTTGTTATGGTGAAACAAGTTGCTCAAAGCGTGTTTTTGTTTATATTGCCAGTAGAATATGGTCACCTATAGTAAAAGTCAGTATGTTTGACCGGCTTCCTAAAGCCGTAGCGTAAGCTTTAATACAAGGCTGACGTTGCGTTCTTCTCATACGACCCCATCAGACCCACATCTGCATGGGTCAAGATGAACACATGAGTTCAGCAAGCATAAGCAGTTAGGAAGTAGAGGTAAAATTAGATAGGTTCCAAAGTTGTTGATGCAGACATGGTGGCGCATCGATGTGCACAAAACCTTGTGTGAAGTAAAACCAAGCATACAGTACAGTGCTCAGTGACGTATTGAGAGGAATAGGTGGGTAAGTCATCTACGCCTCTTCCCTGTGAAGACACAGATTCAGAAACTAATTGTATGCAATACATGTGGGAGATTCGAAATGCTTTCACTGAGAAGCTACTAGTGACAAAATAAAGCAGCGTATTTCTACGAGAGAAAAATTTGAGAATTCATTCGCAGGAGTGTATTCTGATAGTTTTTACTTCATCGTGGTTTGATAAGGCCTCTCATTCATGACCGGTTCAATAAACGACAATAAATGTTCAAAAAGTTGCGCGGCGTTCCTGCCCCAATTGCCTAAAACGACTTCAAATCCAAAGCCATGTGATTGGACT
Organism: Rhipicephalus annulatus; assembly: GCA_013436015.1. Classification (NCBI taxonomy): domain Eukaryota; kingdom Metazoa; phylum Arthropoda; class Arachnida; order Ixodida; family Ixodidae; genus Rhipicephalus; species Rhipicephalus annulatus. Next base: position 636,768 of record WOVY01010334.1, read on the forward strand.
GTACTATCGCGCACTTTTAGTTGGCTTACGAAGTTCACCAATATACCTTTATTTATTTGTCATAGTACCAACAGCGCCAAGGGCACTACAGTGGGGGGGGGGGAGAATACAAAATTTCAACACTGAATACAGATACTCACACTTCTACATCACAAAATGATCCAATTCATTGTCGACTATATGTAGCAGCACCTGGGACTAGACAATACAAAGAACCTTCGTTAATTTCAATGTCTAACTTTCACAAATTAGCTAAGTACTCACTTGTTCTCGTTGATTATCATTTTATAATGAATATTCACTGGTTAACGTTTCATAACTACCGCTAAATTATCATCAGTAAATAATGAACTACTAACTTCATTGATTTGATTATTATTACACTTACACACATTCAACTTTCGCTCACTTTTGCACGACTTTCGCTCCACTAGACGTAAGTCACTCGAGTCATGTAAACGCCGTGTTTCTTGTTCATTTAAAAAAAAAATAACTTTTGCAATCGAGCCAGTGCCGCATCGCGGAAGCTTTGAAAGACGTCTGTTGCTGCGCCAGGAGATTATTATCTTTAGTTTCTCTTTTATCGCTTCTATATATTCGCAACTTTTACGACCAGGTGGCGCGACTGTACATCCAACATGGCGGTCTTTGAGATTGCCGCCCCGAAAGTGATGGTACCGGAAAGTACACTTTCGGCGAAGAGTGCTATTCTTCGCGCTTCAGTATATTACTTCGATTTATGTTTTTGGGAAAGTAGGGTAACGCCAACATACTAAAATCCCGGGTAGCCCATTGGGTTGTTAAATAAGCGCAAAATTGTAAATAAGGCACACACGTACGCTCTTCCCATTGCTGGTTGTGTGTAATTGCGCGCAACGCCTGGTGTCATGTTGAACGAGTAATATAATGGAAGTCTCAGTACAAATTTCACAGTAATGTCAGAAACATTTTCGGAGATGCACTTTATATTAGAGCTTTTCTAGCATTGCATTCTGCGCGAAGCTTGTTCAGCTCACCTAAGAGCACGAAGTACAATTAGCAGACGAAAATAAAAATTCTTGCTTTTTCAATGCCGAAGCACAAGCCCAACTGAGGCATGCAATATTACCGGTAATGTGATTTTAGGGTGCTTTCTTCACTGAAAGAACAACAAAATATCAAGAAAATAAATTCGGCAAGCAGCGAATGAAACCAGTGGTAATATGTAATTCTCACGTTTAAGAGGCGACATTCGATGCGTTACTATTCCATGTTTCTGTGTTTGAGAAGTACAAAAAGATAGCATGGTGCGGGGCAGAAACGACAAAAAATCGTCATCGGCAAGCAAGACCGGACACAAATAAGCTGCAGATGTGAAGGTAATCGAGGCACTTCGCAAAAGTTTCTGATGTGTAATGATGCGTCGAACGTTTTGACATCAGTCATTACATTTTATCCTTGAGGTGGCATGCATTCCTAATACAGTTCTGGTACTGTTTGCCTAGTGACCGTGTCGAGCAGACGAACTAAGCGCGAAAACTGCAAACCTGGAAGTTGCTGTACTCTTACACAAAATGGGTGCTCCATGCAATCACGGGCCTTGGTTATTTGCCTGCCAAATTTAATCCTCTTAACCACACATGACTTTTTGGGGCGCTAATGTGAACGGTAGGCTTCCTTTCCCTTACGATGTATAAGGCTGTGAGCATCGAGGCTCGCTGCGATATCACTTAGCTTTTAGAGGCGAAGCTTGTCTTAGTCTAGCCTTGTCACGCGTCACGCGTAACCGGCAGTGTCTCCCGAACAGTCTCATTTCTCTTCTTCTATCATTTCCTAGATGGCGTTACTCTGTTGCTACTCTCCGATTGACTGCCACGCGATTTTCATGAGTGCGCGAGGACCCAGTGCCTCACTCAGTCTCTGGATAGTCACCGTATGTGGCGGATCGTTGGTGGGGCATGGGCGAAGCAGAGCAGCGGGCGCGTTGAAGACGCTAGCGTTTGGCTTCCTTGGCTCGTGTCTCGTCGGTGTTATGCGCACCACGTGCATTCTCGAATGTGATCGGACGCATGGACGCATGCATAGACGCACGGACACACGGACGGATGGCCAGACAGACGCACGCACAGACGGACAGACACACAGTCAGATACATATACTAAGACGGATGGACGGACGACACACAGACAGACAGGTATATGGACGGGTGGATGCACAGACAGACAGACTGACAGACAGACAGACAGGCAGGCAGGCAGACGGACGGACGGATGGACGGACGGACAAACGGACGCATTGACGGTACAACACAAAGGCGGACGCATGGATGAGCGCATGGATGCTTTGGCCCGCTCATTATCAGCCACTCCATGGATATGTTGCGATTTTTTTTTACTTTTTCTTTCTACTTTATATTTAACTTGAGAATGTCAAATGGTTACGGTAATATCGAGGACGTTTACAGCGTTGCAAAACGACCGCAAACGCAGGAAAGCAAGCAGCAACATATGCGGCTTGCAGCAGGTCCAAAACTTCAATCATCTCAACAGATCTTCTGGCTGCCACCGCTCAGCGACGTCACGGTACCTGGAAGTTGCAAATAGCCTTCGAAAAGACGAAGGGAGCGTCACGCGAATTGCGTTTTTTTATTCACGTGAACGCTATCAACTTGAACGCGTGCCTCGTGGGTGGTTAAGTGTATTTATAGGCTAATCTCCTCAAAGCCACTTGCTTCACTCTAACACCACAATGACGAAGTGATGGCACAGCCCACGCAGGAGGAGCCACGAGGTGCGTGGTTGGATTTTTCTACCCATGTGCTTTCTTCTGCCACACCTAAACACTCTTGACGACGAAATTTGGTAGAAACACATCATCCAGGGTGGTTTATAACACGGGAATAACTCAATAAAGCAAGCATCAATAGACAACGCGGGATCATGAGGAAGAGCACTCAGTCTTGGCATAGAGGTACTGTATAGAGTTGCGCCAAGGTGCAATTTTGGCGTATGGAGCTATTTTATCTGAGACCACTGTTTCGCTAAAACACTTCGGACTATTTCAGCCCTTCAACAACTTAGAAAGGTTACAGTGAACACAGACGTGCATAAAGTGAACGAGAAACAAGACATCACCGATGTGTCCAGTTCTTTCTTTATTTTCTCCCCGTCTGGGGGTGCTTTACGATATCGACTAGCCCACCAAGTCATCCTCTCAATCAAGCGACATGTCCTTTCACCGACACGTCCTTTCAAGCGTACGTGCAAATGAAGCACCCTGACAGACAGTGAATGAAAAATATATTTCACACAAGTAACTTTGTTGAAGGCAGTTGTGGAGAACGATTAGGTAAAATAAATAGATTCAGAGGCTACCTAGATAATCTCTGAATCTTTTTCTAAAACTTAGATTATAATATTTCCGAATAATAAAAATAAAAAGTTTCACTATAAAAACGAAATCACTAAATAAAATAAATACTAACCTTTTACTAGTTTCAAAAAAGCACTAACATCTTAATGAGTAAAGAAAGTAAAGTGAACGTTAGTGAAATTCACTGTCTCCGGATCTAGTAAATATACTAGCTACGACTGCCGGTTTATTCCTAAGCTGTTAGTAACCGTTACTAGCTATTTAGTAACCAAACTAATGACTGCAATTAGCTAACATGTGATTTCTGTCTATTTTGTTTATAGGTCGTGCTTCTGTTGCCATATGAAGTTGATTCTGTTACAATAGTATATATCAGATAAAAAAAATGGCAGCATATTCACGGAGTGAATGATGGAGAGTGGGGCGAAGAATTCGTCCGTCCATTCGTTCTTGCTTCCGTCCGTCCATGCGTCCGTCTGTGTGACCGTCCATGCGTGTATCAGCCCGTCCGTGTGTGCGTCTGTTCCTGCGTCCGTCCCTGCGTTCGTCCATGCAGCCGCCCCTGCGTCTGTTCATGCGTCCATCCATGCATCTGTCTATGTGTCCGTTCGTCCATCTATTAAACACTCCAAGTACCACCATGTCGCATCTTTTTATTATATATTCCTCATATAGAAGCACCGTCATCCAGCGGACATTCGAAGGACTAAACGAGAGGTGGCACACGCACACTTTCTTACGGCTTGCGCTTTGGGTCCACTTCCCACCTTTAACCACCTCGAGTTCATGGTATATACTAGTTCACTGTATTCATGGCACTGCGGCCGAACGCTCGCTAAACCTTTCGAAAACCAAGGAGGTTACGCCCAGCGAGTATGATGTAGCAAAATTTTTCAGTCAGATAGTGCTTAATGTACATGCCAATGACTGCTAATGGGAAATGAGAGGCGGAGAATTCGGCTTTTACTTTCTTATGGCTTGCGCTTCGTATCTACTTCCCATTTTTAACCACCTCGAGTTCATTCATGGTATGTACAAGTTCATTGTATTCATGGCCCTGCGGCTCAACGCTCGCTAAATCTTTCTAAAGCTAAGGAGGTTACACCCAGCGAGTATAACGTAGCAACCCTTTCTTGTCAGATAGTGCTCAATGTACATGCCAATGGCTGCTAATGATGATCGCAGCCTGCGTGTTAACTAAAAGCCGAATGCTCCTGTCTCTCATTCACCATTAGCAGCCATTGACATGTACATTGAGCACTATTTTTTATTGTACAACAACGCACAGAAGAAGTCTCTCACCGGCACCACCTTGGAGGTCAAAATGTAATACTTGTTACATACTACGAGGGACGAACTGGTGCCGCTATAAGAAGTTTCGCCCCTAAAACGAAAAGGACCTTCTCTGTCACACCAAATAATAAAGGCTCATTACCTCAGCCAATTTACATTGCAAGTACACAACTCATCGACGTCCATAGAGACGTGAACGGACCACAAGCGAGAACACACAACGCACACATGGAATATAAGGGTTACTACAAACGTGCCGCCTAATTCAAGAGTGACTTGACGGTTATATATGCCCCCAATCAGGATAGCACAATTTGTAATGGTTGGTCGCCATATACATTATAAGCATAATCAATGCTTTATACCCCTATATTGTTGTCTACCGTATGCATATATGTTTCCAATCACGCAGCACATGGCTGTAGTTCCAACATAATCAAGAAAATTAAGGGTATCCCAAGTTTCGCCGAATATTTTAATACATTCGGCATAATATAAAATATATACATCTGCACAGCTTATGAAAACAGCTGGTTTTGTAGTTATCTACTTGAAATTTTTGAGAAAGCTCCTCCAGTTGATAGCGGCATAATTTACTAGTTTTTCTAGCTGCTGGCTTGTAAAGGGATGGTGGTAAAACACACTGGAAACTAATAGATAAGTACCGTTACTAAATGTTTACTAACATTTTATGTGTAGCACCTATAATCGAAAATTGTCTATAGAGAACAACAATTATTGAATGAGTTGTACAGTGATACAGATTTGATGCAGGTACAAAGTGAAATTCAGAGCCGTATCGAAATATGTTGTAGTTATCTTCATTTTCCTTGCTAACCTGCTTTCATTATGATTTTTAACGGTTACGGTAAAAAAAAACACGAACTGCATACCTTAAATATCTGTATCTGCATGCGGTCTTCTTGAGTTTAAGGAATAAGGGCTGTGCTCAGCTGTGGCTGCTGTTTTGTTATTATTTTTTTAAATTTTTTCTTTATTTTTTACTCTTTGCCTAAATATAAATGAGTGGATCACCAAAGCTGCGACAAACTTATCTGTGTAAACTAGAAAAGTCGAGAATTGTCTTAGCTTGCTTTCACGTGTTGTGGGAGGCCTCTTAAAAGCAGGAGTGCGTTTTTTATTAGCGTCGAGAGTTCTGAGGACCGGGTACCATTTGCTATGCTTCCGGCGTCTACATTAGCTCACCTGTCAAAGTTATTCAATCACACCATTTGCAAAACGACGTTCCAAGATCCGGACACGCAATTGGCCGAGCCTGTGAAAACTAGCAGACTGTCGCGCCATCTGGGAACGGTAACTCAAAGCACAAAATAGTGTTTTGAAAAGTTGCCTTGCTGATCAACAACTGGGGCGTCACTCTGCACACTCCCGCCATCTGTGCCAATGACGTGTCCTGATTATGATGCATAAAGCCTATGGGGAGTTTCGCAACTTGCATGATTAAAAAACTCTGCTCATCGCCTACGGGCAGGTTTTTTGTTGTTTTGGCAGGAAATTGAGACTTCTGAAAGATAAGTGCCCACAAAAATATTCAGGTGTTTTAATCGTTTGCACCGGTATTTTGAAATAAACAGTGTCAATTTTCATGAAAGAGAACACAGGAGCGCATGGCCTTTGCGCTCTGGCGGCTGCTGGCAGCTCTTTCATGCGGGAGCGACCGCAATCACAGTCTCTTGTCGCTTCATCTCGCGGCAAGAAAAACAACCATTCGTTTCTGATATGAAATCAGCGGCAATATTGCTACCCTCTTCCTCTTCAAGGCGATCACGGAAGAGCCGGTAATCACACTAAAGAGAGATGTACGTTCACCTGAATAAATGTGCATGGGTATTTTGAAACTTTTCGGCACCATAAATACACGTATACAACGCAATCGGGAGTCAAACCCGAATCCTGGAGCTTTGAAGCGCGACAGATTGGCCAGTGAGCTACCACGATGAGACAAAACTATTGTAGATACATTAAGCTAGTAGTTGCCTCCTAAAAGAGTAAAAGTGGACTTTTCTGCACCTGTATCTCTAACTTGAGCTTCATTTGCCTATTTTTTTTCAGCGATGGATTAATTTAACTGATCCTCGTATATTTCGAAGTAGAAAGTGAACGCAGGCTCCTACTTTATTGTCGATGCCTGTTTCATAGTAAACCTTTAGATGACTCATATCGCTTGTTTATTTCAGTCATTGATGCGATGGGCAAGTACCCCACCGGACTACTACAAGCTACTAAAACTGACCTTGGAGCATTCGACGAGTGTCTGGAAACTGTCGTACATGACAGTTTTGGCCATGAGGTCACGCGAGCGCAGTATTGCAATCTGGATATGCGCATAAACAAAGGTAGCAGCTTTGTTGAAACAACTTTTGCTGCGATGGAAGTTGCCTACCCAAACGTAAGTTGATCTATCCTTGCTCCATAGACCTTTTGCATCTTTAACTAAAAGTGCTTGTTGCTATATGCAGATTGATCTGCAGTATTTAATGTGCGTTTTTTTCTACGTCGTCACTGCATTTGTAATTCAACACAATAAGTGCACTTTCCTCGTTATACCAAGCCTTATACGCAATAATGCTCACGTACATTGGCTGCTATTTCAATCAATCAACCAATCAATCAACTTTATTTTTTATCCATGTCAAAAACAGACAGAGGAGTGACAAATAAAAGCTGTCTTCCGGGCTTTACGAGCCCGCCGCCCCTATTTACAAGGGTTCACGGCAGCACAGCGACAGTTTGGTTTACATATAATTGATAAATCAGAAATAAAAGTTACATCAATGAAAAAAACTTTACTTCGTTTGTTAACAAAGGCTTCAACAAGAGAAAGCAACAAGCGCAAAAACATAGTAATAAATTAATCAAAATACGGGAAAAGAAAATATACATACTAATAATGAATGGCGTTTACAAACTTAAAGCGTAACTTGCCTGGTGGACAGCAAAACAGATCGAAATTCGTTAATGTGTAATAATCTGCCTTCCACCTTTCTCTCATTTTTTTTCTCTCGCTTTCTTTCCATCTCAGTGCAATGACTAGAACTTGGCGTTCACAAGATGACTTGAACAAACAGCAGCTGAAAAACATGCTTCTTCTTCTGGACGTCATTAAGTGTTCTAATGTCTGATTAGGGAGGCTGCTCCGTCGCGGTGGTCTAGTGACTAAGGTACTCGGCTGTTAACCCGCAGGTCACGCGTGATCAAATCACGGCTGTGGCAGTTGCATTTCTGATGGGGGTGAAAATGCTGTAGCCCGTGTGCTCTGATTTAGGTGCACGATAAAAAAACCCTAGGAAGTTGAAATTTCCGGAGCTCTCCACTACGGCGTCTCTCATAATCATATGGTGGCTTTGGGGCTTCAAATTCCACATAATAATCATTAATTAGAAGGGCGGTGCTTCCAGCTCATATTCCGGAAATCTAGGGCTGTTAAATGAAGGTAATCAAACCGGTCATAATAATTATGAAAAAAAAGATACTGCATTGGCGGCTTTAAGTTGATGTTCTGGTATAATATTTCCAATGGTATGTACTTTCTAGCGCAAAAGTCACCAACATTCTTTTACAGTCTTATTTTAGCAGGCTTGTGATGATTTTGGATGAGTCCACTTGCATGGTGTTACAGAGGTGCATACGAGAGAGACATTTTTGCTTCACAACGGAAAATGTCCGTTCTAATGATCTCCTTTCCTTGGGCCCGGAAGCCACTATGCTGAAACAAACGTTTTGTATCATATGAACGCTATTTCGTTAGATTATCCGACAAATGAAATTCTGCATTCTGTCACATTTAAAACCAACTACCGCGTTTTTTCCATCTTTGGTTATTTTTTCTTTTATGCCTGACAATTAACAGTTATATGTTGTTTCAACAAACACGCCATCTGTTACTTTGCAGCTATACAGATATAAGGAACATATAACAGACTTGCGTCTGCCACCCATTCGCATTGGAATCTGTGTCACAAATGACTGCAATGAGGAGGAACTGCAAGAACTCATCAACAAAAGTGAGTACGGCAACGGCTACTACGCACATCAGGCGGGCGCGTAGCTTTCTTATAAGAAATACGGTGACCTAAAATAAGTCACCTCAAAACGCAACCAGTTTGGTCACCTGTGGATCAGGTTGTTGCTAATCCTCTATGCGTCAGTTGCCTATACAGTGCGTTATAATGCACCTTGCGTCGTAGCCTCAAATGAAACAAGACCTCAAGACAAGCGCCAAGAGCTTCTCTTGTTGTCTGCTTTTTTGTCTGTAGTCTGTTGCTCAACTTTTTTGTCCTTTTTTAAAGAAGTGGATAACGAACTAGTCTAGTCCCTCGCATTTTTTTTCGTGTTCCATTCAATACCATACTTGTGTCAATGCTTCTAATAGCACCAGTGAATATGCATTCCAGTAAGGCTCGGCATCAACTGTATACGCAGCTGTGTGATTTTGCAGAGTGTTTACAGCGTCGATCCATGCTGTTGTACGAAAGATTCTCAGACTAAGACTGCTAGAATACACAATTCGTTCTCTACTAAAGTCAGCAAGTAAATCGATGAGGCGTCTTCTGGCGCCAGCACGTTTTATTCGTTGCAACAATGACGTGAAAAGTGCAATTTGAGTGACGAATTGTACGTGGCGCTTCGCGGTATTCAAGTGTTGTAAAACTGAGAAACGTTTACCGAATGACCCTCAGACAGGTAATTTTAAGAACACGTTGTTATGTCATGGCCCTGACCGTTATGAAATGAATTTTTCAGCGTAAAATTTTCTCATCGACGTTTTGCTTTTTCCGGTGTCAGTTTGCTGCTCTTTATTCAGCTAGAGGTGTCGTGAATTTTCCCTTGTTACGGACCAGTGTCACTGAGAAGGAAAAAAGTTAGTCGTATCAGAGAAAGGCTATCTTTGAACTAGCGTTAGCTAGCACCTCCAACCAGGGCGGGAAAATCTGCTTGTAAATAAATATATGCCATCCATGTGTGTGCCTTGCATAACAACCTATCCACCACTGTGAACAACCTATCCACCACTGTGAATGCGATGAATGCCTCGAAGCTGTGGCACTAAAGATGAATTGAAGTAAAGTTATCCACAAATGCTATTAGAGTGGCAGAATGAAAGAAAACAGGAGAAAGAAGGCAGGAATGTTAACTACGTTGGCGTGACTGACTTTTTGCCTCTCTGCGCAGGAGGAGGTTTGGGGGAATTAAAAGAGTAACGAAAGAGAAAAGAAGAGTGGGAGCACACACACAACACTCAAAATCTACGCATCTAACACAAGCGTAAGATCAACAAGTTAAGAAGAGTTCGTTAACTATGCGTACATTTATTCTGACTGTTCGATATACGACAAAGCAATAGCTCGAATTTTAGGACAAATACAGAGACGACACTCTGAGGTAAAACAACCAAGTTTCCGCCTCTATATACTTTGCTCTCTTGACTGGGACCATTTTCATTAGGTTGCTGTTTTCTTGTTGCAGTGGTACCACCTGGGCTAAATCTGAAAGTAAGCAACTGCGTGACAAATGTTCCAGCGCCGTTGACCAATGGACAGACGGCAATCATGTGAGTATGCTACACTGGGAATCATTAAGCTTCCTTTATAGTTGGTTAGCACTCTAGTTTTGTATATTAGAAAAATTTATGAAGAAAAAACATGCTATAATGAGATTATTCATGTCTTCAGCTCATTTTCACAACGGAGGCTTCTCATCTGCGTCTTTTTCAGATATGAAGGACGCAAACAGCTTGTTTTCAGCATGTCACGTCATCGTCAGTTGCGATAACGAATATTTGCGTCTTTGGAAGGGGTCACCCCGAGCAACAGTCAGCCGAGTTTCCGCCTTGCGAAATACTTCGATGCGTTCTTTGTGATGTGGTCATCACTACAGACAACAAAACAGACCTCTATGTCATCTTTTGCAACATTATCAACTGGCCTGGCGAAAACTTTCAAAGACGCTGAACAAAGTGAAAATACATTTTTATGACGTTTCGACTCTCCCATTGGAGTCTTGTTCACAATACAAGGCTCCCATGTTTTTGGCCAAAACGACATAGCAAGTATATTTTCACCTTGGTGGGCGTCTTTCAACGTTTCAACCAACTTTTCATTCAGAACAGACGTGATTACATCAGACTCTAGACTTCACAATTATTGAGGTAAATGAAACCAACAAAAAACCCTAATTGAGTTGCGGAAACAAAGAAAATATCGCACACCACTTACCATAATGTCCAAGGATTTACGTCACAAAACCATGACATGATCATGAGAGACGCCGTAGGGAGTGTTTCGAGAATTTCGACCACCCCGTACTCTTATGACCACCCGGGGTTTGTACGTTTCCACGGAGCTTCACTTTCCTCTTGTTTCTTTTCAACTTCAGAATAACCCTCGGTGTTCTCGCCGCACTCCTAGTGATTGGTACTGCCATTGATGTCTACATGCGTCCAAAACCCGAGTACAAAGCAACATTCGGTAAGAGAAGAGTACTTTGATATGCAGAGCTGGTGACGTAATGTTACGTTCTCGCTATTTGTTTGCAGGCATTCTGCTGCGCTGCCTCACCGCATTCTCCCTAATCTCGAATACGAAGGTGCTGCTGCAAGTGGTCAAAGATAAAAGTTCCGACGCCTATACTCTCCGTTTCTTCCACGGACTGCGCTTCTTCAGTTTGACGTGGATTGTACTGGGCCACTGCTATGGAACAGTGTCGCCAACTTGGTGTAAGTGGATCTGCTACAAAGTAAGAGTCGCGGCTTTCAAGTGTCGAAACAACTCCAGTGAAACGCTAGCGTTATTTTGCGATTCGCAGGTTCGCTTCCTGGGGACTACGACAACTGTCGAAATAAACGGCCAATGACTGGCATGCACGCATGGTGTAGCACCACATGCGCATAATAAATGTGCATATAATTAGGCAACCCTAGGCGACAGTCAACATGTAGGACATATGTAGATTGCAACACAGCCTATACCAGGCAGTGAGATTCAGTGAGTGCGATAAATGCATTCCTTGAACTGTGCAGAACCTGTACTGTGCTTTTACTTAGACTAGAATTTAAAATGCACATTACAGAACCCCTTCTCTACATGCTCAACAACGGAAAAAAGAAAGCAATCAATTTTTCTTTTTCTATTCAAGATGGGGGGAAAAAGCTTTTGCTTTGCACTTATTACGATGCAGCAAACGTGGTTTGCTTTACTTTTTATTTTATTAAGAGTTCACTGTACGGCAAACGTGGTTACATGCGTTCTCTGGGTGCATTGAAGATGCTATATAAAAGTGTCTGTCTTTGACCTGACGCACGTTGTGCTAGAGGCTCACGTATGTACAATAAAACCACAAATATGCACATTTAAATACCCGATTCGTTTTTCCATCTGTTCGAATGCCGGTTTGCAGCGGACGTTCATGAACGCTTTCCCTGCACCCCACGTGACGCGTGAACCACCACTGGATAAAGTGGAATCCAATGCAGTACTGGGAGTAGGTGACGCATGTACGCATGGACGAGATCCTTAAAATTATTTTTATCGTAGTTTTGCCATCTCGCTTCCTCCCTCAACTTTGTTTCCTTGGGGCCATTCATTTGTTCTCGAGATTGTCTTAAAAGTGCTCGTGTGTATTAGGGCGTATGCCAGTTCATGGCTGTGCGCTGGGACGAATGTTTATGCAGATTGACTTTTTTCGCTAAAGCGGCCTTAGGACGCACTGAGGCCTCAACGAAAGCTATAATTGCTGTGACGTGGAAATCAGTTTTATGAACTGGTTTTCGAAAGGCAGGCATCTTTTAAGGAAGTAGAAAAAGAAACAGTGGCGTAGAGCGCATACCAGATTTTTTGTCATATTTATTTGCCTGAAAGCAGCGCTTAAAACTGGCTTCAATTTTTTCAGTCATTCCATATAAAACCAGTGCAGTGAAGTGCAACCACTTTTAAATGTTCACTTTAAGTCTACTGCTCCTACACGGTAGTTGCGTGCGAAGAACCGACCTTCTCCATATACTACTTAATTCATCATTAAGGACATCGTGTCAACAGGGTGCTTCATGCCTGCGCGCAATTATAGTAGTTAGTGGACAACAGATTTGACAATGCGCCTATGAAACATCTTTTGTCACTCGAACCTCTATATGTACTGTTCGCTTTGATTCGGGGCTAACGAGCAATCATTAAAGCTGTGCGCCCACATGCCTACTGACAACGTAAGTGCACACCAAAACATGGCGCACGTAAGAGATCAAACTGTAGCAATGCGTGCTCACTGAATAAACAACGTATATCGCGTCAAAAGCATGTGCGTCGCAAGTATTGTGGAGTAGCCCCGCGGCTACGGCCAACGCGAAAACGTCGATTCAAAGTCTCTTCCTTGTTTTTGGACAAGTGTCAAGAAGACGAAGCGAGTGGCGAACGGTAGAATTTGTGGCCCCATTCAGAGTTGCACAATATATATAAAACGAATAAAGAACAAACAAGTATTTGGAATTGGCTACCTTCCCAAACTGGAGGCTATATTTGTTATGCTTGGCTGTCCATATACAGACATTCCCTAACGCCAACACCCACACGTTGCACATTGTCCCAAAGATACAGAGTTTTCAGTGTCTATTCACCCGTTGAGTTTGCGACACTTGCCCGTCATTATGGGTTCCACCACGTGGCAAGAACCAGGCAAACAAACTAACTAGATCACGCTGGCGACGTTGAGTCTGCTCATGTGTTTTAACTAGCCTCTTCTGCTCTTTCTCTTGCAGCCCGGTTGCTGAACAACTTACTCATGGCTGAACGCATATCAAGCATAATGGTCCCGGCGGCATATATAGCAGTGGACACATTCTTCTTCCTCAGGCATGTTACCACCTTTACAAAGTCATTGTGCTCCTAAGACTACATACATTTTAAAAAAGAGAGGGAGATTAAATTCAGGAAAAGCAGGGAGGTCAACCAGAATTGTAGCATCCGGTTTGCTACCATGCATTAAGAGGAGGGGGAAATAAAGAAGAGAAAGAAAGCGGAGAAAAAAGTAGTGTACAAAAAATAAACAAAGAAGAGCGGGTGTGCTATAGCCTATTTAATAGGCCACTACCACTCAAAAAGTTCAATAAGGCCTTGACTGGTTTACTGTGCGAAGAAGGATCATGTGGGAATTCGAGCACTGACTGTTCTGATAAGGGTCTGTAATCATGGCAGGCTAACGCAGCAGCTATAGTGGTAGTATAATGCCGCTGTAGCGATGGCAGTGACCCAGAAGGTGCTATATGGTTTCATCACTGCCGCAATAATCACAAGCGGCCCTGTCTGCCATGCTGATTCGGAAGGCAGAAACATTGGTGAAAGTGACACCAAGCCACAGTCGGCAAAGCACAGTTGTCCCAAGTCGAGAGAATCCGGACGGAGGTTGAACTTGACGTGACGGGCCCAGCCTATGCAGTCGCGTGTGCGTAAACTTGCTGTATTCTGCAGAGATTTTACGTATTCATGAGCAATCTGTCTGGATCAGTCCTTGAGAACGGGATAGATTCTTCTACACTATATTCGCGTGACGATCGAGCAGCTGCGTCGACCGCAGTGACTTGGAAGCCGCAGTGACTTGGCAGCCACTGAAACGTGACTTCATATCTTTAGACGAGGAGGTGGTGGAGCAGCTTTCAAATTTATAACACTAGTTCATGAGGTTAATGGCGTAAGGCGAATAGCAAACACGGCAGCGCTGCTTAGAGCCCGTGAACAAGCTTCATTTGCTGGCTTGTTGATGTCAAATTACTTTAAGTGCGCTACCTAGAACAGCAAGTTCCGCAGCTGTCGATGTCGTTTGAAGGGATAGCTGAGTCTTCGTGGTGGCCGCTGTTGCAAGAAAGATCATAGAATTTGCAGACACATTCACTGTAGTTGAAGCATCAGTATATAGACGATTATGCTCACTGTACTTCTCACGCAACAAGAGTAGAGAAAGTTGCTTTAGCGTTCGAGACGAGAGTCGGGCTTCTGAGCATATGCCTGGAACCATGCGTTGAACCTGTTGTGAGTCGTACACCAGGGGGGAGTTGGAATTCCGTCTGGTGCTGTACATGCCGTTGGTATGCGTGTACGATAGGACAAGACTGTCAGACAAAATGAGGCATGAGGTTGGTCTTCGGGATGAGAGTCTAAATGATAGCCAGGGACGCAAGCAAGATGCCTCAAATGTGCTCTGAGTGTTTCTATTAATTTATTTGTCTTGACTGGGTAATGATTTCAAATCGCAATTGTTTCGGCTTTTAACGAAGAATGCAGTAACCCTACACAAACTTGCCGAGCCATAGCCTGGACGCTTTCGAGAGCGCGAATGCTGGTTCGGCAGGTATTGGTCATCACAGGCAATCTATCGAATAGCCAAGTGTGCATGCTTGTGCACGTTGTCTGGCCCATAATCATAGTGCAGAAATCTTTTGCCACATCAATTTCTTGTCGGCGATGAAAGAGTGCGAGGGCTTTGAACGGAAAGCTCTGTTCCGGAACAGAGCGTATACGCCTCGCACAGTTCTCGATATTTGAAATAATACTTTATGAGAATCTAGCGATGCATAAAATTTTATTCATCGTTGGGTCTCTAATTTATTGAAGCGCCATTGTATCTTCTTTTGGATGTGGCGGGGTGTTCGTAGATTGTCGATGAAATTGGTGCGTCGGTATCTTTTTTTGGCACAACGACGAATCACACAAAATCTATTTAACTCGAGGTCAAATTCAGAGTACTTTATGGAACACATAAGTGTGCGCATAGCCGGATGTGCAGTTTCATTGATAGTTTGCTGAGGACTACGGGAGTGCAAAAGTGACCTTTCCATTTTTAACGATCAAGCGCACATAATGATTTCCCTCGTGAAGTTACACTGGCTTGACAATGTGAGTTAGCTCCAGGTGAATAAACACGACATTCTTACTACTGTCGATATCACTTGATGAGAAAAATTACTCGCAGCCGTTTACAATCAGATTGAGTTTGATACTTTTGGCTCACATATGACTACAATAAGAAATCGATAAAGATGAACAAATTGACGGAAATCAGAGAGGTGGGATCAAAGACCTTTTGCGTTCCACAGAATAATCGATGATTCTAGTCAAGCCGCCTGTCGGCAGCTTTTTTCCGTTGTCCTCCGTCTGTGAGATTGTACAAGGTGGAAATTAATTTGAATTTGAATTTGAATTCTCTGACCTCTTGGTGAAAGGGCCTGTGATTGTCGGTCATGGCTTTACTGGAGACTTGCAAGGACTGGGGTCATCGCGTCCACCACTTGTATCCCGCTTCTAGCAGCTGGCATAGGAATGCTTTTCAGAAGATCTCTGATGACACTCACAATTTATCGCAGCATAGAAGTGATCTGACGATCTGCAGTCGAAGCTTCGTCAACGGGACAAATGACTTTCGCTGGAAGCAGAGACCGGGGAGGCTGCTGAGAAGGCCATGCGATCGTAAGCGCCGGCCAGTCTTCAGTGGGGAGAGGTCTCGACGATGGAGGCAGTTTTCTGCTTTCCAGCTCTCTTCTAAAAGTATGGTGGTGTATACTCAAGCGGTGCATGACCACCTCTGTGGATTAGGGCTTCTGTCGATGGCGACGCCGACGCCAGATTTTCTCTGATTCTTCTATATGGGCGGAGTTATTTCTGACCATTTGATTTAGCATGTCAACCTTTTAAGTCTTGGGCATTCCTTGACGTGGCTTTTGTGGTACAGCGACAGTTGGCTCGTAAAAGATTTTGCACAGCAGATTTCTACAGTGTGCGACTCCACCCACTAGGGGCATACGGTTGAGTTCGCACAGACGTGCTGAACATGCGCATCTTGAAACACTCATGGTACTGAAACGGATTTGGGACGAACTTCTATACCACATGCCGGAAATGTCCCTCCTTGAGGTGCGCAGGGATCGAGTCCCTCTTGAAGACCATCTTGTCGCAGCGGCTGTTCCCGAGCCGGCATACGTGCGTGGTGACCACTCCACTCACTGGTTTTATCACAATGGGCAGATCCGTATTTGGGATTGCCCCAGTCAACGTCGCAGATGAGGCCTGCAGGGCAGGCCTCGTCATTTGACGGGGTTGATATCTGTGTCTTCACTTCCCTAAATGGAGGACCTTAAGGATTTCTAGATTTTTCATGCAAGGTTTGTGCATAACATTTGCAGCGGTCGAAACGCAAAATCATTTTTTTATTCTCTAAAGGCAGTGCTCTTCTGTCTCAAATTATGCGTATACATTTTAATGACGTTACTAGCCACAAAAATACAAACATATCATATGCAAATAAAGCGCCCACAAGCCTAGTTTTAAAAATAGGCATACATGCTCAATTCACTTGTCTGTATTTTTTTAAAAAAGTGATATCGGTCATCTTTTTTAGGCAAATCAACTTTTTGGAGTCGTCTAATAACAAGCCCCTCTTTCCATATGGGAGTAACGGGTTGGCCATTTCGTTGAAAATACCCGGTCTTCTCTCTCTCTCTTTCTGTCTCTTGCTCTTTTTAACATGTGACAGGTACTACACACTTGTCGTGTCACTAAAATGACCTTTCTTTATTTTACGATGGCAATTTTGTGACCATTTAGAAAACAGCAAGAGCTAGACAAGATGATGCTTATTTTTTTATCCGAACAACGGGAACAAAAAAAATTGAGTCATCAAGATGACTGCTGATCCTATTGTGCAGAGTTATCTCATTAACCTGGCCTTATTACGCGAAATGCATATATATGCACAACATAGTGATGCGGGAGTTCCTGTGAAAGTATAATTTAAAGATATTTGTACGTTCAGAAGAACAACTGTACTTTCTAGAAGCATAAAAGCTTTTTGTTTTTACGCGTTGCCGTTGTATGTGTGTTTATATGTTATAGTTATATATTTTGCCACTATACTATTTGTTTTCTATCCATCGTTTTGAGCTTTTGCATTATTGCATCTATTTCAGTTATAAGAACAGCAGTAGCTGGCATCACCAGACACCCACATGTCTTTTACTTGGAACCAAAGCGTCTAGCGTGGTAGTATTTGCAATATGCGTAATGTTACCCTTCACCATACATTCCAAAAAATTAGGGCACTGTATTGTTATGCGTGACGCAGGAGATGGACCTAAAAACGGGCAAGCACAGGTTATGGCAAATCATTGTTATTTTTAGCTCAGTTTTTTAGGACGCATAATTTTGAATAGTTCATATGCACGTCCATGGAGAAGCTTCATCCTTCAAGTCCGACCAATACGGTCTTGTACGCTTTTAAGACTTATGTGTGTGTCCGCATAATGCGTGAACATCTCTCATCATTTATAATCATCATTAAGTACCTGTTTACTCCATTCCCGGCTTGATATCTGACTAGGCTTAGGCTGATTTACTTACTTGCCTTTTTCTTACTACCTTTCGCAATCTCTCTCTATCCGTATTGTCTGTGTTTGCATATAGACGTGATTCTTCACAAGAGTCATATTTATTAATGAAACAATGATGAAATAAACTAATCATGGTGATCTTGAAGCAAACACAGGGAAGTAGACAATCACTTTGTCATTCTTGGTAAATGAGGGCAAGGCGCAGAGTATTCGTGTTGGCAATAAACATGTCATGGATGTGTAACCATCGAAATAATTTGTTCATTAAAAACGTTTCCACGTT
Source organism: Rhipicephalus annulatus (assembly GCA_013436015.1). Taxonomy (NCBI): domain Eukaryota; kingdom Metazoa; phylum Arthropoda; class Arachnida; order Ixodida; family Ixodidae; genus Rhipicephalus; species Rhipicephalus annulatus. Next base: position 655,079 of record WOVY01010334.1, read on the forward strand.
CCCTTTGTTGCAGTGCGTTCCTAATGTGCTACACAGTATCAAAACAGAAGAAACCTGCCATCGTTGTGTTCATATTTGCGGTGATACGACGGTTTATAAGGTAAGCCCTGCCTTTCTGCTTAGTGTGAGAATTTCGCGAACGGTGATGTGCCATTTCACATTGCGAGATATTCTTACGCCCAGTTTTACGACAACGTATATTTTCGCAGGACTATGGTGCCGGTTTTCTTCGTTCTCATGTGCATGTACTTGCTCCCCGTGCTTACATCGGGGCCTGACGCAAAGACCTATTTTGAGAAGTTCTACGACGAAATGAACCAGCTTTGGCTGGCCATACTACTTCAGATTCAAAACTACAAGATAAAAGCTTTCGTAAGTAGTGAAAACCTTATTGTGCATTCTTAGAATTAACTCAACCTCAATGGATCATAACTTTTCCTAAAGATAACAACAGAATCAAGCTGACATTTGAGCGTAGGTTGATTTTGAATATATGGCTGATATCAGAATTGAATTGGAGGCAAAAAGCCGTACCAGTTATCGTAACATGTAAAGCTTCATTCATACTTGATATATGTAGTAAGCAGATGATTTGCAAGAAACGCGACAAAAAAATGCATACGCCTCTAGAGATAGAATCGCGAAGACTGCTAATGTTGCAACAGAGGTGAGCCCGATTGCTGAAGGGCTCGCTGCTTTGATGTGAAGTGCTTACAAGACAAATACATCCATGGTGGCTGACAATAATTTTCTGTTTTTTTTCTGAATGCGGCACTTAACACATTCTTATAAATTTAACACCTCACAGTCAGATGTGCTGAAGATACCCGCTTGTCAGTCAGCCTGCGTCCCTGGGGCTATTGACAGTATGAGGAATGGCGTTCTGTTTCTCGATTTATCATTCTTTTTTTACCAAATGAACCTACTTATTCAAGAACACCTAATAGAAAAAGAAAGAAGAAGTGCCCAAGAACCGTGCAACATAGTATAGATTTCGCTATGAATTTACTTCTGTGTTGAACAAGGAGGTTTTCTGTAGTAATTGCTTGAGGCACACGTACCTGCTCTTCCCTCGACAGACAATTTTGTTCACGTATACAGCATTGCATTGCCTTAGCAGAGGTATAGCAGTGAACCTATAAATCACAATGACAAGCTTCTGACCCTTTGCCTGCACAAAGTTATTGAAACAGGGCTAATAAAATTTTGCAGTACACCAGCTTTTTGATAGACGCCACCGTCTATTAGAGCTTTATCGGGTTTTAGATTAAACGTTAGAGGAAGCAGAGGAGCTTTCATGAGTAAAAATCATGAAACAGACTAGTAAAAATAACAAAAGTTTGGTAGTCTCTCATACTCTTGGTGCAATGTTGATAAAATGTGGGTCAGTATGATCAATAGCGACAAATGCTTATGCAGTTCATCACCTTCTCAGCGATACTTTTGTCGCAGGTGATCCTAGAAGTCGTCTTGCTCTTCTTGTCGAAGGATTGCATTGGTCGTATTGCGAACTGACCACAACCAGGAACATTTTTCGCACACGCCATAGATCCCGCGAGGGCAATTGTTTGCCTTTTCTATCTTGAAAAAGAATCTTTAGCCATGTCAATCTAAAAAAAAAACAACCAACGGCACGTAGCAAAAAAGTCTGAGTGTACCCGTGTGCAGTTATCCCAGTGTAATAAATGCTTGCGCCTTCTAACCTGTAATTGCTGCCACTGCATATTTAGTTCTTGTCTCACACCGAACGTTTCCAGTACGCAATAGAATTGTCTATCGCACTGAAGTGCTCAAACGGAATATTTCGTCTTTTTATAGCTCCTTGAAAGTGCATTTTTTTGTTCGACACCTCATGATGTTTTGCTTTCTACCTTACAGTCCATACTGGTACACCTGTGGTACCTTTCAGTCGACTTCCAGTACTTTCTTGTGAGCCTACCGATTGCCATCATCTTGAAAAAGTATGTCTTACTAAAACAGCCATACAACCATTGCTATTAACACAATTAATGCCTTTGTAAGAAAAAAGCTATGCCACCCAGCATGTGATATCAACTGCTTTCAGGATGTCTAGAGAACCGTCTAAAGTATCTCATTCCTTAGGAGCTCAGTAAATGGAGGAGAAGTCTTACCTCGCTCTAAATCGCGTTCCAGTGCATTACACGTATTATGGCACCCCATATTCATGACTAATCACTAGTAAAGCTCATAGTGGTTTTGTTTCTTTCGGAAAAGGCTGTACAATTTCTAAACAGAAGTTAATAAAATTGTAGAAGCGACTTCATTCTCTTACTTGTTTTCATTACAGCCATCGACGCTGGGCCATTGCTGTGTTCGCCTTGCTCTCTATAGTCAGTTGCTCACTCTCAGCATGGCAGATCAGTGGTACCCACAACACACCTTTCGTGATTGCGATCACGGAATCAATGTCGTAAGCGTTTATTTTAAATTTCCTTTCCTTTTGATAGAACACTGCCAAAAAAGCAATCTCGATTGTGTCCGTGTGTACGTGTGCCTGTGTGTGTACTAAAAGGGGAAGGTGGTAGTGGGTTGCAGCTGTGCGTGCGCGTACGTAAACCATTGCTCCATACATTTTGATTTCAATTCCTTCTTTGCAACGTCGATACGTATTTCTCAAACTTTTTTAACCTAATTCTAACATGACCAGATTCCTCGAGCATCAAAGCGAGATGGGGTGTCTTTTCAACTCGACTACTCTTCTGCTATCCCCATGGTTTACACTTCACAAAACTTGTACGATTCCGGGACATAGCAGAGACAACCAGGCTAAAATGACATAACATTGTAACCGACAAAATAGAACTAGTGATCTTACATATGCTCATTATAATAAAGCAATACATTCCTGCAGACAGCTTGTGCATTTGATGTTGAGAGAATAGGATTTGAACGCGGGCCGTCTTTATGCCTGTCGAGTATTCTACTAAATGAGCTCGAAACTCATTTGCAAAAAAGAAAAGCTCAGTAAAGCCGTCATGTCGGGTAAGAAATCGCTTTGTACTGTGTATTGTAGAATGGCAGAAGAATAAAATAATAACCAATGATCACACAATGCTTATTTCGCAGCGAGTGTGTACCTGAATCTTTCCCACCAACTGCAAAGTGCTCAGCCACAATTTTTCGTCGTCATCAGCCACGTGAGGCATCAAAAAAGAGCGCGTAATAGCTTACTAATGTGTAGCGGGTACTTCGCTTATCCGCAGTAATGGCGTAGTGGATGCAGCCCTATTTCACAAAATTAAATTTCTGGCTTAGTCGATACTTCGCCGAAAGCCGAAACTTCTAACATAGGTGGCCTTGCCCCAACTGGAGTCTGCACTCAGAAATCGCATCGGGAAGTATCGTATTTATCGGTCAGTATTTATTTAATTAAATTGCTTCTAGTTTAGCTTGCTTGTGGTAGTCGATAAAAGAGAACTTTAACATACCCAGTTGGTGCGTACTTGTTTCGAGTGCCACTAAGCACGCCCTCATTCTTCGACGTTTCTGCAAGATTAATACTTGTCGCTGTCGCACAGGGATCATGGCCTAATGATCAACAAAGGAGAAAATTGACCGTCAGAAACATGTGGCCTTAATCATAAAAACCGAACTCCAGCAACTAAGAGACATAAAACAAAGAAGGTAGCCTAATGAGAGCCTGTGTCTACTTATTCTACTGTTTAGTGTACAATACTTGGCGCTCTAACAAAGCGCAGATCCTGTTTATTTCAAACGCTAAGTAATGAGTGCATTATCCAGGAATGTTTTCTGTAGTATACCACACGTTTCAAGCTGAAAAAGGAAAATTATGCATGATCCAGGAAGAATGAAATTGCCAACTTTCTCAAATATTAAAACCTGTCCATTTTGTTTTCTTAAGTAACGCTCTTCGAAACACGTACTTTTCCCTTGAAAGTACCTTATTGCTAAACCTGTAGAGTGCGCCCTTCGTCTGCATAAGTGATGCTTCAAGTCAAAGCGCTTTTATAAAGATGCAGCCAGCAGAAAATATGTCTGGCTAAGCCACTGAAGTACAGAGAATGTTCTTGGGAGGTGGGGGTGGGGGGAAGTCGGTTAACTGTTTTTATATATGTTGGTGTTTTTTGTATGTTTGCTTGTGCATATACACATGCAAAATTTTAAAAATTGGGGCGGGAGCTGCGCTGAACTCTTCCAACCTCAACCGCCCAACTTGTCTATGCCAATACTACTTTCGTTAGCCTATTCTTGCGATCTGTCAATGCATGAATCTTCTGCAACAATGAAATCAAGATCATATACTGAGTGTTTCAAGCAATGTGTTGAATATCCTCGAAATTCAGGAAAATGCTGCAGTTGCAATGCCTTCCAGATTACTTCTTTTTAAGCCGCAAACATTTTAGGATGGCTAAAGACATATTTCGAGACAGTATTTATTAAATTTACTTCAATTACCTTTACGACTAAAACATTTGTGGTTATTTAAAATAGGAGAATCAAAGCTCTTTACACGAAGAACACATTGCAGATTTGAGATTTAGAAAAAGTGGCTTGTCTTTGCGATGTAATAATTACGAAATAGTCAAGCTGAAATAATGCAGCAAAGAAACTTCAACCGAAATGTGCATGTGTGCCACAGCCATATTTATTTGAGACATCCAGAACTATTGAGCGTCAGTTATCAGTCATCAACCGATTTGACTATGTGAGTGTGCGGGCTGCGCTTGAAATAATAGCAAGCATGACGCACATACGTTGATGAATGGGGAAGCACTGCACCTGTGTATTCGTTGCTTGAACAGTAACGCTGTTCTGGTCGTCTGCTTATTGTGGGCTTATGGGTGCTTTGGTTTCAGCTTCCATGGTGACTTTGATTTATTTCATTGCGCCTCAAGAAACACTAGAGGCCACTTTTTCGAAATTTCAGAGGTGAAGTCAGTTGCATGAAGTACTTCAATTCTTCAGCTTGACCTAACCGCCTAATACCATATATTGAAAAGAAGATTTTTTAGACTTCCTTAATTACTGCCTGCAATGATGTCTTTAAACATCTGAAGACGACTGCCGGTGCAGGAATATCAATGATGAAGTCTGCGAGCAAGTATTGTAGTTACCTTATATTTCAGGAATTTCGGACACATTTCTTGAAACAGCCGGTTATTTCATTTGTTGCTTGAGGCCACTGGTAAATGCCTCATATGTTGAACTTGACGCGCTCCTCTTCTCCATAAACATTTTTCATTTATTGCATTTCTATCTTGCAGGATATTGGAAGACACATTGAATGACTACTACATCTTACCTTTCTATCACGGCGTGTGCTACTTTTCGGGCTGCATTGCGTTCTACTTGCTGCAAAGCTTCAGGGATGTCAAAATGTCTAAGGTAAGAGCAAAAAGCTTTGTGAAATGCACAGTTTTTTCCTGATTTTTGCTTCTTTGACCTCACTAACGTTTAGGGCCTCATTTAAAGAGAGAAGACTTTTGTCTTCGTAAATTATCACTGCATTGACTGGCTGCCTTCGACAATATGTGCGACATTGCGTTTGTCTGGCAGCTACTTTTCAGAACAGTTTTCCAATACAAAAAAAAACTTCGTTTCGAATATAGGTCCTTATGTCTGACCACTCCACAGAAAACACACCTAGCATGAACAAGCATGGAGTCACCAACGTAAATTAGTAAAACAACGTGGAGTGTCCCTTTCGATGTGAAAGACGAGTAATGCTAATACGGCTATACTTATACTGAGCTGAAGCTAGAGCACACGAGGTATTTTCATAAAAGAGTGGTGACGGTGGACTGAGAAGAGACTGCTCTGTTCTTAGTCTCTTTTTTGTTTTGCTCACTTTCAAGATTATCTGAAGGACTTTTTTGTTTTTGTCCTCGTGCCGTTAGTGTTGCCCCTACGTTCTCTGCAACAAGGAAGCATACCGACCTTTTCTTCGACGAAGGTAGATAATGGTGCAATTTTGATAGTAAAATCATCTGGTGTATGAAAATGCGTGGAAACGTACTAACTATGTTCAAGTATCACCGGCACAGATACTATAAAGTACGGCGGATGGTTTATATACACAATTTTTCGTCTTCGCGTTCCATGTTGCGATCACCTTCTTTGGTTGCTCAGATCCCAGACATACGACAATATTTATGCATCTCTGGAAGCATTGTGTTACTTCCATTTCACTCTACCTTGTCAACGTTCAAACCCTATGAGATAACCTGATTTAACGAGTAATTTCCTTGAACCCATAAAAAAATTAGCAGGCACTTCAGCTCCGCCTTCAAGAGTAAATCGTGGCAGACTAATCAGGCCTCATGCGCGTGCCGTCGGAGCCGCTAGCTTGCTTCGGTTCTCAGTGCATGAATGAGCCGTGCCGCAGGGAAACGAATGACTGTGATATAACATTTGCCGTAACAACGGCCAAATTTAAGTGCACAGTCAGTGGTTTAAAGGTAGCATTGAATGCCTATTGCAAGCACAGTTATGAGGTGCCCACTACGCGATAGTTAATGCTTTTGGGAATGACCGAGGGGCCCCTACACGTCCACAGGGCAACACCCCAACCTACGCAGTTGATCACTTTGTTAACTCGAAAGCGCTAAAGGGCCACTCACCAGGTTCCCAAAACACAAGAAAGAGCGCAATATTCTTTCCTGATATTTCTCGTCCTCCTTGGCGCACTACTGCGACGTGGACAGTAGCTCACATGACGTCTACAGCGTACCTGCTCTCGATTCGTTGATATACGTGAAATATCACATGAAATTTGTCTCCTGCACTGCTTTACCATGCAGCCACCTTTGTGTTCTTCTTTGTTTCGCGTGAATATTGTGCAAAATCAACCGATAAATCTTCATTTTTTTGTGTTTACAACTGCGTAAGCAGCAATAAAAGTGTGCTGCGGAGAAGCGCGAAACCTTGATAGGCTCTAGCACTTAGTGCTGATATTGTTCACGTGCATTCAAGAACTAAGAGGTGAGCAGAATGCATCATGTGTATGAAGGAGAGGAGAAAATCACCCCCTAGTCTTCAAACGCGGGTAGGTGAGTGGCCCTTTAGAGAGCTCGTTTCGCAGAAATTCTGGTGTTGGCGTCAGCATTATTGGTTCTCAGCGAAAAATTTTCATGTTTACGTGACCAAAAAATTAGCTAGATTCAAAATAAAAAAATGAAAATTCCTAGGTCTGAGACAGTATCGAACTCGGGCTCTTCGCTTGGCAAGCCAGTGTTACACCACACAACCACTGCGCCTGATTAGAAATCAAGCGAAAATAGCTTCCTCTGCTTAAAAATGCAGTGAAAATAACTATCATGCTTTACAAACACGCGTTCTCTATACAAGTGTCCCAATACAACATGTAATGTCACAGTAATATTGCGTAGTACAAGGGTACATTGCCACCACGTTTTATAACCTGTTATTATCACAACAGCTTAGTGTTCTAAAGCCATGCACTAATTCGAAAAGGCATTCACGTTACTTCGCGTATTCCTTTAAAACCACGTGTGATTAGTGCATAGCAAGTTCGAAAACATTTCCCGCGCATTGCTCATGGTTTGAAGCTTGCTACCCATTACACAGAATGCATCTATATTCGAAAGCTTCACTGACACAAGCCAGTTTCAACTTCATCAAAGGCATTGCAGTAATCCACAATTTAAACTACCTGAGTAATTTCACACAATAAAAAGTATGCTCTAAGTCGTTAAAGCAAATGCACAAGGGACGGGATATCGCTGTCGTGTTCCACTCTCCCAATTTTTATGGTTCTGTTGCTGGTGATGATTAATTATGTCTGAGCGCTTTATAATTCGTGGGCCTTTAAAGCACCCGCTCGTTGCTCAGTTCATGTCTTTTGACGCCTGGCGCGATCTTATACGCTTCATGCCACGCTATACGTTAAGGAGACTCGTTCCAGTACTTGACATTCATATAGTGTTTTTTTCCAAACCAGTTCCAACAAATCTCGTTCTTCTGTGGTAGAACACCTGCTTGCCACGCAGACTGCCTTGATTCGGTCCTCACTCAGAACCGGTAATTTTTGTTATTTAGTTTATCGGCATCTTTCTAAATTTGTAGGCTACGGACATGATGGTGAAGTTTCGCTCACAACCAACGATACCGACGCTGACATCGGTGCCTAAATGTTTGTGAAACGGGCTCTTTATCGCCATAGCGTTAATATCTATATGATTGCTTTATACTTTTTTGTTCACTAATACGTTATCTGTGACGGATAGATCGACCTTCATTCACGCTTTGCTTACCCCTTGCTCTTTCCTTTGCATCAGCGTGCACGTGAGCCTTTGAAAAACCAGAACAGTGACAAATGCAGCCTCAGAGTATCGGGCGCCGACTTGCATTCCTCATTCTGTTCTGCTTGGCTGACCCACCGGGAGTGGTTGATCTGTATGCTTGGTGTCGCACCACTAACCTTGATTTAATAAGCTTGAATGATGTTCTGTTGGTGGCCGCATTTTGAGTTGTTCGAATAGAGTCACACGTTATAGTGTCTACTATATTTACCTGGGGATTTTTTTTCAAGAGAAACCACAGAATTTTCCGTGCTATTGAAGTTTGAAGTGAATTGAACTTTATTGGTACATAGATACAAAACATGTTAAACAGCAAGGATGGTGGGATAAAAATTGCATATAGGCAGCTTGGCTGGTCCCACGTCCTCGAACAATATTAGCAGCAGCAACATTAACAAAAATTATCACTTTTCGCAATAAAAAATAGGAATACAGAAAGCTAATCAATAAAACTTGAGTAAGAAATACTCATTTTCAACAAATACAGAAACTAGGTTGGTATTCGTAAAGTTAGTTGGCACAGTGTCTTTTTAGAAAGATGACGTACGTTGTAGTTGGATAGTTCATATTTGTTTAGTGTTGAAGGCAGACAGTAGAATAGTGTTTGGAAATCGTAGTGTGTGCGTGTCTCGCGACATTTCATTTACCAGGCGGCAAAACAGACTCGTTTGGTGGCAAACCAGACAGCATCTGTTTAAACGTACGCTATAACTAAATCTGCGCTAGCTTTGGACTACAGACCTATTTCGAAGTAACATATTCTTGGGCCATAGAAGAGCAGTCAAATGGCTCTGGTAGCAACGAAGGGGCTTCGTATTGTTAACAGAACGTGGCCTATGCTTCGAGCTCTTGAACTACTCGTGGCCTCCATCTGCCCATTGCGATGCAGGGGAGGCGCATGGGCCGAATATGCATGCGTATTACACGGACACATGCATAGCTTTCTGTACACTCTCGTCGTTACTTGAACTCTCTCTCTTTCTTCTATCTTTCAGTGCAGAGTAGCAGGTCAGCCAAGGAAAAAGCTCAGCCGCTACTCTAATAAAATATGATGATAATTTTATGTATTTCTTTTGTAACTGGTGTACACTTTGCCCAGTAATTTTTTACAACATAATTGCACCTCTTTGCTTTATTTGTTTTCTTTTTCAATCCAGATCACACAGGCACTAATTTGGATTGTCGCCCTCACCGCTGGTGGTAGTTGTGTCTTTGGCAGGGAACCCTGGTACAAGCAGCGACGTCCGGTCACCGAGGTCGGCGATATGTGTATGGCATTCTTCGACCGAATACTGTGGTCGCTGTTTCTCACCTGGATGACGCTGACATGCGCTACGGGACGAGGAGGCAAGACGTTTCTGCCATTTGAAGCGCGCTTCTTGATGATCTCAGGATCATCAGACCATCAAATTCTAAAATTGTTTCTCCTGATAGCGTAACGTTTGTTAACGACAATGCGACATCGTTAAAGAACCATAAATTTGCATTTTTTTAGTTTGTGGCTTATCTGAAAGAGAAGCTCCAAACTTTCTGGCCACTCAAAACTAGACAACTTAAACCACTGCCTATATACGTACAATATATCTCCACGACAACCGCTTGCACAATATCCGCACCACTATGGTCATACTCACAGCATCGAACTCTTCTGTATCGCACTGTATCCTAATGGGCTCATCACGCGTTAGGATTTGGTTAAGTACAAAAACAAGCCAACGCATTCTAGCGGAAACTTCCCACTTCTCTACCATACAACGAAACGCCGGTAATGTTTCTCGTTTATGTGTTTTCTAACACTATAGTTGCCATATTGGCAATGTTCAATTTGGCTGGAGTGAAAGAATGAATATATATAAATGGGTTACATTTTCACTAATTGCCTTTAATTCGGTGGGACACGATAATTGCCACTGTTAATCGCATGCGTTTTGTTTTATACTTGAAAAGTTTTCATAAAGTAAGCTGGCCGCATGCACGAACCTCCTATCTGATGCAGTGTAACCGTTCGCTCTTTCATTTCAGGATACATTAATAAGTTCCTCTCCTGGAATGCTTTCGTACCGCTAAGCAGGCTCACCTTCGGAGTGTACTTGATCCATGCTCCTTTTATTATCTTGTATCTGCACATCTCCAGAGAACGCATCTTATTCTCACACTTCACTCTGGTGAGTAGAACAATTCTGCTTAGCTTGTTTGTTTGTTCTCTGAAAAATAATTTAAAATCATGAGTGAATGCGCATTGCACATCACCACATCGCGCCATTTCGACCACTTCAGAAAAACGGCCCTATAGTTGTAGTAGTAGAAGGAGGAGGAAGAGCTATAGTTGTAGTAGTAGTAGTAGGAGGAGGAGGTGGCAGAGGAGTAGCAGTAGCTGTAAGAGCAGTAATAGTTGTATTGCAGTAACAATGTAGGAGTTATCGTAGTATATCACTAGTCGTAGTAGGAGGAGGAGCAGTAGCTGCAATATAAGTATTAGTAGTATAGCAATTGTATAATAGTAATAGTAGAAGTAGTTTAGTAATAGTCGTAGTAGTAGTAGGAGAAGGAGGAGGAGGAGTCGCCGTAGCTGTAATCGCAGTATTAGTAGTATAGCAGTAGTATAGTACTAGTAGTAGTAGTAGCAGTCATAGTGTTGTAGTGGGAGGAGGAGAAGTAGTGTAGTAGTAGTAGTAGTAGTAGTAGTAGTAGTAGTAGTAGTAGTAGTAGTAGTAGTGGTAGTAGTAGTAGAACGCTCTATGAAAAAAAATGAACTATTTGGGGAATATAGCTCTGCCACGCAAAAATAATCATCATTTAACTTCTTCGCGTCAGTTTTCTTGAAAACCCGGCGGTCGATCAAAAATATTATGCCACACTGATAATGTGCACGCGGTTCGTGACCGCTCACTACCGTATAACCATGCTGTTAACGCGAGCAAAGTACGCGAAGTAGATGACGATTATTGTTGCATGGCATAAATACTCCTAAATACTCAATTTTTTCTTAGAGTGTAGTAGTAGTGGCATCGCAGCATCAATAAAAGGCAATGTGTTTTACTCTCTGAGAGACGTAGACCCCGTAGACAGTCCTTGGTGTATATAAAACGAGCCACATTATAGCTGCAGGCTGCGGCACTGCCGTGGCGTCATTAAGCTGGAAACTGCGTGCGGATTCGGATACATTCCGGTAATGGACGGACTGCAAAACACTCAAGCGTCTTTTTCTTTTGTTTTTTTGTTTTTTGTTTGTTTAAGAAACTCGGTGGTCAAAAATGATTCTGAGCTGTCTTTTCTGGTTGGTCGTAATAAAATTGTAATTACCTCATAACTTTGCTAAAATGTCTGTTTATCTACTTAAAATTTTCATGGGGATAGTCAGCACTTAATGTTCCCGGTGTCATTCTAAAAGGTCGAGCTGTGTTGAGCAACTGCGCCCTTCATACTTAGCACAGCTTCAAACATATTCATTTTCTACGCAGTAAACTGAAATTTATAAAATGCTTTCTTGCATAACTCACCAAGATTAATTAGAGAACATGTCTTTTAAAGCCATACACAAATATTTTGAACTGAAGACAGATAATTCCTGAAAAACATACTTCTGATGCCTCGCCCCTCTAAATCTTGTGCACGTGTATGTTTTTTTTTTCTTTCTACAAGAATTAAGGTCACATGTTGGCAATGCTATTATAATGTGGTCTTTTTCTTTTTCTTTTCCTTTGTCTCTGTAAATGATTGCACTTTTATAAAGTTAAGTATAATGGTTCTTATTCTATATATGTCTTGTATTATATATTGCTGAATTATGTTGCTTTATTGTTACTGCATCGCTGCTGGTTAGCGCCAATAAGGGGGCCAGCGGCCTCGTCAAGCTGTCTGAACTACACCTTTTTCGCCCCGCCCCTTCGTATCATTCACTGTATTGATGCGAATCTAAAGTCATTGTCGTTGTCATTGTCCTACGCAGGTGTCGCTGTTCTTTGCAATCTTGCTTTGGAGCTACTGCCTCACATACCTAATGTTTGTGCTGTGCGAGGCTCCAACAGCACAGCTAGACAAGCTAATCTTCATGGGCACCGGAAGGAAGGAGCGGCAACCGAAACTGCCTCTTCTGAATGGCACTCAGCAGGACAAAACGTCCGTTGTCCCGACAGAAAGCGCACAAAAAGATCCGGCTGCCATTGACCTGGAAAGCGGCAACAAAAATAACAACAGCAGCAACAATGGGCTTATCATCGTTGGCCAAACTGTTACATGTCATCTTTAGGAATATTGTGTGAACACGCTTTAATTGAAGTCTGAGGTTTCACTCCTTCATCCTTGCCACATGAAGTGAGGGTCAATGCTGCCAGTAACAAGCGCGAAAGCCCACGATATAGTAGGCAAATGTAAATAATTCGCCCCGCCGCTATAGTTTAGTGGCTAAGATACTCTGCTGCTGGCACGCAGGTCGCGGGATGGAATCGCGGCTGCGGCGGCTAAATTTTCGATGGGGGCCAAAATGCTGTAGGCCCGTGTGCTCAGATTTGTGTGCGCGTTAAAGAATCCCAGATGGGGTAAATTCCCAGAGCACTCCACTATGGCGTCTTTCATATTCACGTGGTGGTTTTGGGACGTTAACCCTTACATATCAAAATATCAATCAAATGTAAATACGTCATCACGAAACTACCTTTTCTTCTTGTACAAGCCACATATATGACTGTTTTTCCCACGAAATAACACGGAAAGGAGAAAGTGCAAACTTTCGACTGTTTCGAACAGGCGAAAGCTTGCGCAACAGAGCTGAACCCTTTCGTTCGTTATTTCGTTGCGCAAAACAAATTGTTGGCTTGTACAAAAACATGAACCGACTAGCCGAGCAAAGAGTACTTCTAGACTACTTTTCCTGTTTGGCCGAATCAAGTGTGATACCATATTCAAGGTGGCTATAACAAGACCCGCCAGCTGAACTTTGTGTGAATTGTGTGTGTTAGTGTGTTATAACCTGTAATATATTGTTTTCTGTGAGTTTGTTAAAGCCGGTAAAGTAAGAAGGTGAACTATTTTTTTGTTATACGAGTGGTCGTACAAACACGGGTAAAACAGAGAAGTCAATACCTATCCACTAGCTCATCTCTGTTATTGATTGTTTGTATTGATGCGAACTAGCGTTGCTTTGCAGTGTCTTGACTGAAAGAAGAGTAGCGTAGAGATCGTAAGCAACACGTTAAGCTCTCGTTTATACACATTTATTGGGGGAAAACGTACCGGAAGCGCTCCTCAGTTGTACGACATTTGTTCTCCTACCTTAGCAGCGCTAAAGGTCAAAGCACGTCAGGACAGCGGTTTCAAAGGTTAACAAAATGAAAAGACCCAGCCTCTCCACCATTGTAGGCTAAAGCGACACGGTGCGGCGTCACATTTCGCTATTGAGAGTTAGTTATACGTATACCGGGGTGTGGCCTCTTTTTTATGGAGTGTTGTACGTGTGTCGATAGCGAGCCGCCCTTATGCAATCTTCATTTTTTTTACGGTAACTCAGCGAACATGAAAAAAGCAGACTTTCAGTCAACGTCACGCTTGTCGGATCAGCTTATTTAGACGAAGTGTCCGCAATATTTGGCACTCTTGCCCACACTTGTGCGTGCTTGTACGTAACGTCATTGGTCACATGAGTGTCAACTATATATGTAGGCTGGTTGCATGGAATAAAGGTTGACGGAATAAAGGTTGAATAAAGGTTGAATAAAAGTACTTGATTAAAGGTCTCGTGAGCATGGGTAGTGGCTCAGTCCCTGTTTTTGACCTCTCGCAACCGGCCCGAATGCTCATGGCCGAATGCGGTAGGCCGCCAAACAACATGATGTCAGAAGTAGGATTCGAATCCACGCCCACAAACGTGGGCCAGAAAACAATAGCCCAAACACTGAAAAGGTCTGGGCCATCAAAGAGCGGCCGACGCCAAATAACGTGTCTGACGTTCGACAACTGCTCGGTATGACTAATCATCTGGTAAAATTTACACCAGATTTGACTTCATAAACAGTGCCGTCACCTCACTTGTTTTTGAAGAGGTCTTAGTGGACGTGGGGACCAGCCCAAGTGCGAATGCCGCCGTACCTTAAAAAAATTGCCCGCAGCTTCCCTCGGGGGAACACTGAGGAGGATGCGGAGCATATAATTGGTTAACGGGGTGTTAAAGTGCGACTTACTTGGGTCGATGGCTAAATTGGTTAACGTGGTTGTGAAATGGGGTGTTAAATTGCGACTTACTTGGGTCGATGGCTAAATTGGTTAACGTGGTTGTAGGAGGGGGTGTTAAATGAGTGAACACGTACACACGTATGCGAAAGGACGGCGCTGGTCGAAGGGACGTCGATCATTGTGTTTGTGGATTCGTTGGAATTCATTTCACCGCGACCTTGGACGTCGACGCGCCGTACAAACCAACCGACGAGCGGCAACTGAGCGAGCGAGCGCCGACCTTGAGTATATATACAGCGCGACGGCGCATGCACTGTCAGCTGTTGAATGTTCTCGAAGGAGAAGCGCGCGCGCGGCACAGATGGCGACGGCGCAACGGCGCATGCGCTGTCAGCGGTCGAATGTTCTCGAAGGAGAAGCGCGCGCGGCACAGATGGTGGGCGACGGCGCGACGGCGCATGCGCGCGCGTCAGCTGTCGAATGTTCGAGAAGCGGTGCGGACGGCGCGGACGGCGCACTACAAGGCGCGAGTATAAGATGCTTCCGCATCTAAAACGTTATCTGTCCGGCGGGCGTCATGACTAACGATGATGCAAAGTACCCTACGATTCTTTCCGCCGATGCATCATTATTAGCTTTGGGGGCGGTATTGATGCAAGTTAAATCAGCCAACGAAAAACAACACATTGCCTTTGCATCCCGCTCGGTGACGCCTGTCGAAACTAGATTTTTACAGATTGAAAAATAAGCACTAGCAATGACGTAAGCGGCCGAACGTTTCGAAGGGTATTGTTATGATCGGCCCCCGTGTCTGGCACCGCTTGGACGCGTGGAAGTATTTTGACTTTGCCGCGCTTCCTGAGGGCCCAGAAAATAACAGCATAGCAAATTCTTTATATAGGTGCGCCCGCTCGCTTCAAACCCTTTGGGCCCACACGGCCGATTGATTACATGGAATGGGCTGTTTTACTGTGTGGGCTGCCTAGAAAAACTGTTTTCCTCTTCATTGCTGAAATCGTTGGAATGCACCTGACAATGAGCCGAGTGCCGGAGAAACATCTTCGGTGACGTTTCTCGCATTCCTACACAGTAAAAATTTTTGCACCCAAAAGGGCGTAAAAAGGGTGCTTTTACGAGAAAGCACCCTTTGCAACACCTTTTAACACCCATAAATGGTTGATTGAAAAAAGCACCCTTTTGTTTGGGTGCTTGCCTCGATAGCACCCTAAAATAGGCTCTAAGGGTGCTTTTGTGCCTGAGAAGGGTGTAGGTGCCGATTCATCGGATGGAATATGCAGCATAAGAAGAACACATAATTATAATATTTGGGATTTTACGTCTCAAAAACCTCGATATCAATATGAGGGTCGTCGTAGTGGAAAGCTGCAGATTTTCACCATTTGGTGTTCTTTAATGAGCGCTCATATCGCACAGTGCAAAGGCTTCCACATTTTCGCCTCCGCCTTAATTCGACTGCCACGGCCGGCATCGAACCCGCGACCTTCGGATTGGCGGCTGAGCAGCGCAGCTACTGCACGAATATGTGGACCTTGCGTTAAATGACGGCCTAATTGACTTAGAATGTGTGAAGGTGCTCTCCGAATACAGCAGAATGTCAGCAGAAGCAAATCGCGTTTCATCTATAATGGCAATTAACTGCAATCCATGTTACGAAAGCTTTCCTTAGCGTTGGTTATAAGCTACATGTTTGCTGTGGATTATATACAGGAACATAATGTTCGCCCAAGTATGGGTGTGTGTGCGTGAGCCTGCGCATGTGTTCGCGTGTAAGCGCGATTGTGTGTACACCCGTGCATGTGTACGTGCGCGTGTATGTGCGAGTCCGTGCTTGTGTTAGCGTGCCTGTGCACATGTGTACGCCCATGCATGCGTGCGTTTACGGTCGCGTGTGTGTGTTGCCGTATGTGTGTATACGTGTATGTGTGTGCGCCTGTGAATAAGTATGCGTGTGTATCAGCCCGTGCGCCCTCAAATTTCGTGTGTGTGTGCGGGGGGGGGCACTGCTTCTTAGTGTTTAAGGTCCCACACCTGTTCAGATTGGGAGTCTATATGGGAGGTGGCTTAAGAAATGGCGGTGGTCAACGCACTGTACACGGACTATTCAGTACATGGAAAACAGCTGCACACTTTCGTACCAAATCATTGCTTACGAACTTGCTGTGGTAGCTGATTAGGTCCGCTGAGGCGCTTCTACGCTCGAAAACGTGGGTTATGACCAATTCACACGGAAAGCTGTCACTGCACTTATGCACAACCATCGTTTATATTAACAACGTTTGACAAGAACGTGCCCTGCCTTTGCTACAGGTGCTTAGCTAGCTCATTGGGCACCCATATGGAATTATGTGCTGATCATGTGGTCAGCAAAAAGTTTGTTATAACAACCTCGGCACGTTTCGTGGTGCGTGACAAGCTTTGTAATAAACATCCGCGACTGTGGATTAATTTGATCCAGCTTCAACTACGCATTCAGTGTTTGCGGCACCATACGCGGAATAGCCAGACACAGACAATGCGAAAACAAATTCCTCTGGAAAAAGGTGTGGCGATGCTCTCCCGCTAATGCCACCAAGGACGAAATAATTATTGTTTCTGGCCATTCCATGGTGCACTTTGTTTTCCGCAAGTTTTGCTTCACTATTTTTCGCCCACTGCAATCGCATTCCGTCAAAATACTCAAAGAACCCGAGGCTGGTAAATAATCTGCGTCGCTGTGCGACTGGCTGGGAGGAGAGTTGCCGTTTACAAGGAGTCATTCCGCGCCGAACGGCCGTCCGCCGTATGCGCCATAGCGTTCGCCTTTCGGCGCCGCCTTGGCGGGTTTCCCGCTCCTCCCCCCCCCTCACCCCGGCCACCGTTGCTCCCACAACGGCGGCGTAGATAAGCGAAGAGTTGCGTCACCGAACACCTGCGTGGACAGCTGCGGCGCCGCCACGCCGCCGCCAGTGCCTCCTTCTCTCTTTCAACGTTGCTCCCTCTGTCTCATCGTCGTTCAAATGCGTTGCGTTGGTCGGGGGTCTTGGTCGCTGTGTGTGTTCTAGCGAACGGGCGCATATTCAATGGTGGTCACGCATGACACCGTGTTCGAAGTGACGCTCGGATTAAGGAATATTCATGGAGTGGCGGACACGGACAACGTGGGCCTGTTAACGGTGAGTGTACTGTTTTCGTAGGTAGTAATCATACAGCGCTAGCTGGGCGCCTGCAGCAGCTCTGCCGAAGTAGGCTGCCAGCCATTTACAACAGCATGCGTTCGTGGGCCTGTTGCAGATGCCCGATTAAACGTGTGACTTAACGAGTTCACACTGCTATGCGCGATGTTGTGTAAGTGCCTACATCACTCATACAGTGAGTGATGTGATCACTTAACAAGGGCGGGATTAGTTGCTGATCGCACATTGTCTCTACACTGCACAAAGTGATTGATATTGTTTTAAGATGTGCTTTGGGCTACATCGTAATAACATTTCTATTAATACTCAAATGTGCAACGTGCTTCTGTAGGTGTAAGCATAAAAAAAAGAAAGAAAAAGCAAAAATTATGTACAGAGCCGCACTGTACGAAATGGCTTTTTTTTTGCTTGAAGACTGTATAGTTGGAGGTGCTGATATGCCGCGATGCTCCCAGCACGTGCGCCTCGGTCTTTTAAGCTATTTAGGACAAGTGCCACCAGCAACAGGGAAAGATCTAGCAGACTTCCAAAGGCGCGTTGTTGTGGCCATCGCCGTGCGTTGTTTTCCCTCGTTTCTGTTTGCTGTTTTCGTGCTTCGCTTTCATCTGCGATAATGTTCGGCGTTATAACAGAATCGAGAAAGTATACGTGACTGTTGGAGCTATGTGCGGTTGCTCAAGCATAAGCCATGGCTGCTGCAACGTAGTCGGCGTCCGCGCGCGTTGCCGCGTTCGAGCGCTCTTACTTGCGTGATTGAGTTTAACTGAGTATTTAGGCACGGGTTACGTTTGTAAATACTGTAGTCAATAATCGCTAATAGCGTGCCCCCGATTGCCATCAGAGGATGGGCTTGGTTGTCGAAATATGCCAGACGCTTTTTCTGAAAGGAAGCTTTGATTTTTTTTAAAGAAGTACTTTAATACGTGCAAGGCAGTGCCTATCGCAGGCCCGCAACTCTTTAAAAACTGGACGAGCTATCACATCTTTTATCAAATTACAATGAATTAAGATGATTGAATTATAGATGACGAATTTCTGTGCTAGATTAGGTGCACAAAACACATGTTCGCAGCCCTACGTCTAGAAAGCAGGCAAATAGGAAGCACAGCGTCAAATTTGAATTAGATTCCATTGACGGAGCGTCTTGTGAGGGTAGAAAGAACGAGAAAATTGTTCATTTTTGATGCCCTTATAGAGGCAGTCAGAATTGCACTGATTGGTGACTTGTAATAATTCCTCAGATTGTTAGAGGCGTGATTAAAGTCAGTAAATCTTTTACTTTTTTTTGCAGACCTCTTCGCTAGTGCCACGCCCAAGATCATTTGTTCTCATGTAAAAGAGAAAGCAGAGATGTCTTCACTGTTTGTACGTGAAGAGGTGAGTTTCTTGTGCCTTTTTATTAATGTTACATGTTCTGAACGTTGTACTTTAGAAATTGTTTTTCACACTGGTTCACTACCCTATAAGGAATTTGATTCTTAGGTGAGTTCAGGCTTTCGTAAGTGCCATTTTCGAGCTGTAGTTTTACACTTCACCTCATTTCGGGAATTTGCTGTATGCTGGAAAACTCTTAACTTTATCATACGAAATTATTAGAATGTATGGGTTGTATGCTTCGAGTTCAGTGTAATGTCAATTACACGCCATTTCAAAGGATACACACTACACATTCTTTATATATGGTGCTGCCAGAACAGCACGAACATCCTTTCAAGAGAAGTCATATTTGCTCTTATTGCAGGATGAGAGGGTGCCGCTGACGTCCTCGTAGTCTACCCCCCGGCCCCAGTCTAGAGCAAGCCTACTTCCTGAACCTCCACATGGATAACCGAAAAATCTTCCGTGTCAGTAATGACGAAGAAGGAGTAACAGCACTGATGAGTTGATTTTTTTTATTTTCAACATTGTCTACGGCCGCAAGGCCTTTAACAACCACCGTGATTGAGCGGATTTTTCTCGGCGTGAATTTGTAGTTTATCAAAGAAGTTGTTCAGGCAGTACGACGCTGAAAATTTTAGTGTTACAATGCCTGAACAACTTTTTCGAGTGTGGTCATGGTAGATGAACAAACATTGTTATTTGTGTAAGTTATTTTGCTTAAATATAGCTGGACCATTCCATGCCAAACGTCCCAGCCACTTTGGCGACAATATGAATTGTATTTGAAAAAAAAAAGTGCTGACTTACTGCGTTGAAAACAGTGAACTGCTAGAACATTTCAGCGAGAAAAAAAAGTTTTGTTCATGTGGCTGGCTTATAACTTCCTGGCGAAATGCCGTCTGTGTGTTGTTTGTGGAAAATTTCGTTTTAAAACTACCGCTTATTTTTTCTAAAGCAAAATCGGTCTACCTGTTAAGTAAATGTGCTTCTGTAAGGTATTTGAAGCTCAATAGTAATAGTGCAATTTTTTAGCCACATTCGCTTCCAAGAATAAAGCCAAAATGTGTTATGTTTGCATTTTTATTGCAATATTGCACTTTGTATGAATATCTGAGCAGTGAATATGTACTCCACAGAAGGTATATTTTGAGGAAAAAATATCTTTAGACCTCTCACGGTGCTGAAATATACGAGAAAATATCACGAATTTCACAAAATTGTGATTTTTGTCCGTATTGAGATGCAATTTGCTCCGTGTTGTGATACAATGAAAACTCATCATTATATCTAAATTGTAAGAAAATGAAATTCTTTCTGTAATAAAAATCTTATCGCAAAAAGGACAGGAAAGAGCGCTGTCAACTGAATTTTATTGAAGGTGCTACGAGCGTTTTTATACTGAGCACAAGACCAGGGCTCATCTGCAACAACACATGTGTGACCATGACAAAATAATTTTAACGGAGAAAAGAATACTCTTTTTCGGAAAAGATAAGTGAAGGTGTACTGATGCATTGATCCTTGGCCTTCCTGATAAAGAGTTCTAAAATCTCTCATTTTTCTGCTTGCTTTTTTTCAAAAACCGTGTTTTATGAAACCTAGGACTACACTTACATTCTTTACGGTGTCCGGCCATGAGACTACTATAGCTCTTCTTAACATTTAAAGCATGCTGTCTTGCTTTATCATTGAAGCATTGCCCAGTTTGTCCTGTTTACTTTTCCACATGTTAGCGGTATCTTATACACATTACATTGGCATTCAGTAAACCTATTCTAGTGAGGAATGGTGCAAGATTGACTATTCCTGTTGCTGTAAGTACATGCACTTTTGAAAGCTTGCAAGGGGTGGAAAACAACAATGTCATATCTGCTGGCTCTTTTCCTGAAATTGTGAAACACCTTATGTACGTAGTACCGTGTGACATGCAAAGGTGATTGGTCATTCTCTTTTTCCTTTGGTCCTGCTTCCTTTAACTTTACTTTCTGCAGGAGGGTTTCACAAACAAGTGTGATGATGCTGTTGGGGTATTCGCTGGTGCTATCAGCCCAGGAGTGCTAAGAATGTTCTGCCTTTTGATAGTGGGCATTCAAAATTAGTAGAGAGAGGAATTGATACCACATGTACTCAGGCCACCCTTCAGAAGTCATGTTAGCACAAGGGTGAGGTCAGGTTTAAAAACCAGATTAAAAGACTAAAAGATGCTGGGTATCCCAACATAATCATCACACCCGTTTGCAAAACCCTCCTGCAGAAAGTAAAGTTAGACAGGACCAACAAAAAACAATGACCAAATCCTTTGCATGTTATACCACATCATGTGTCTCACAATTAAAAAAATAGCCAGCAGATATGATATTAGCGTGTTGTTTTCCACCCCTTGCAAGCTTTCAAAAGTGTGTGTACTAAACAGCAACAGCAATAGTCAATCTTGCCCCATTCGTCACGAGAATAGGTTTACCTAATGCCAATTTAATGTTTGTAGAAGTATTTTTTATCAGGTAAACCAATGATCAGTGCATCACTACACGTTCACTTATCCTTTCCGAGAGGGAGTATTCTTTTCACAGTTAAAAATTATTTTGTAGTGCTCACACGTGTCGTCGCGCATGAACACGGTTCTTGTACTCCATATAAAAGCGCTCGTAGCACATTCATTAAATTCAGTTGACAGTCGGTGCTCTTTCCTGTCCTTTCTGTCTCTTCCGAAAGTTGTCGCGCTGTGACTAGCACACAACCACGATGAACCAACTCTCCCAAATTAAGCTCTTGTTACGTAACACGTAGACCGAGTTTCGTATGAAAAGTAGGAGCGGTGCTTTTAAAATAAAATTTTTCACATACAACACCTAGACGGCATTCCAGGAAGTTCAGAAGGCAGCCACGTGACCAAATATTTTTCCTCTCCTAAATATTCGAGAAGTTCACTATTTTCAATGCAGCACGAGTTTTTTGAATACATTTGAGATGGTTGCCAAAATGGCTGAGACATTTGGCATAAAATGACCCAGCTGTGTCATTAGCCGTTAATATGCATTATCTCTTTTGTTTTTTGTGTGTTTTGACTCAGTTTTGTGTTCGTTTTTAGCTTATTGTGTTTCTGATCATTGTATTGGTTTCTTAAGTATTCGCTAAAGTTATATGTGCAAAAACCCGTATATGTTTGCATGTACATCATTTCTCATAACCAATTGTTATACATCCAGGAATACAAAGCTTGATCCACTGTGATTATATACATTTGAAAACATTATTCATATATATTTTGTGTGCATCACTTCTTGGGAACGATTGTGTACATGAAGGCGTATATAGTGAAATCATGGTGATTGTATATATTTGAAAGAATCATAAGTATATATATGCTTGTATTTCATTCCTATTAACCGATTGTGTACATGAAGGAGTATTAAACTGGAAACCACTGGGATTGCAGATACTTGAAAGAATTATAGGGATATATTAGCGTATATTTCATTTGTAGTCTCTATGTACTTGAAGCAGTATACTAAACTGAAACCAGTGTAATTGTATGTTGCAAAGAATTGTCAATGAAGTGAAACTGAATAAATATAATAAACATTTGAGGTGTTGCATGTGTAGTGTACGTATACGTGAATGTATATCTGGTGAAAAAGTTGTGTGGCAGAAGAAAAGTTTGTTTCATTTGCCTATTAAATAAACGCAATATGCAAGGGCAGCAAGGCTTCATTTTCTGTAACGCGCATTATGCATATACTGTGAAGTATATATAGATCCAGCACAAGTTCATACACGATGGCACGCGTTTATATTTTTGCCCAGACGCAATGAATGGAGCTCGACAGGTGGCGCATCATTGATAATGAGGACCACTTTCTTCAAGTAGTGTGTAATCAGTGCATGCTGATATCTATTAGTGCATTCTAAAAGAATACTGGCACCCCTGCCATGGGCACTCAACACCCTTGTGCACCCTTCTCGCACCCTCCTCAGAGGGTGCTAAAAAAGTGATGGACATCGAAGGCACCCTTCCTTAAGGGTGTTTTTTTAACACCCTACAGTTTTTTACATGTACACCCTATTCGAAGGGTGCATGAAAAAGCACCCTTTTTGGAAGGTGCTGAATTAACACCCTTAGGGTGTCGTCCACGGGACAAGCTCATTTACACCCTTCTGGGGGTAAAAATTTTTACTGTGTAGGGTCTTTCGAGACTTCATTTCCTCAGCACCACGAACTGTCCGGCAGCAATGCCTTCTTAATAAGTAACCTTGAACCTGGTCAACCGGATGGGTCGATTCTGCACGAGGGGGGAGAGTTCCAGGTAATCGCACCATGCCAGTGATGCCATGCTGTCACTTAGCGTATTGTGTGTACTTCCCCATCCCTGTGGGAAAAACTCTGCTTGCCTTTTCCCTTTCCTGGGAGGGGTTTGTGGCTTTGCCTCTTTGTGAGCGCAGTGGAAGATGGTGATCCCATTGGAGGGCCCTAGACCTAATTGTGTTGCCTCGAAGAGAATCTTCAGAAGACAGAGGGTATAAAATGCAAGCACAGAGACGTTTGAATGTACTTTTTTTTTCCTTTTTGTCACGTAGTATCACGCTACCTAATCATGTAAATACTGTAAACAAATGTTCCAGTTTTCAGCTTCATCTCCTTGGTTCGTCTTCACTTGACTCTTGGATGGCTGCGGGTCACGTCGAAGATCCCCAGTCGCAACATTGCATAGCAGCGGGCAGATGATCTGCGCGGGAATTCGACTCCGGCTTGGTGAGTGCACGACCTTTTCTCCTTGAGAATTGCCAGGCTTAACGTGGTTCTTTCTAGTAACAAAAGTGTCGGAAACCTGTTCACGGTAACCTTGCTTCAACACTATTCCTTGAGAAACTGGTCGGCACAGCAGTAGCAGCCAGGCTTGGAAAGTTGTGCGTATTAGACCTAGACGCCAAAGCAGGGAATCAGAGATTGATGGTAAAAAATACCCAATGAAGGCGGAAGCCTTCGAGGCAATAGAGACAAGTGACAGAGATGACGAGGAGATCATGGAGCTGAAGGAGGTCATTGAGAAAATCCGTAAAGGAGAAACAAGCATAAAGTAGAGGCCCCAAATTGAAACGCTGGTTGGTTTGTGGTTTCTCAGAGCTTAGCCCAAGCAAGGAGGTCACCATGGACTTGACGAGATACAAGAGATAGTCTGTTGGAGTTGTTTTATGAGCTCGACATAGAAGTAAATGATGATACGCCTGAATCTAAAATCCATGAAATAATCATTGAAAGTGAACATCAAGATAATGAATACTACAGGAACTTAATTCTTACCGACCAGCAAGACAGCGAACAAGAATTAGAGGAAGCAAAAAGCGAAGAATTAGAGAAAACGAAAAGGAGAGAAGGTCGGAGAAAAGAAATTGAAGAAAGCAAAGAGGAAGCAAGAGGAGAAATCAGAGAGAGAAAAAAACAGCCAAAAGATGAATTAGAGAAAGAAAAAAGGAAGGAACAACAAGAAGAATCGATGCAAGCATTAGAACGAGATCTTGGGGCAATAAGACAGGAGTCTGAAAAAGTACGCGAAGCGAGAAGACAGCAAAGTTAGAGAGCGAGGAGCGCCGCAAAGCTGCCTTTCACGCAGGGCTAGATGAGGTTCGCCGAAGGGCATTAGAAGCGGAGGCGCTTCACAAAGCAAAAGAGAGACAGAAGGCATGGAAGGCTAGAAAGCCGGTCGTATGCTACTATTTCCAAGAGCCTAGTCCCATTTCGATCAGCTGCTTAAGGCGTAAGAGCTTTCTCGCTTTAATGGACAGCAGCGAAATCGCTGTAATAGAAAGAGCTCATGATCTGGTGCTGAACACAATAAATGCGTGGATGACGAGACATTAGAATATCAAGAAACGGAAATGAAAACGATGCGTTTACTGTAAGCCCACGTAGGAAGTTAGGGACCGTTCAGACTGCCCAAAGATGGTGCTGCCATGTCACAAAATCTGCCAAAACATGACCCCTATCTTTCAAATGACTCGCATATGCTTTTCAAGGGCCTTTGTTTTGGTCATGGTTGGGAGAAAGCTCTAGTGGCGCATCGAACGGCTTGTCGGGAAGCAGAAAGTACAAGTGTGATCCCCAGTAAGAGGCAGGTAGACTGTGCATGTCTAAACGAAGAGGCTCTTTGCAATACGCAAGATATGGAAGCTCGTCGAAAGAAGCAGGAGGCCGAGTGCGAAGGCGCGAGAAAAGGGGCTCTCCATGACACAGATAGATCATGATTAGTGGAAGGCGAGCCGGCTAGCTTAGAAAGTGTACGATGGACCCTTGTGTCAGAAGCCAGACACCTTAGAATGCTGAGAATAAGCTAGTTGAGCCGCCTAAACTTTTGGAAGAGGTCAAAAGCGGCGTGCTTGTGAGTGCCAGTACCGAGGGTGGGAACGTTCAGTGCCACCCCGAAAAAAAAGGCGTCGGCGAAAACGTAAAGCGAGAGCGAAAGGTCGAAGTAGCCACAAGTGGCTTGAGGTAGCTAATTGCCATGCCTTGGGCTTGCAGAACAGCGAGCACAATGTTAGGACAGAGATCGAGATTGTCAAAATGCCAAAGGAGAAACGATTGAAGGTGAGACCAGCGATATCGCAAAAACACGCTGGAAGTCCCAAGTCGGGGGTTCCGCTGAGATTCAGATTGGGTGGGAAGCGCGTCCCGAAGGACATAATTTCAAAGAAATTGAGATGACGACGTGGCCGCCCAGTCTCATCTCCTTCGGAGTAGGCTAGATGGGGAAGCAATGCGAGGTAGCGCGTAAACGAGAGTGATGACAAAGACCGTCCCTCACTTTGGCGAAAGGGTACACTTGACTGGGAGGCATACATTGAGGAAGCTAAAACGTCGGTATGTCTGTTGTTGGAACGGGGGGGATGACTAGCAATCCACCTGATACTATTCGTCGTGGAGGAGGTGGAACTTTGCCGTTACCGGCACCGGGAACCTAGGGAGGAAGACGCCGAGCATAAAAAAACTGATAAGGACAACTGTACGGAGGTTTATTTTACATTATTTACAAGCGAGCCTTTCTCGCCACAAGAGATACATCTAAACGAAGATGCCCTAGATCGTGACGATCTCGACAAAGGCTCTGTCAGGAGCCCACTCCAGCTGGTTATAAATAATAATTTTCCCCTCACCTTAAGATGCGGAAAGGGCATTAAACTTCTCTCTCCAACCACCGCACAGACATCCCTTTCGACGGTGCCACCCACACTCTC
Source organism: Rhipicephalus annulatus (assembly GCA_013436015.1). Classification (NCBI taxonomy): domain Eukaryota; kingdom Metazoa; phylum Arthropoda; class Arachnida; order Ixodida; family Ixodidae; genus Rhipicephalus; species Rhipicephalus annulatus. Next base: position 681,351 of record WOVY01010334.1, read on the forward strand.
CTTCTCGCGCCAAATTGTCTCTTCCTTGCGGTGAGAATGCCGCTGTGTACTGGGTATCACGCTAGTACTGCCGTTGCACTACCGAGTGCATCGAAGGTCCCCCGCTCGCCACGCTCATTTTGCGGGGCTGGTGGTAATTCATGCTGTCACCGCCATCTCTCCAAGGAGGCCGTCTCGACCAAAACCAGTTCGGTCGTCTCGTTGTACCCTTTTCGGCATCGCCACTGCATGCGCCATTGCGCCTATAGCTTCCAAGTTTGGAGGACAATACCCATATTTGGACGGCTGTCAGCAGGCCCGCAAACTTGCTCCCAGAAGCGCAAACACCCTTTTCTGCTTGGCTCATGCGCTGATTTAACATTGTGCACGGCTGCTCGATCAAGCGGCTGTGACCTGTGTGTCAAAGTTTGGGTGCCACAGAACAAACGTCACCGCCACTGAGTGCTCCGGACAGGTTAGCCCTTCGTCCCTCCGCTAAACTCTGACGCCTCGAAAATTGTAGAATGTGCATCCCCCAAGAGCTCATTCGAAGTATTTGCATTGGGAGACGTCCAGGGAGAACCGCATAAGTAGAATGCCTTTGTATCGTGAGAGCATTTTTATTTTCTTTTAAATTGGTTCATATCGAATGAGCAAAGAATGCGTAAATTTTGTTATAGAGAGTAGTTTCCTCATCATCGAAGAAGCAAATATTAAGTTGTTTAGTTGTTTGCTGTTGTTCTCCTAATATATGACCGTCTGAGCTCAAAGTGAATTAACTGTAGGCGGGCCATAAAAACAAAGAAGAAAAGCAAAAGCCTCTGTTTCGTACCTCTAATTTGTTAGAAATTAAGGGTTACTTCGTGAGAGAGTGCGAAAAAACAAGTCCTTGTGAGCTTTTTCAGTATTCATGTGAAGGGTTTTTTTGTTTTTTGTTTCTTTGCGTTTTGTCGTATCATTTCATTTCAATTTGTTACCTCATTTCGTGTTCTTTTTTATGTTTTTTGAACTTTTACTACATCGTACGCCTTTACACTTAGTCTGCCGAGGCCTGACATTGAGAAAGAAATAGAATTTATTAGTTGAGTTTCCCAATATTCTCACTCGCCATTGACCTCGACGTTAGGTCACTTTAGTCCCGAATGAAATATAATTAGGGCAAAATTCTTGAAAACGTTAGGGGCGTTGTCATATTATTTTGTTTAGGGCCGTTCCGTCAACACTCTAAGGTGGCTCCTGCTCTGCCTATAACGGGTTCAGGTATAAGATTTCTGCAGAGAGTTTAGTAGCCTGGCATATCTCAAGAGAGAGGTTGTGTGCCGCCTTGTCGCTGCTTGGGTACTGTGCGGATTTGATCACTAATGTCAGTCCCAGCCTTCGACCTGCGGGGACCACTCCAAAAGAGAGCCCCTTTTATGAACCTGCTGACGACACTTGAGCGAGAGTGAAAACCTGAACTGCAGGCGTTCTAGAGCTGCTGCGCTGCCAGGCCTTTTCGCGATGCAGCGTTGGGCTGCCCATCTACGGGTCCTTTTTCCGGCGGCGGACAAGCTGTTTTGATCGGCTCCCTTGTCTTGGCACTGCTTGGACAGGTGGAAGGATTTTGACTTTGCCGTGCTTCCTGAGGGTCCAGAAAGCGACAGGAAAGCGAAATATATAGGTCCGTCAACTCACCTCAAGCCGTTTGGGCCCGCATGGACGACGGATTACCTGGGAAGGGCTGTTTTGCTGTCTGCGCTGCCTAGACTGGCCCCTCTGCGTTGCTAGTCCCCTCTGCGTTGCTAGAGTATATAGTCTGAATGCACCTGGCCATGAGCCAAGTGCCAGAGAAACATCTTCGGTGGCGTTTCCCGAATTTTAAGGGCTTTTTGAGTCTTCATTTTGATGCCTCCTTGATGAGTCAACCTTGAACCTGGCCAACCGGAGAGGTCGACTCTGCGGGGGGGGGGGGTGTTCCATGCCATCGCACTGTGCCAGTGGTGTCATGCTGTCAGCGTATTGTCTGTACTGCCCCCTTCCTGTGCGACGAACTGTGCGTGCCTTTCCCTCTTTCCTGGGAGAAGATTGTGACAGCTTGTTCGTGAGGGCAGTGGAAGACGATGGTTGGTGAACGCAGTGAAAGACAATGATACCATGGGAGAGTCCTGGACTGAATTGTCTTCACTCGCAGGTAATCTCGGGACGACTGAAGGTATGAAACCTGAGCGCAAAGACGCTCGGGTCTGCTTTTTCCCCTTTTTGTCATGAATGATCACGCTACCTACTCATGTAATTACTGTAAATAAAGGCTTCAGTTTTCAGCATCCTCTCCTCGGTACGTCTTCGCTCTGACTCTCTTTGGATAGCTCCGAGTAACGACGACGTCCCTCAGTCGCAACAGTACATCAAAAGTCTTAAAACTGTGTGTGAAACCGACGACAAACCTCTTGTAACCTTGCCGGTAAAGTCTCCTTTAGATGTTTTACCCCCACGCATGCGGCGTTTTCGCATGAGGCTCATGTGGTTCAGCTATGAAGTTTTGCATGTCCCAGGCAAGAGCCAAGTTACTGCGGATGTGTTTTCGAGGGCCTGGATTCGGAGAAAAAGTGATAGTGCACTGTCTGTTAGTGACCTAAGCAAGCACGTTTTCGGGTACTTGTCAAATGCGCTTGAAGCCAGCTTCTTTGAGGGAGTGAAAGAACAAGTCACTGAGGAAGCTTGTCAAGCACTCATGAAATTCAGTCGGAAAGGTTGGCCGAAATTTTCATCTCTTCCAACGTTCTTACGTGCTTGTTAGCAAGAAAGAGATACGCCTACATTTGCTTAAGGCGTGCTACCTAAAGGTGTGAGGTTGGTCATTCCTCGAAAGTTGTGCTCATGGGTCTTGATACGCTTGCACGGAGTCACCTGCATGGGAATCGAAAAAGACAGAGCTTGAGCCACAGAGTTGGTATAGTGGTCGGGGTTGACTTGTCAGCTGAAAGCTTTGGTTACCGTTTGCTGCGTATGCGTCGAGCACAGACACCAAAAGTCAGAACCAATGATCGCAACAGCCACTCCACAGCGTCGTTGGCGAAAACTATAGGCGCTGCTCTCTACCATATTCAAGAAAAATTTTATTTGGTAGTCGTGTATTATTTTTCTGGGTACCCAGAGATCGCTTTGTTATCATCTACAACGTGTGTTACTGTCATTACGCACCTTAAAACTTTCTTTGCATGACATGACATACCTGAAGCACTTATGCCTGATAATTGAGCGCAATTTCTGTCGCAGGAATACAAGATGTTTGCTCGCAATCACGGTTTTCGTGCTGTGACGTCTATCCCAAGGTACCCCCTGGCAAATTGTGAAGTAGAGAGGATGGTCTAGACAATGAAATGTCTCATTAAAAAGTGAAGGACCCACATTTTTCTCTCCTATAGCGTACAGGGACACCCAAGGGCTACTTAGAAAAAGCCCTGCAGATCTTTTAATGGACAGGTGGCTATGCACAACGGTACCAGACCGTACCACCAGCCTTCTGCCTCAGATGGTGAACCCGAGGAAGTTCAGAAGTCATGATACGACTGCCCGACAGCGGCAGCGTAGGAACTTCAAACGTTGTCATAGGGCTACCTCGTTGCCAACGCTCGAACTGGGCATGAAAGTCTGGGTGACAGACTGCAAAGCAAAAGCGTCGGTCTTGCGACTTTCTGAGCGGCTGAAGTCATATGTGGTTGGAAATTGCACTTGTGTAGTTCTGGAAAAAATCAGAAAATACTTGTTTCATTTTGTTTCACAGTCAAAATAAGGTTAGGATGATGGAGGTATATATAATTTTTGGGGGCAAATGAGAGTCGAGTAGAAACGGAACAGAAATGCAATGGTGTTACAGACAGCATGGCAAAGACGTTCTATCTAGCCCTTCCCTAGCAGGAACTGACCTTCTTGAATACCGAACGTGACTTGGTCGTCAAGTTCGACAGCCGGACCGCTACGGGTTCAGCAATTGACTGTATTGTTTCTTGCGCATTATTGTTTCTGCAAAGTGTTCTTTCACTGGCAGTGCTGCTAAGTTGGTTGCAACTGTCAGCATATTATTAGATGCACGTCAATAGGTGAACGGTAAAATGGGCAATCACAGGGAACTGTGGGATACGACGGCTTCCGGTTCAACGCACCACACGGGTCAGCAGCGGCACGCGCGCATTTTTGTACTGCTGCACTGAAAAAAACACCTCACCGTGCAATGTCAGTGCTTTAGAAGCTTTTGTTGTTTTTTTGCCAACCATGACTGTGACAATGACAAGCTATACGAAAGCCATGAACGGTCCGGAAACTTTTTTGTTGCTATAAAATGATGTGCAATGCTTTTATGCTGCTCGGGGGTGCTGTCAGTTTGGCTAGCAGATCAGTTGATACGCAAAACAGTTTTCCTTGTATGATATGGTACTGCAGCTAAAAAGTCACCATTTTAATAATCTCAGGTGTTGGGGATGACTGTAGCAGTGTGCTAAGAGTTAATTTCAGGATCGCTGCTACGGCCTAACTCGTCAGCCTATCGGCATGAAGCGCAACACTTATTAAGCGCGTTCAGATATTTTTTTTCTTGCCTTCAGCGCGATATAAGATGTATTTCTTAGTCGAAGCCAGATGCTTATTTGAACGCTGATCTTGATCAAGCTGCGCGGCACGGTGGCACATAAACAATACAGTCAGACATAGACGGCGCCGAATAATCGAAACCCTGCGCTTGTTTAATGCACTTATTCTTTCGGGTGCCATCCTGGCACACAGTTTGATCAAGAGAAACGCAAATGAACTCGTCCAGCGCTTCGTGTAAACTTACTCTTGAGTAAAGCTTTCGCGTTTTTTGTCATATGTATGGGCGCAATAGCCGGCGCTCATCTCGTATGGCAGGTATACTATAGATTTTGCCCGCCCATTCCTATAATATTTTTGCTAGGTGTGCCTGCACGACAAATTATTTCTCAATATGTTATTCGCAGAAAATTTATGTGCAAGCTTTTTCTAGTGTGGAATACACACGTACTACATAAATCTACTAGAGGGCACATATGAAATTTTCGCCTGGTTGCTGCTGAATGTATTCCGAGCATATATATGCAAGGAAGTGGCTTTGTTGATTTTTCTACGCCAGATGTCGTTAGCCACTTTAACGGAGGATCCTTTCGCGCTGTGTAACATCAGCGAACAGTGGTTGCCGCTAACCGCGGTAAAACGCGGTATGCCGTGCTTGGTCGTAACCATGCTTGCTTTGCCTGTTTAACATGGGTATTAGTGTCCGCCGAAGTGATGTAGCGGTTAAAGTGCTCGGCTGTCGACCCGAAGGTCAGGGGTTCGATTCTGGCCGTGGCTGTCGAATTTCTATGAAAGGAGAAATGGTAGAAGATCGTGTATTGTGCAATGTCAGTGCATGTTAAAAAACACTCGATTATCAATATTTCTGGAGCCCTCTACTACAGCGTCTCTTATAGTCATGTCGTGGTTTCAGGACGTAACACCATCGGTATTATTATTAACGACACTTTAGTGCTTACTCGAATACGGTCATCAATCATTATTAGAGTACACTCATTGGAGTACAAGTAGGTAGCACCTCCTCAACAGGATGTTGCAAGGGAGAACAAGAATAAAAGCCTACTGCTACAAACACCCTCGTGACTCAAGAAATCTGTTTACATCACTTGCGAAGATAGCATATCGTATTGTATCTTTCACCCGTACTGGCTCGCCTGTGTTCTGAGATTACTTGTACACCCTGATAGTAGGTTTGACGACTAGCACGACACCTTGCCGCGGTGGTCCAGTGGCTAAGGTACTCGGTTACTGATCCGCAGGTCGTGGGGTCGAATCCCGGATGCGGCGGCTGCATTTCCGATGGAGGCGGAAATGCTGTAAGCCTGTGTGCTCAGATTTAGGTACATGGTAAAGAACCACTGGTGATCGAAATTTCCGGAGCCCTCCACTACGGCGTCTCTCGTAATCATATGTTGGTTTTAGGACGTTAGACCCCACATATCAATCAATCAATGACCAGCACAACGAATGATACAAGAGAAAGTTAAGTACACATCAATCTGTATTTTTTATGATTATAGGGGAAGATCAAGGAGCTGTGTGAAAGAAAACAACATGATGAACAGATTCGCCGCTGTGTGGAGTGGTTAATTTCTCGAATAATAAATTCAGAGTGAAAAAAAAGAAAGGATGTATGCCGTATTCTGCAGTTGAAAGATTCCACCAGGTGGAATAAAATGCATTTATTATCAATGAATTGTTATGGTACACAATGAAAATGGCACATATGTACACTGTTTTCTTGAATGTATTGCAGTGGGCTCAGCTTTCGATTGCGAGGCGTACGGATACACACACGCTGGTACAGAATGCGCCTACACAAATTTACACTGAGATACAATTCGGATTCAGTGAGCCATGAAATGAGTAATGGAGGAAACACACATTCGTTCACAAGGTAACAATAGAATATGCATAGGCTGCCACTTGTAATTAAGCGGCGCTCAATATGGGAAGAAATGCCCCTAAGCACGCGCGTTAGAACGCTGCACCCAGATTATACGGCACGATGGCGCATACGTTCGCGACAAAACGAAAGTGTCCGACCAGCGGCTGACGTCACACACACACACGTCCGTTGAGGTCTCTTGTGTCGAGACATGTACAACTGTTATATATTTTTTACGAACATGATCAGGCTTCCAAGCTATTCGATACTTACAATAACAGCCGCGACAGACCATGTTGCTTTTTAACGCTCCATACCACGAATCCGACAAGCCCGCCACGAGTTAAGTGTGCAGCCAACACTCATTGTTGCCATCAACGTCGCGAATAGTGCAGCAGCGATCTTCTATCAGATCTACAACCAAATGTGCAATAATCTCGCTACATCCTTCGCTAACTTTTCAGGTAACGTGTCAAAGCTTCTGCGCATTCCACTGGCATTTACTTTTATTCTTTTTATTCTGCTTCACGGTTTGATTACAGCCCTTGAGGAAAACTTTTTGCTCAGTCATGTCATTTATAAGTGCTCAAGTTGGGGAACAACAAAAAAGTTTCCTGATAATACACTACCACTCAATTGCTTTCGTACAAGTATGAGTAATCAAGGAGCTTGAAAAACGCATCACTACTTCCCAGCCACGGCAATATTCACAGTTTGTTTTTCCTAGCCCAAAGTGCGTTATTTCTAACAAATGCTATGCCTAATAATGATTGTATACATCTGATGAGGTCCGACGGAGGAGCTGGAAGCAATACACAATCCATTGTAGCGATTGTATTTTTATTAAAGCCCCTAAACGGAGAAGGCCATCGCGCTACAAAGTAATTACATACTTTTGTAAGTCTCCGTATCCTGCTCTATATTAGGTGCTATTAAAGTGTATTTAAGGCTTATAAGTTTGACTTTCTACAGGTTCTACGACAATAGATGACCTAAGCATGCGAATATACATTTTGTACATATTTGTTTCGTAAACATTTCCGCTAACCAGGAGAGAATATGCAGCTTACCGATAAATAACACACACGTAAGTGCTCACACCGGAGAATTCAGAGTATTAGAGTAGTTGCGTTCCCATATATACGTCTGAACAGGAACTAAGAAGGAAAACACAAGTTAACATGCCCGAAAGAAACGTCGCTGATTACTAACCAAAATAATTGGTTCTTCAAGTTACTCACTTCCAGTTGGAGCCCTCATTCGCATAAGCTACTTACACTAGACTCATTTGCAATGAATTTTCGGCCGATCGTGATGCTGAGCATATTGCTAGCGAAGCGAGCTGGGCAATGGCAAAAAGCCCTTTAAAGCGAGAAATTTCGGGAAATGGGCCCCTGGACATCAACCTGATTAGTATAAACACCGCAAAAATAGTCTTTGCAGGCGTAACCTAAAAACACCATCACGACGGCTGTTAACAAAGATGGTCTAATGCTAATGGTAAAATTGCTGCGGATTAATGATAAATAAGCACTTAACAAAGGCGGTTACATTGCAAAATCTTTTAACATATAAACAAGCTCGGCAAACTGCACGCTCGTGGTCGTCTCATCTGCCTCAGCACTTGATCGTGGCAGGCAACCAAAGACTCGGAACGAATTCTATTCTTGTGAAGATTTTGTTCGGCGAGAATTTGTGCTTCCAGGTGAACTTGACCGCCGCTATTGCCCTCTAGTGCGATGTACAGGTGGCTTCTACGCCGCGCTACCTTCTCTCTTGCCTCTGGCATTTCGCTGGTGGAGACGTCATCATCGGCAGGCGAAACCGCGTTTTCTTGAGAAATCGAGTCGTTGTCTTCAGTTTCTATATTTTCAAGGAGTTGATATGATGGCGCGTCCTGTGCAGCGTCTTCTGGGCCAGCTGCGGTGTCGTCCTCTGTCTGGCTGTTCACGGCGGAGGCCTTTGTTATAGACCCGTACGGTGAAACATGTGTGCCGCTTTCCTTTGGACAGGGTGTCATATCAGCTGGCATCGAATAAGGTCGGAGATGCCGTTCGTTGGGAGATGATTCAATCATGATTGGCCCTTCTTTGACCGGCGCTGGTTTTGCTGGCTCTGACTGGCGCCGCTTGTGAGTTTTGGGAGGAAGTGGTGGTGGTATGTCATTCTCTTTTTCCAGCGACGCCCTTCTCAGCAGCACATCATCAAGTTTCTCGTAAATGCGCTCATCTATATCACTGCTGACGCTGAACGCCACCTCAGACACGGGCGACTCGAGTTCACTGTCGACATGCGCCGAAGTAACCGAGATTCCGGAGTCGAAAGTGGAGATGGACAGGTGCGACTGGCGAGAGCATGGGAAGCCCGGCACTTCGTCCGGTCGAGGAGGAGGCAGGGGCCCCTTGAATGTGGGCATCTGCAGCACAGATATGGCGTTGGTTTTGGGCACACTGTAGCCGTTGCCATCTTCAATGGCTGCCTGGCGATGCTGCTGAGTGAAGCCCTGGCGTCGGGCAGGAGTGCGGCCATGAATCTCCTGTAATTCTTTCCAGCTGTATTGTTCGGGGGTCATGCGTTTGAGGATGCCTTGCACGACGCCCCTCAGAGTGTAGACAAAGTTCAGCGCTTCAGGGCAGTAGAAATGGAGCACGCCTCTTCCGGTGGAGCTCTCGCTGCAGGATGGAAGTAATGAGAAAAAAAAACGGTCATGTTACGTGGGCAGAACTCAACATTCTACTCACGTTGTTGCTTTCAAAACAAGTGCAATCGCAGCTGCGCGAAAGGTATGTTGACATTTCTGCACGCATATTTTTCAACTGTTATTATAATTTGTGCAAGCGTGTAGGGAGTGTTAAAGCAAAAAAGAAGTGCAAGCCACAGAACGCTATATGGAAGAAGTAAACGTGAAGAATTTTCGCTACCAATAATAAGAATATTATTAGCAGCAGCAATAGTAGTAGTACCAAAGAGGTGGACAGCTGCTCGAAGAAGTTAAGTAGACGGCAACGTGATCCCGTGGCTAGCAGTCGTACGAGCAGGTCTAGCGTAATTGTCGGTGGATCTCGGATCTGCGTGCTCACCTTCCGCACTCGATGGCCAACAGCTTGCCATGGTCGGCCTCGTGTTTGTTGCGCGACACCTGGAACCAGACGAGGGTGTTGAGGTACCACTCTTGTATAACGTGCTCTGTGTGCGGATGCGTCAGAATCAGCTTGTGACCGCTGATGGAAAGGTTGCCGTAGCTGCCCAGGAGGCCAGCACGGCCACTCCATGCGTCGTCAATGAGTGAGGCCTCAAACTTGAAGCCCAGAACTGCGAAGAAATTACATCAGGAGCGCATGACTTGGTTGTGATTTGCTAAAAGGAACATGAATTGTCAACACAATTCGAGAAGAAAAAGAGAAGAAAAACAACCGAAGCGAAAAGTCATTCCTGAAAGCGGGATTTGGTGCGTTCCAAAGGTGGGATATAGGCCAACCGGTACCTAATTAGTGATAGCCACATTCGCCTTCCAAAAAATAAACCAGTAGCGATAAGTCAGCAAAATAAAAAAAAACGACTGTTCGCTGTTGTGGATTTCAGCTGCAATAAAGTGAGAGCACATAGCTTAACATTAATTTATTATTTGGTTTTTCACACCACGTGTAGTGCAGTGGTTTCTTTCAAACATAGCAGCCTAAAGCAATCCTGTTCAGGTTCTTTTTCTTCGTAATGGCAAATGAAAATTTTGCATGTCACTGTCTTGCTAAAACCGTGTAGGACGTGAATTTCATAGAGTCTTTCAGATAAATGTAGATTTCATGGTGGACTGTGAACACACACACTCACACACACACACAGATATATATATATATATATATATATATACATATATATATATATATATATATATATATATATATATACATATATATATATATATATATATATATATATATATATATATATATATATAACTTCGAGAATAGTGCAGTATAGGAAACAAAACAATAAAATATTTATTTAATCCTAACAGTTTCGGCTGGTGGACCAGCCTTCTTCGGAGGATGTAAGTGAATATATATATATATATATATATATATATATATATATATATATGTGTGTGTGTGTGTGTGTGTGTGTGTGTGTGTGTGTGTGTGTGCGCGCCTGTGACAAGCTTCGCTTGCACGCAAATGTATCTTACAAGTGCTCTAATCATAAGCTGTAATAGTAAAAGGGTCTATATGGTGCTTTCGATATATGGGCTCAATACTTCCCCGTAGCCGCCATTAAAAAATGGCTGCTGCCGAACTTTGCTTCTTGTTTACGGCTATCACCTTTTTGTGAGTTCAGAGAATTGACATGCCGGGCCAGCCAACATTATATGACTGTGACGTTAGCCAGTACAAAGAAAGGGAAGATATGCGGAGTGTGTCAATATTGGTACTGTAAGCATGTGCAACAAGATATTATTTGTTTCAGCTGCTCGCGACACTCGTACCAAACCAGAGAGCAGGTGTATTCATTCTGTTCAGAAACTACCTAAAGGTTTTTTTTAAATGGTTATTTTGAGTTCAATACGTCCGCGCGTCTCTTTTCCGTCTTTCAATTCTGTCCGGTGAGGCTGAGACTACAGACGTTGGCGCCATTGCGTGGTCTAGAACATACCGTTCTCAAGCTCCACCATGGGCACGGGGGGCCAGAGCAGTGCTCGCAGCGCGGCCATCCATTCCTGGCTCTGCGTTTCACTCTCGCCTGCAAGGTACACCATGGGTGGCCGCTGGCCCGAGCGCACAGCCACGGCGAACTCTCGCGAGCTCGAGCCGCACCGGAACACCTGGGCGTTCTTTGGCGATAGCGTGCCTCGGGCCTGGACGCCCGAGTTGCGGTGGGCCCGCACCTCGACCAGCACGTCGCACGGCTGGCCCCATGCCGACTCCAGCTGGGTCAAGTCGACCCATTTCCGCTTCCAGCTCTGCGCAAGTTCGTGCCAGCCAGTATGAGAAACACGGCCGCTGTGCAGTCACGTCAACAAACGAGCGCGGAGATTCAGCGCGGAACACGTGCTTGCAGCCGATAAAAACAGCGCAGCTGGTGGTTGCACTAGATTTCCGGCCACTAAGCGCTCAAGCTTGCATACACATAAGGCACATGTTTACAGGGTACTATTCTGTTTATTTCTCCCCCGGCACATGTTTTGCCACAAGACGTGTTCACTGCTTTCAAACAGCAAATCTTTAAAATAAACGATGCGTTTGAGAACATGTGCTTTCTGAAAGTGGTTATGGATGTCCAGCAAGGAGCATGTTGTTCATTCTTCTACGTCTCGCCTTATTCTCAACCTTCTGGTGCCTGTAACGAGAAGTTGACGCCCATTCCAAGCCATATGGGTACGGGTCAAAACTGACAGTCAAAAGTACTTTTTTCTTTCTAATTTTTTGTCTGCCTACATACGTAAAAGTATACAACCTGTAGTACTTGAAGTATCCTGCGTGCGTGAATGCGTCAGCATCGCACATGCCTCAGGTGACTTTATCGGATCATTTGGTCAAGGCCACAATTTCGGTTGTTGCCAGCATAGCACCGCGCCTCGGAAACAACGGTGCGTAGAATTTGGACAAAGACAATGACCAAAATGTGCTGAAAGTTTTTCTTATCTCCTGCACTGTTCGGCTCTGTCTCTGGCATCTAGCTCTGACATCTACTGATAATGCGAATATGATGAGCCACATCCTGTGAACAATGTAACGCTGAGATACGTACATGACATTTCGAGAAGCCTGACTCCGCGCTATTCATTCGCGCTAAAGGAACCACACAGTACTCCAAAACCGCGAATGATATCTGATAGTGGACATGTATTACATAATATCAGAAAAAGAGAGCGGCTAGTTCCATGTCGTAAATTCTTTTACAAAAGGCTTTGCTTCACTCACTTCATCAGTAAATGGCACAGTAATACCTTAATCGCTGCCGTGGCAAAAGGCAGACCAGTGCCGAAATTATGAAGGGATCTCACAACAAGTGCCACGTATACAGAGCTTTCTTGGGGTTGCGCACATACTGTTTGGGGAAGTTGCTGTGACCGACTTACTTAGTCATGTTGAGCGTGAAATCTGCAGCCCAACGTAATGGTTACTGCTTATAAGAACCATGTGGTTCAGCAAACGCCCCAAAAATGGAGTCTACCACAAAAATATAATAGTCTTTCATCAGGGACGTAGCATAGAGAAGCGGTTCAAACTTTTTCCTTCCAAAAACTTTTTTGTTTTCAATTTCGCGTATATAAACACGCGCTCATACAAACGCACATCCGATCATACATAGAGTAATAGTGAGAACCCACTGCTCCCCCCACTCTCGTCCTGAAAAAATTTCTGGCTGTGCTACTATCTTTGTTGTTTATCGCTCCACATATCGTAATCAAATGCTGATGAGAGTAAGAGCGTAGTGTACGTCCTGTTCTTCCGAGCGTGGTTTTGTTGGCTTTTTCGTAAAAATATGTTGTTGATTGTTATTACAAGAAAGCTAAGAAGTTAAATGGTTAATTTCAGTCATCGCTGCTGTTTCGTCTCTATGGCATAATGTTGCTAACTAGAAGCACTTGGTAGCAAGTTTCATTACCAGCACCGCATGTCCTTTGTAATAGGTGCTGAGGGCCAGAAAATCTTGTGCACTGTCATCTGAGTGCCCACTTAAGGACCCATGTGGTTCAAGTTAGTTAAATATGGTGCAGAAATCGTAAGAACACTCTGATGATGGCCAGTCGTCCTCACTCTCAGTTTTTTAATAGTGATTATAGCGCAAGATATGTTTTGTGTATACGGGCCCTGGTATTCTGTACTACATATCTCATAGGGTGCAAATCAGGGTCTAAGTTCACGAAAACGACGCGCTAGAAATGTATGATAAAGACACTGAAGTTAGTATGACAAGTTTTCAGCCAATCCTGACGATGGCCATATCAATAATGAAGGCAGTCAGTCATCGGGAAGAATTTTTTTTTGCCCCTGGAACGTGATTAGCTTTCACCTAGTTATGCCAAACTTGCACTTGTATATGTGAACTAAGAAAACAATTGTCCGTACTGTTGATTGGTTGACCGCTAGCAATACGCTCCCTAATTATGACCAGATAAGTCATGTTAGAGTTACATTATAGAGTCACGTGCGGTCCTATTGTGCCGAGCAGTCAGCTTTGTACCTATAGTACCTTTTTTCACGTATGATCCGAAGGTTGTGCAAAATTTCACGTTTTCGCTTACGTAATATCATTTTATACTTGCCATATGCAAACAAAGTGAAGTCTTTTAGAGCATATAGTTAACGGATTGGCGCTCGTTTTCACTTCCAGGCTGATTTATCCTACGTATTGTCTCAAAGTTCACAAGCTTGTGGACAGTATTGAGTTTGTTTTTTTTCACATTGTCTGCGGAGACAACGCAAAACAAAATCAAAGAAAACCAGGAACATATATATCAATTCACGACCCACAACGCACATAGCCAGTACACAACACCACGGCAGAAGAAAATAACTGTTTACACAAAGATATGAATATACTAACTAGTGGCTGTTGTAATACTCCCATAGTCACGTTAGCGATCATGAGGTCAAAACTTGATCGCTAGCGCAACTACATACATCGAGTAAGTCAAATTTTCTCAGCTGTTTCATATGGACAACGTGCACTTTCGAAACTCTCTTTCGATTGCATGCATTCGCCAATAAACTTACCAACGTCATCGCCCTCTTTGAAAGTTTACAAGTGGAGAACAAAGACAACCCTTTAAAAAATCAACTGTAAACACTTAAGCCTGGTTCTAGGCGTTTAAGGCCGATTGTGAACATTTAAAGCTGTTTGTTTTTCTTTACACGAGCTACAAAAAGAATTTTTTTGCGCGAACTTTGAAATACAAAGCAAGCGTAGCAAGACACAGCCGCAAAAAGAGCATGTAAATAGGGCTCGAACCTTCCAAGTGCTGCTGTTGCGGGCACTTTGCGGCAACTTCACGTCCACATATCCGCTCTTGATCACCATGGGACGGCTTGGACTCGACGGTGGCGTCGGTGATAGAGTATTTTCAAAAGTCACAGCTGTTGAGCTTCTCCTGACTGGTCTCTTTGTCCTCGTTCACGGAGTCGGTCACCTCAGTAGTGCCTGCTCGCAAGTGTTCGCAAGGAGCAGCGCCCAGTATAGGACTGACTGAGTGATAGCTTCGGATGAACGACGTCGCACAGTGGCTGCTCAAGCGTATCTGCTCCGGTCCCCGTTGCACTGGGGGTTTTTGGCTCCTGGACACAGTAGCTGCTCTTATCGGCCACCGAGTATCGACCACGGTTGGGCGCCAATTCGTCGCGGGAGCCCATTGTCTTTGCTTATCGCCAATAGAGTAGGCGGCGTGTAAAGAGCAGTGCGCTAGGTTCCTGCCATTCTGTGTTTCCCTGTGCGTGTGTCGCGGTAGCACTTTTCCTTTGCGTGCTGCGTGCAACGTTGAAGCTACACGTGTGCTGTAGTGACGCTATGGTCACCATTGACTCCGCTGTTCATTCAACTCTTCGGTGCGACCCACGGTGCTCATGATAAAGTCTAGAACGTAAACGTAGTTGCCAGTGATCTAGTTAAAGAACAGCATCACCACGCAGTAGTCTCGTAGTAGCTTACAAGACATATAAAATATATGGAGCCGCGGGTAAATGATCAAAAAAGACAATTGACAGTGAATTCGGTACGTGACCGTAATACAAAATAAATAGTAAACGCAGGTGGGATATGTGAAGTACTATAGTTGCACATTCCGCAAGAAAGCGTTTCGTTTTTTTTTTGTCAGCTCTCCTTGAGCGAGATGCTGCTATACTGAACTGTTCATTGAAGACAATGCGTTGCGGTTCATTGCGTAAACTACAATTCTTATCTGCCATTCAGTAGCACATATAAGTAGAGGGTTCAGTTGAAAATTCTCGTTTGAAAGTTAGCTCTTCATGGTGTTCATGTTCGTGAGAGAAAGTTGCACTAAAAATTTCACCCGCTAGATAGATAGCTATGTAGGGTTTAATGTCCCAAAACCACCCTATGATTATGAGATACGCTGTAGTGGAAGGCTCCACAAATTTTGACCATCTGGGGTTCTTTGACGTGCAGCCAAATCAATGGCCTACAGCATTTTTGCCTCCATCGAAGATGCAGCCGCCGCCGCCGTGATATGATCCCGTGACCTGCGGGTCAGCAGCCGAATATCTTAGCCACTGGGACACCGCAGTGGGGCGAAAATTTCGCCCACCATTGCAGCACTAACATAAAAGAAATCACACGGAAGATGCGAGATATTGCGAAAATCAATTCGAAACAGCAACTGCACTTGCCAGAAACTAAATTGCAATAGTGCGAAGAGCTGGGCTTGTTGGTTGTACGAAATTGGAAAACAGCGCGAAAACCTACAGAACACACAGAAAGGGAACAGCACTGCATTTCGACAACAAATATCTTGTGCTTAAGAACCGTATAGCTGCCAACTTGAAACATCGTGGCTTCAATTCTTGTTACAGGAATGGCAGCCTATTGCCGGCAAGCAAGAAACAAGCGATAAAACAAGAATCCCAACAACTCGCAACACGCTTATTTTGAGCATTGCTGCTGTTCTTGTGTAAGCACAGACTAATCATGGTGTCTACAAGCAACAAAATGCCTAACGGTCACAAGCTTGAAATTAAACTGGCAGGTTCACTTTTCCTGTAGTAATGTTTTTTTTATCTTCATTCACAACGCTCTGCGCAGTTGCTCGCTCTGTAAAACAATTCAACAGTTTTGAACAAACAGCATTCACCAAGTAAAATGTTTTTCAAGCTTGTTCTGCGCGTAGCTTTTACCTTCACTGTGGCTGCGTAGCACCGACCCAACCACCAATAATGTTAGAATGTCGGACATGTCTGCATTTTTGTTTCATGCAATTTCCGTTTCACATAACAAAAGAACACTGATAGAATTGAATAGCTTTCCAGCACTTGTAACGGCTTCTTATTACTGTCTGAGTTTGTGGAACTTTTACAGTATAATAAAAGATTTATTCCAGACTAGTATTGGTCAGAGTTATTCAATTATACGAGTGGCGAAACGGCGTTCTAAAGTCCGGAAATGCAGTTTGCCCAATTCTTGGGGGTTATTTGACGTTTACGCCACCAGAGAAGCGGCAACACAAAGCACAAATAACGCATGTGATTGTGGGCGTGCAGATCAACAGGTGGCGCGACAATCGGCTCACTCCAGACCGGGGGCTGAGGGAAATGGCGTGTCAAGGTTTCGATACGTGGAACCAATTGGGAGTTTCGCAACTGATATGATTGAATAACTCTGGTATTGATGAGTACTCCTTTACACGCTCAAAAATGTATATAGGGACTGCTTCGTTTCGTTTTTTTTGTTTACAGATATACTACATGCTGTACGCTCGTTATAATATCATCTTGTCCAGCAACATTAAATATCCTGGCCTGCGCGGTGCCACGACATAAAAAAAAAGCCAAAAAGTTAAGCGACAATTCAGAAATTTATTGTTGCTACTTTGCTCACATCAGTTATCAATGTTCAGAAATCAATGCGTCCTCACCGAATTTCAGATTACATTGCATTTTGACAAAACATATGGTATGTAATAACTTATCAAATCACACATTGCTTTTTTTAGTGTTTTCTTTGAAAAAATTGGTACTATGAAGTTTACTATCGCATATTCTTTTCACTTTGTAGTACCGCAAACAAATTGACAAAGCTCCGCCACGGTGGTCTAGTGGCCAAGGTATTCGGCTGCTGACCCGCAGGTCCTGGGATCAAATCCCGGCTGAGGCGGCTGCATTTCCGATGGCGGCATAAATCTTGTAGGCCTGTGTACTCAGACTTGGGTGCACGGTAAAGAACCCCAAGTGGTTGAACTTTCTGGAGCCCTCCACTGCGGTGTCTCTCATAATCATATGGTGGTTTTGGGACGTTAAACCCCACAAATCCCTCAATCAATAAATCAATCAATTAACAAATTGACAAACATTTAGCCCAAGGTAGTTGTTCTTACGGTTTAGGAAGTGAGAATGCAATTGGAAATCTCCGTGATCGATTTGCTAAAACAGTACAAGTCTAGTGTCAAAAAAAAATATCCTGCGTGCCTTCAGATGCGATGTAATGAGAGGCAGAAGGGACGTCGATTGCGCTCCTGCGTGGTAGAAAAACACAACAGTAGGGCTAGAGCCTGGTCAGTCGCAGTAGTGTTCTTCTTAATTCTAGCACAATAAGACAACAAATAGGCCGCCGTCAGTTTGAGGAAGTGAATTTTTGTTTCGACAACGTTGTGTGCTTCAGGCAACTATAGATCACCTGGGGGAAAAAAATTGACTGGCCCTGTTTGATTTCCCTAGAATCTCACGTAGTTTATTGTCAATAACCAGTGTCGTATCTGAACAAAGGAACATCTCTGTCTTCTGAACATTAGAACAGCAAGGTCAGTAGATTTTATGAAACACAGGCGTAAGGCGATCAACACAGAGAGGCAGAATTCCTATGCAGGAACATACATTCTCTTGTTGCTACAAGATAACCTTGGCTTGACGCTGAGAGGACACTGGCAAATACTTTTTGTATGTATTTTATAGGAAGCCCATTACCTCCGGCCAATGAAAACAACCCTCTTTGCTGGCTCTCAAATTGATCCTTTCCGTAGTCTTGCCTCGAGAGTATCAGAAAATAAAGTGCAGCAAAGAAGCTGCAATACTGTGAGGTCCTGCAAAATGTCGTTTGCGCGATATCCCCGCTGAGCAAATCAGCTAATTGCTTAATAAGTAAGCGAATGGGACCGTAGTCACATCAGATTTTCGCGCATGCACATACGGGTATTAACACTGCTTAGTATACAGGACCTACCAGTGCTCTGTCATTTTTCGTAAAGCGCTATTTTGTGGCATACCTAGGGCTATTTTCTCAAAGTTACTATATTGACGTGAAGACCAAAGTCATAGTACTATTAGAAAAATACTGCTTAAAATATTAGAACGTCAATTCTACGCTTCCGTTCACTGGTATGGCATCATCTTGGTGCGAAATCGAGCCAACGAGTGGTACAGGGGAGAAACGTGAGCGCACAGTGCGACTCGAGAACGCGGAGTGCGGGTACAGTTGTGTAGTACGCTATACTGCGGGAGCACGCGCTGCTGTGTCTTCCAATAAAGCGGCCGGCTTTCGGCACATTCCACTCTTGTGAGTGAGACCTTCTTGCACTCTGACCTACGCAATTTTTCCAAGTAAAGTGCAGTTGGCACAGTTTAGACGTAATAACTCCGTGGTTACTAAATGAACTGCTCGAGCAGCACCACTGACGCCTGAATCCCGCTGAGCCCTAATTTCGTATTAGGCAGTATCATAATTGTTGATTATCTTTTAGATGCGAAGCTTGTTAGGGTTTAGTTCAATCCGGTGTGGGGCGTGACTACCACTACGGCGCATGCGAGTCATCTTCCCTCTCTTCTCTCCTAAGCTCCTCCCTTCTCCCTGTCTCACCTCACAACGCCCACGCAGGCAGCGTCTGCAATCCAACTCTCCCGCCACCTCTCTCTACTTTAGGCATGCTCCCCGTGGCTTTTCCACGTGTACTGCACATGCGCGCCCCTCCGCCTCTTTTCTTACACTCGCACCCTCTCTCGCCTCGCAGTGCCGACGCCGGCAGCGTCTGCTACTCTACGCTCCCTCCCCCTATCTCTCCTGCAGGCATTCCTCCCCGCGACATCTACAACCATATTGCGCATGTGCACTTCCTCTGCCTTCTCTCCTACGCCACTACCGCCTCATCTCTCACCTCGCAATGCCGACGCAGGCAGCGTCTGCTAGAGAGTTTATTGAGTGAAAAAAAAAAACGACTGCTCGCGCTGCGCTACCGATCACTGACCCTGTATCTTGACCTCGAAGGTAGTGTAGGTGGAAGATTTCCCCTGTGCGTTGCTGAACAATGAAAACCCGCTGCGTGCGCGTTAATTAAAAGCGGACTGCGTGTATCTGTGTGCAATCGGTGTCTCCAGTCTCTCGTTGCCCATGGGCAGCGAATGGCATGTTCCGGTTCTCTTACAACAACTGAAGGCTCTCCAGAAGGCCCACGATACGGAGTTGATGCCAAGCTTCCTCGGTCCTACAGGGGAGTGGCCCACAATCTTGCCCTTATAAAATGGTGGTGGAGTCCTTCAGAATCCCAATAATCTTTTTCGTCCATCCATCCATCCATCCATCCCTCCATCCATCCATCCATCCATCCATCCATCCATCCATCCATCCATCCATCCATCCATCCATCCATCCATCCATCCATCCATCCATCGATCCAGTACTAGTCGCTTTAACCTTGCGTTGTTGTTATAGTAATAAAAAAGAAATCGTAATATCCAACGCACGTGCTTGAACCCTTCGATGATGACATTTGTCGAAGAGCAGATAGTAAGAAAAAGGGCAAGCTGAATGATGTATACGATACGAAAGGCAGTGCTAAAATCGGCTACATACCACTTGCTCATTTCATCCTTCTGTACGTGGCCAGATGAAAAAAGCAGGCATGCATTCGTGGGCTGTAGCTCGACGCTTTCTTCTGTGCATGCGATTCATGACGTGATGCACTCGCAACTCATGTCAGCAGCAGATACCATCGGTTGCCAGTATGAGGGGGGGGGGGCAGTTTAGTGCGTTCACCTATAAGCTTCGCTTTTAAAAAATTCTGACGATTTCGTTTCATTGTGTCTCACTTCTTTATCATCTACAGGAAACGTACAGGTCAAAAGCTACTCTGTTCTGTAAGCTGTTACTGACTTTCACGGAGAGAGGCAATAAACATAGATTCACAGCTGCGCACCTCACTACTGCTTACAAGCCCACATACTCGTACAGACTCCATTGTTGCCGGGAAAAAAGCAACTCTTGTCTTTCTTTGCCGATAGTAAACTGCTGGTAAGGCAGGAGCAGTACAATTGCTGTTGCTACTCGGAAAAAGGAATTATGAAACAGTAGACGAATGCTCGAAAATACTAGTATTGTCTTCACTGTCAGTTTTTTCCTTCTTTTTTTTTGGGGGGGGGGGGGGCTGGATAGGGACACCACTTTCTCATTGCAATAAGCAACTTTATTTTGCTGGAAAGCACGAGCGAAACTTATAAATAGGTTAACGAAAGGAATACAGTTTTTAGTTATCTCTACGACACACATGCATTTTTGTTCGCCAGTGAACAAATTATTAATGGAAACAGCCTTGGCTCTTACAACGTTCAAAAGGAGCCCTGCAACACATTTTTGCCCCGCCGGGGTGCTCTAGTGGCTAAGGTGCTTGGCTGCTGACCCCCAAGGCACGGGATCAAATCCCGGCAGCAGCGGCTGCATTTTCGATACAGGCAAAAAGGCTGTAGGTCTCTGTGCTCAGATTTGGTCGCACGTTAAAGAACCTCAGGCACTACAGTACGGCGTCTCCCATAATTACATGGTGGTTTTGGGACGTTAATCCCCACATATCAATCAACCAATTACAGCACATTTAGCACAATAAGAAAACGCTGCCGAACAGTAGTGGAGGTTCTCGAGAACTCGTGAACCAAACCCATTATTATAGCGTAGCCCGTAGCCTGCAGTTGATAGTTAATTCTGGAATTTAGCTGAAAATTGTTTTTTTGTTATTTACAAATGATGCCATACACCCCATTTTTGCGCCACATACCCAAAGACCACAACCGTTGGCTGATTCGAGCCTTGTGAGCCTCATGGCTAGGCCGCCTCGGCATGCCACCACGTGCCCACGAGCGTACTCACAATCACACTGAAACTAAGCCGCATGTTCGAAGAAAACAATTCTGCCAGCTCCGCTTGACGGACACTTATGAAAGAGCGATGCCGGTGGCGTGCGGTAGAGTTGTATGAAGTGGGAATGAAGTGGCACTATGGGGGGGGGGGGGGGCAAGTGGCGGCAGAAGTAGAGGGAGTGATGAGAGAAGTGGCACATATGCACACTGGCTTTTAGCCCATTTCTGTGGGTGAATGTCATTAAGATCTGCGACTGTCCCTGGACACGACGGCTTCCATGAAAAAAAGTTTCACTGTTAAAAGAAAGGAAAGAGCTCAAGGTCACGACGCATGCTGTCGGAGCAGGGCTTATTCTTGACTCCTTGTCATCCCGCTCTCTGAGTAGCTTTCAGCGCGCTCGCTGGAACGAAGAAAGAAAGAAAGCGCTTGAAGCTTGCGACAAACACCTTTAACTCCACTCGTACTTGCCGAATTCTAAATAGTTTTGGGCCATGTGATTTGTGAAGCGTCATGCACTAACTGTGAAACCCAGAAAAGTGGGCCTCTTGAAATCAACAGAGCTTCTACAATATTCAGCGCTCTCAATTCAGACGTATAATGCATCAATTGGTTTCAGTGAAGCTGTTATTTAGGGCGACCAAAGAGTAGATAGCATGAGGCAGAGTCACCCGGGGAGCAAAACTGGCTAAAAAACGTGGCTGATCCCCCTATATAGAAATAGCCATAACACGAATATGAAACGCCTTTACGGAGGTAGTTTAACGTTTATTGTGGATTGTTTTAGCTACAGCAACATATTACAAATACCACCTTAAAAATGACAAGCAGCTGAAAGCGTGCAGCGCACACCATTAGCAGAAAGCAGGCATGAAAGTAGCTCACACAAGACGAGCATGAACTAAAAACTGTCACAGCTCGACACTTGGAGCACGCTGTTAAAACAGAAAGGAAGAACAACGAAACGAGCGCTCCCGTATACACAAGACAAGCATGAACAACTCATGCAATTATTACTTCGCCGTGTGTGAACAGCATGCTCCTTTCGTAAACGAGGCCGCCACAGCAAGCAAAATTACCTTTGTTTTCTCCCGAATTACGATTCTGATAAGCATGCGCGCAGGATAGACTACGCTCGGTGGAGGCGGCGTTTTGTGGAGGCAACGACTTTTCAAGTACGCCCAACCTGAGCCCGCCGCACCATGTCGCTACTGATAGTGAAAACGCGCTAAAGTTTCGAAGCTGAGGACTGCCAAATGAAGTACAATGTATATAAATAACTTGCCACTAGCACCCCCCGCAACGTACGCTCCGTGGCGTAGTGGTCGCTACGGAGCGTACGACCACAATGCCATGGAGCGTATGGTCGCTGAGAATCGAGAGGTTGGTGGCTCGATTCCGTGGGTCACATGCCTGCCTTCTGTTTTTTTTTTGCATTTTAATCTCCTAATATGCTTTTTTAAACGTCACTTCCGTGACAAAAGTACGTCTTTAGAGCCGTGGTTAACCCCAAAATAAAACTCTTATGTTAAAACAAAGGTACACTCGTCGGTGACACCACCTCCAATCCTGTCACATTCGACATTCGACAAACAGCGGGGAATATCAACCGCTTCACGGGGACATTGGCTTCCCTCTACTGCCAGTGTTTTCGACGGGTCATGGTGAGCCGCTCTCACATGACAAGCAAGCGTTTATGAGGACCACCAATCTCGGGCTTTCTCACTTCTGAGGAAGAAACCGGGTCGGCTTTGAAAGGTCGGGTTTTCGTAATTCAATTTTGGTTAGAGTTTTCTCATTCTTTCAGTTTATATCCCAATCAGGCAGACCTCTGCCAAATGTTCACTTTTGATTGAAACTAGAATGCACAGTTTTTAAGTTAAGGCAAATTACTCAAATGACATATTTGCCTTCTGGACAGGACCGCATGTTATCCTCATCTCACGCTGTCACCAAAACACGATGCACATACCCGCCCACTTAATTCCACTGCCAATTATTATTGTCGCTCTTTGTAACGATATTCCTCGCCTCGTGACCGATCATTGCCATAATAATGATAATGAAAACTTTATTTTAGTTCAGAGAAGACGCAACAAATACCCCGCACCACCTGCTGGGTCCCACGTAGAGACATCATAATTTCGCATTACTTCCGGCTGTCATAAAGTGCTGTATACGGGAAAATACGTTCCCACTAACCACGGTATTGTGCGCCCGGTCTACAGCACGTCTTTCTTTAGGGATGATATAAAAAAAGGCCAGACCTGCGCGGAAGGCTCAGTACAGTCATAGCGAAAGCTAGAAGAGCGGCCATTCATAGCTTTTTCTAAATATAATTGGGTAACTGCTGCAAGCCCACTTGATGATGTTCACTACGGCATTAATAATAAATATTTTTGGGTATTAGGCTGGCATATACTGTGCTATTTTTCGTCATTCTTCTGAGAACCGTGGTATCAGCTAAAGTGTTACGAGGAATTTTGTGCCAATTGTTCATGCAGTGGCTGACGGCGACGAGGTATTATGGCTGAAGTGGGTATGAGCCATGGTTAACAGCTGAACAAAAACATGTTTTTGTAATGGTTTGGAACATTGCACGACCCACTCGTTACGCCATTCGCATTGTGCGACGACAGATTGTTTTTCGCTGTTTTAAAACGCTTTGTAGGTCGCGTTAACACGATTGCTTTCCCGACATCAAGCCTTCCTAAGGGAAGTTTGCCAAGAATTCTGAGGCCCATACGTAGCTCAGTGGTACAGTAGTGGGCTGGCACCCAGCGGACCCGTGTTTGAGCCCCAGTGTGTTATTTGTGCCATTTTTTTCTAATTTCGCCTGATGTGAATACGGACACCGGGGGTGGCGGCGGTGGACAACTACGGCGCTGCGCGTGATCTGAGTTGTGATCTCATAACAGCTTTCGCTGTAAAAGAAAAGCCCGCTCCAGCGAATATAGTATGTAGTAGTTCTCAACGTATACAGTAGTCCCAGTCACCATAGACCAAAGTTCACGCGCTTATTCCAGAAAGACAAACCCGCTAGTGATTGCGAATGATCCTAACCCCGCGCATAGCACCTGGGGCAACGTGTACGACACCCCCAAAGATAGCGACTTTGGCAAAATGCGAATGACATGGATCTTATTCTCATTACGGTCAAGTCTCTCCCCACTTGCACCGGTAAGTCCCCGGAAAGAGACACTACGCCTGCTCTCTGCTTCGTCAAGAATGTCGCCAACGCCCGCTGTTTCAACCTCGCGGTAGATCTCGGTAGCGATCATTTTCTATTAGCCGTACACTTCCCCACAGCCAGAAGGAAGATGAAGTCGTACACGTGGGTCGACTGGGACCTCATCCGTAAGACCCGCGCAGAAAGACCTCCTCACGATACCACACCGAGCCTCAAGACGTGGACGGCCCAGCTCAAAGCTGATGTCAACAAGGCACCCACAGTATCAGTATAAACCTACCATTCCAAGAAAATGGACATTCATTCTCGCCCACCTGCTCGAGGCCAAACAGTCTCGACCGGCCTACTGAAAGGGCCAGTGCCTCAGTCGGAGGTTACGCAAGCGCATATCTCAGCTGAACAAGAACATGATGGATCACTGCCACATCTTTTCCAAACAGCAGTTGGACGAGGTTCGTAACTCGATTGGCGGTCATGTTCGTAATGGAAAAAAATATAGAACTTACTCAAACACCTCCTCAATAAAACCGACACCCGCTCGAATCAGCATCATTCGATCCTGGACGATCCCTCTGTCACTCACCTACCCGACATTATTAATGAAACATGGAAAAAGTGCGAGATACCCGATGCCTGGAAACTCGCTCACACGATCCTCATCTCCAAACCGGGAAAGGCGCCGAGCCTAGATCACTTACGCCCCATATCTCTCACGTCGTGGGTGGGCAAAGTGGCGGAGCACGTCTTTTTTAACAGGGTTGGTTGATACATCGCTCTAACGTCGTGGGTGGGCAAGGTGGCTGAGCACGTCTTTTCTAACAGGGTAGGTCGATACATCGAAGATAACGACTGCCTACCACACCAAATGATCGGCTTCCGACCAGGACTATCCACTCTATATGCCATGTTACTCCTAAAACATCCAATTCTATATAGAATAAACACGCGGAATGCTAGTGCAATACTAGGTCTCGATTTAAAAAAGGCATTCTATACCACAACGCACTCGTCCATACTAAGAGCGATCGCATATCTCGGCCTAAGTCATCGATTCTACTACTTTGTTCGCTCTTTCCTAGAGCCGTTCTCCGTGTGGGAGACCTGGTGTCGGAAGAAGCGGAGCTTGGACAGCAGGGCACCCCTCATGAATTCGTCCTGACACCGATGCTCTTCATGCAGCCTTGTGATGATCAAGCTTTCTGAACAACTATCAAAAATCGACGTGCTAAACTACACTATCTATACGGACAGTGTAACCATATAGTGCTCCACAGGGTCGGATGGCTTCATTGAGTCCGCCCTGCAGGAGGCTATCGAAACCACCGAGTCCTACCACGAACACAACATTCTCAGGTACTCACTCGCAAAGCTGGAGCTGATGATATATTAGCCCAAACGCCAGTGTTCCCAACGCAAAGGGTGGAAACCTCGGTTGGAAAACAACATCACCCTCCACACCTGAGATGGTCGTACAGTCTCCAGGGTAGACACCATTAGGAAACTCGGCATGATAATCCAGCCCCATGAAACAAACACCCAAACAGTACAGAAGCTCAGAACTAAGACTGAAAATGGCATGCGACTCGTACGTAGAGTGGAACCATGACCTCAAAGAAGACCACCTGCTGCGTCTTGTACATACGTTTCCTTTGTTTAACCTCAGCTACGTCGCCGCTATACACAAATGGTAACGTGCTGAGCGCGACCGACTCAATGCCCTTATTACCACGATAGCGTTAGATAGCGCGTGTAGTAGAAATTCTGCCGTCGGCACCGTTGGTTGTGAGCAAAAAATTGTCCGTGAACGAAAAATCGAGAAAGAAGCAAATAAAATAAAGAATAATAGTTCAGATATTTTTGACGATTGAATTCAGGCCGTTCATGTGGCAAGCAGGTGTCTTACCACACATTTGCGACGTTACTTGCAGCTGCTTCGGGAAAAAAAACACTACATACATGGCATGTATAGTGCAAGGAGTCTTCTTAACGCGTTTTGTTCGATAAGTGTCACGACGGAAACGAGCCCATTGAGCAATTTGTAGGCGCATTTGGGATGCCATCAAACTATCCGTCGAAAAAGGCCGGGATAATGCAGCCATCGCCGCTAAAAACACGCAGGAACTTTCAAACAGCTCTAAAAATTTACAACTATATCAATCGAGCGGAAAACATATCATGCCTTCCAAAAGGCGTTGATCAAGAAAACACCAAATGCTAGATAATGTGCTGCTATTTGTGAGGCATTGTGAGACTTTTTATGACTCAAGCGCCCGGTGTGTATCTTGGAGGCCATGCGACTCTTGCTTTAGATCAAAAACCTGTAGGTACCATTCGCGCACGCGCGCGTGCGCGCGAGTGTGTGTCTGTGTGCCATATGTGAGACATTGTGAAAAACGTGTCTCGACTACAGCACAGCGCTGTTCTAGCAGATGTAAGTGGCCACACTGTACAGTCACAGCATTACTATAAATACGGCGCAACTGCACGCGCGCGCGCGCGCGCGCGTGTGTGTGTGTGTGTGTGTGTGTGTGTGTGTGTGTGTGTGTGTGTGTGTGTGTGGTGTCTGTGTGTGTGCGTGTAAAAACATTGTATAAGTTCACATAGCGGTTGAAGGGCGCTCTACGGGCCGGATTTCACCATCGCGTTCAACTCTAA
This sequence comes from Rhipicephalus annulatus, assembly GCA_013436015.1. NCBI lineage: Eukaryota > Metazoa > Arthropoda > Arachnida > Ixodida > Ixodidae > Rhipicephalus > Rhipicephalus annulatus. The sequence continues at coordinate 708,407 of WOVY01010334.1, forward strand.
AAGGCGAAGCTTAAGAGTCCTCCAATTTTTAGCAAGGCGGTCATACGAGCCCTCGGCCTCCTTATCACCAGTCAGACGCACAAACTACTCGAGCTTGGCAAACACAACACGCTAGAAGATATCGCCGAGGCTCAGGAATGCGTAAATTGACCCGACTTATGACCACCAAAGCGGGGTGCCATATTCTGCGCGAGCTCGGCTTCTTCTCCTCGACGGCCACGGATTCCCCAGAGTTAGCTCTGATTCCCCGTGAAATCCGCGATTTTATCACGATCGCTCCCATTCCGCGAAATGTATACCCCAAATACAACAGAGGCAGGCTCTTTGCACCGGCAAGCGCCATTGTCAAGCGCATAGACATGCAAGCGGACAATGTCTCGTTCGTGGATGCCACTGCCTATCGCAACAACCCAGCCTTCGCCACGATCCCGGTATCATCCATGCAGCAGATTCTTAACTCTGCCACAATGCTCACCCGAAACCCTGAAGTAGTGGAACAAGTAGCTATAGCTATTGGTGTGCTCGACAACGAACGGGAAGCCATCTACAGCTGCTCCAGCCCCGCCGCGGTGGTCTAGTGGCTAAGGTACTCGGCTGTTGACCCGCAGGTCGCAGGATGAAATCCCGGCTATGGCGGCTGCATTTCCGGTGGAGGCGGAAATGTAGGCCCATGTGCTCAGATTTCGGTGCACGTTAAAGAACCCCAGGTGATCGGAATTTCCGCAGCCCTCCACTATGGCGTCTCTCATAATCATAGCGTGGGTATGGGACCTAAACCCCACAAATCAATCAATCTACGGCGACTCCAAACCAGCCTGGTGTCTGGTTTGGAGTCGGCATGATAAGCTTTCCAACGTGGCGTCGTTTCCGACCAGGCTTTACGCATCATCCGTAGCACACACCCATGTGCCCTGAAGCACCACACTGTCTTCTGGTTCTCCATCCAAGCATCTAGGTCGGTTGCCTTATCTAACCTCATTGAGATCGCCCATGATACCGCGCGCGCACTTATCGACGGCGTCACCACAGGACAACCCCCTCTCACTGCGTTAGAGACCAATCAGGATGCACACATTACGTAAAACGACTTCAGAAAGCCCTTTAACCTTAAATGCCACATCCCCCGCTCCCCCATCCCGAACTTCACAGACCGCTGGTACTAACTCTACGCCTATTACAAAACCACACGTACCCAAACCTTCCCAAGATTCACGTTTACTATCCTGATGCATATCCCAGCGACACGTGCCCCTCATGTGGACACACGGGGACACTCACACACATGCTCTGGCAGTGTAGAAACGCTCCTCCCGATTGTGCCTCAAACAAGTGGCAGATGTCCCTCAGAAGCTGACTTCTCGCCGACCAGCAAATACATGGGCCGTACAGCAGGCCCAAGAAGCGGCCGCCAGATATTTTCTGTCGGTCCCTACTTTGGAGAAGCCCGCTGAAAGCCCGTCCTTTAGGACTAAAATAAAGTTTTTCTATTTTGTTCAATTCTGGCGAATAGACGTTGAGCCTTGATTTCAGCATGGGATGTAGAAAGCAGCGTCTTTCCTTACTTTATTCACATTTTTGACCTCGTTGTTTCGAATAACAGCTGTGTGCATATGCCCACATGTGAAACTTGCCCTCATTCTCAGGTCACACAAAGTCAAGGGTTGAGCCCCATCGATTGCGTACGACCGACTTACATTGCGCAGAGACTATGATTGATGTAGCAGTCTTGAAGCGAACACCGATTGAGAGGTTGCTTGCCTAAAATTTCGACGACAACTTTGTTTTTGGCTATCTCAACCAACGTGCCTGAAGTACATTCTCGAGCAACTCTGGCGTACGGGAAGCCATCAGGGCAAAGTAGCGCCTTCAGTGCAAATGTAACGGATATGATTCTGCATGTGTTTTTATCATTACAGACTTTAAACACCACATGCTTTCTTCTGTTCAGCAAGTTCCGGCAAACTAATCTTTCTCCCGCTGCAGTCAATAATCTTTCTAGAGGTTGTTCTTGATGTTGAACGGGATTTGAATTCGCAGCTACGAAAACAGGCTCTCGTCTGAAGTGCTTGTACTCTGCGTGGGATAAGATACGATGCCTTCTTCTCCGAATGTCGAGTTTAGAATGCGAAGTACTTCGTTCACTAGCACGATCAGGTTTCTTCCTCAAGGTCACGTAATATTTTTTGCTTAATTCCCCTATTTTGGGTATCTTTATGGAAAACTGACTTCGGAATTGGAAACTGCCATTTAAAAACCATATTTACGGAAAAACTTGAAGTCAATACTCTATTTATTTATTAGTATTAAAAGTATGTATGAGACGTCTTACTTCAACCTTAAAATATTGAGCGATTAAATCACGCATTTACAATTCATTAGGTCAATCTAACGCAATGACGCTTGATCTGTACCTTTTCTTTTTTTGCATGTTCTGCACATATAAATAATTAAAAACTGTCTATAGTTTTGACGTCGAGACCACCAAAGTCGAAACTCAGCCTTCATATCACATCGCAACATGTGTCCATGCGCACGTATTATGGGCTATTCGACGTCAAAGAGATAAACGGTCAACTTGAAGATGTTTTACATTTAATTATATAACTATATATTTTATCTATTTGCTTACAACAAATTCAAGTTCGTACAAGGGCACCCTGTCAAAACAATGCACCGCATTGATTGTAGATACAACGTTTCTCATATAGGTGAAGCTAGGCCTGAATTTTTTTGTTTATATATACTAATACCGCACTTTACCTATAATAAAAAAACAGTGTTATTAGACTGTAACATAGATTTTGCTTTGTCATTATCAATGACCCTATCCATAGTGTGACTTCAAGAGTTCACTTCTTTTCGGTGGCATTTTTTCATAAGCACTTCGTCACCCTCTTCTCGAAGAAACTTTCTTATCTCTTTAGCGCAGTAAAGGCACCGCTGCTCTTCTAAATTGAATAGCTACCATTCTCCAGCACTAAACATGTGATTACTTCTGGTTAATTTCAACAATTGACATGTTTGCAGATATTGTAGGCGCTATGGTTGTTCGAAAAAAAATCACAGCATATCAACGAAGTGAATGATGACGATTGGGCGAAGCTCCGTAGGATTATCAACCCCCTTAAATTGACCACTCGATCATGCAAAGACGGGACAACATTTGTGTACGGTATATACAAAGTTGTTTATTAATCACTATGCGCATACGGTGTAGAGATGTCTCTATGGATATCCGTATGGCTATCCACATGGGTATGGATATCCACAGCGTGTCAGGCTGGTGGACAGGGGACAGGAACGACCATAAGGAGCCTCGCCTTTAAAATAAATAAATAGTTGACATAAAAATAACAAACGTGCATTCCCAAATATCACTCATAACGACCTTCTGAATAACCCATTATACAGTAAGACTTTGATTAAGGCCACTTGGTTCATAGTTCTTCAGAAGTGCAGCGTGAGTGATGCAAGACAAAAAGAAGCAGACAAAGACTTCACAACCACTGTGACGTCATCGTGTGTTTATTTTTGTCCTGCTCTATTCAAGCTGCGCTTTTAGAGAAAATTAAGCAGTGTACCTATACTACAACATTACATTCCCGAGGATGTTTGGTGTACCACGTTAACTTTGCAGAAACGAAGCACTAGTGGACGGAAGACCGACAGCATAGAGAGACGAAGAAATATGTCTTTCGGTTTGGCTCTTATCCGGTGGGGAATCGTCAACCAGAGCCTGCACATTCCTTCCGAATAACTTACTACTTCATTTGTAAGCAGCTACTTAACGGATAAGATTTTATTCAAAAACTGCGCCATGATTTTCTACTTTCTGTTATTCATTTTTTGCAAAAGACAATCAATGTGAATGCGTTTTGTTGTGACTAATGAAATGATGTTATCAGCTTCATTACGAAATACTTTTTGCAGGGAAGGCTAAACCGACACTCCTCTATAATAGACACGGCTTCCTTTTGTTAGCCGCCGGCCTACGTTTCGCTTGTATTCAGCCGTAGGCTCAATTCGTTGATGGATTGATATGTGGGGTTTAACGTCCCAAAACCACTGATGATTATGAGAGACGCCGTAGTGGAGGGCTCCGGAAATTTCGACCACCTGGGGTTCTTTAACGTGCACCCAAATCTGAGTACACGGGCCTACAACATTTCCGCCTCCATCAGAAATGCAGCCGCCGCAGCTGGGATTCGAACCCGCGACCTGCGGGTCAACAGCCGAGTACCTTAGCCACTAGACCACCGCGGCGGGGCGCTCAATTCGTTTCAGTGGCAGGTTTGCTGAACGATGCAAACCTTAATCGCGTGTCCCAGTAAATTGTGAAATTTTCCAGCATTGAGGCTCTGCGCGAAGTGAATACAATTGTTTTCATATCAAATGATTTGACATTATGTATCCGATCATTGAGAAGTGCATGATAAACACTCGTTGCTCTCCGCTAATACTACCACCCAAACAATGCCCTTAGGACAATGACACAATTGAAAAAAAAATATATTCCATTGACCAGCGTTTCCACTTCGTAGCTCAAAAATATATTACGTTTGCATGAATAAAAATGCGACGAGTCTTGTTTGCAACTTGAACAAAAATAACCTACAAGGCGCGATGCGTCGTGTATCGGTAAAAGCCCCTGTATAGACGTGAGTTAGCACTACATGGTGCGTAGAATTCTGAGAAACGCCGTACGATCATTTTTATTGTGGTTCAAGGTGTACTAAGATCACTTTAATGGGTGAACGCCAGTCTCACGTATACGGAAGCTTTGGCAGCTGCCTGAGATCGCTCTTCTTCTAACGGCGTTTATTCAGTGGTTCATTTTAGTTAAAAGTCTATATGTCAACACCTAATCGAAGAAAAGTGCGAAGTGCTAGATCTAACTTAAACAATACAGCAACGATGGTGCCACAGAACCTTCTTAACCTTCAATATCCGTCTTCCATTGGCCTCTTCAATACAGTAAATACCTATTGAACGCGATCACTATCGACTTACGCTTTAGTGGAAGGATGGATAAGGGGTTGAGGAAGTTCATAAAAAACCTCTAAAGGAGAAGTTTCCTGTATATGAAATAACTAAGTTGTTAGCTTCTGGACGTGAATTGTCAATCTCAAGAAATAACTCGATTACGTATCTTGTGCTGCAGTTACTACGGTGTTATATCTGGACATGTCAATAGCGCTTTAAAACTAGTGGCGAACGTCACACTTCCGCCTCTCAAAAGCGCATTTACTTTGCAACAAATGTGTTTCTCTCTTAGGTGAAATAAATATGCATGTAGTTGGTAAGCTCAGGCTCGAACTCGTTTCAAAACTTATTTGACAGACAACGTCTTTTGGCGACTATTCTCAGAGGTTTGAAAAAAGAATGATTTATTTCATTTGTCTAACTTTACAGACAAGTTTTCAAAAACCCCTGCTACAAAAATCCAGCGCCTTATACAGTCGAACTTGCTTGTAATGAAGTATTTAATGAAACATAAATTAGTTCCCTATTTGCTATATTTATGGTAACCGTACAAATGAAAATCGGTTCAAACAAATTGGCAGTTTGGCTCGAGCAAAAATCCTAGTTACAAAAAATTTGGGCAATTAAGTATTGGTGCGAAGACTGAGGAAACAGCGGAACATGCCCTTCCTCCTGAACTTTACCTACCTTGTTCAACACTTGCTATACTAAACTGCACGAGACTATGCTATGGCTAACCCTCTCCCCTTTTACTTCTTATCCTTCTTTCGTGCTATATGATGTGCAACATAAATCTTTATTCCCTCTCCATTTCTCTCCTCTTCACTTTCTCATAACACGTCTGCACCGTCCTGTCTATTTCCCTTCTGTACCATGCTACGCAAGGATGCGCTATGTTTTGCCCTCTTCCTCATACTCACCCTCATTTCCCTTCCCGACCCCTGGTACCATGCATAGCTACACTACGCTTCTCTTTTCTCACTCTTCGTTTCCATCGCCCTCACCCTCATTTCACTCCTCATTATCATTTTCATTCTCAGCAAAGCGGGCATATTGTTCCCATGAATGCTTGTACTTGGTAGTGAGGCTAGCCCAGCTCCTGTGGAGCATACCTCCCAAGTGCCCGGTACATACCGCGCGGTCAAGTAATAAGCTTGACAGCTCTACCGTAAAAAAGTATTACTATAGGTCTCAAACCTTTTCCTGTGCCATTTCGGACGCTACCAGACAACAGACACCGAAATTAGACCGTTGCTGCGTTTGCCTTTTTTCAACGCTCGTCAAAAGGCGCTGCATATCATCATGACATGAGGTTCTTACGTTTTCGCGTGGTTTTCATACAATTTATTCCCTTGTATGACAATGAAATTCATAGTATCTTCAAATGATTATTAACAATGAGGTTACTAATGATTTTTGAATAATTATTTTGCTTTTTTTTGCCACCTTACAACATTTAGCCTCGTTAGAGCGCAATGTTTTTTTGTTGCAACCAACATCGCGGAGACTTTAACACTTTTGGTCTCCTCATTAAAGAATGGATACTTTTCAATAAAATGAAGCGTGACCATCTAAGATCATATTCAGCATGCTATAAACGATAATTCGCTG